>JAWWEV010000034.1:13455652-13471219 GCA_035583235.1 Hafferia zeledoni
CCCCCCCCGCCCCCCCCCCCCCCCCCCCCGGCCCCCCCCCGGCCGCGCACTGCGCTGGCCACGCCCCCGGCACGCCCCCGCGCACGCCCGAGGGCCGTGACGTCAGCGCGCACCGCGGCGCGGCCGCGTCCGGGCGCCATGATGGGAAGGTCGGAGAAGGGCAGGGTGGAGTGCGGCGCATGCGCAGGAGGGTGGTGGGAGGGAGAGCGCCCCCTGGCGGGAGGGAAACAGTGGAGGGGACTGGGGTGGGGTGGGATAAATATGGGGGAATGGGGATGGATTAGGAGGGAATATGGAGGAATGGGGGAATTAGGAGGGAAATATAAGGGAATAGGGTGGATTGGAGAGAAATAGAGGGAATAGGGCTGGAATGGGGGGGATAGGGGAGCATGGGGGTGGTATGGGAGAATGGGGGTGAAATGCAGCCTAGAGGGGGGGTATGAGGGGGAATACAGAGGAATTGGGATGGATTGGGGGGGGAATAAGGGCTGGAATGGGTGGATAAGGGTGTGCAGGAGTGGGGTGGGAAGGAATGGGAGGAATAAACATGGAATCTGGAGGAAGGGGGTTAATGTGGGGGAATAGGGATGCCTGGGGTGGAATGGAGACAAATAGGGCTGTCTGGGCTTGAACAGGAGGTGGGTTGTGCCATTTCTCTTTTCATCTTGCTTTCAGCCACCAGAGCAGCAGCTGAAAGGGACAGCCCTGCCTGGGACTGTGGGAAAAGCCACCCAGGATGCTCCACAAAGGACCACAATCCAAAGTCAGGGGGGATGCAGAGCCAGCTCCGGTCTGTGTCTCCACTTACACTGAGGAAGCACCGACCTCAGATTCGTTTTACCCTGTGAAATGTGACTATTCCCAGGTGCCACATCAGCCCTGTCAGCAATGGGAAGGCACACACAGCCCGGCCACCTCCCCCCCGTCAGCCCCCAGGCACAGAGGATCTCTCACAGGCCCTTGTTTCAGCTGCTTTATGGTATTTTTAAGTCCACAGCTTTGGATCCAAGAAGCACTCTAATATTAAAATGCTGGGATCTGAAAGGCAGAGAAGTGAGACAGCTCTGGCACCCACAGTTGGGGCTGCACAGCTCCTCTCAGGGCACAGACTTTACTACCAACTCCCTATTCCCTGGGTGGCCTGCAGGAGAAATGCATCTCTGCTGAGCAGATCCAGGGCAGAGGAAGAGCTTCTGCTTCCTAAAGAGATTTTCCCTCCAGATTAAGCTGCCTGTCACATCACCCTCTGCTGCAGCTGACAAAGCAAAGCCCTGAGCCCACCCCAGGGTCATTCTGAAAAGCCAAGTCCCCAAAACAGGGAGAGAAAGCTGCCCCCTCATCTTGCACTGAGCAAAGCTTTGGAGTTGCTTCAAGCCCTGGGGAGCAAAGGTTCCCCCAACACTGCAAGGACAGAGCAGGGGCCAGAAGAGACTCAAGAGCCACATCAACTCCACCCCCAGCTCCTGCTCTCCTGCAGCTGGAGATCACAGCTGGAAGGCTTGGGGAGAGGGAGGACAAGAGACAGTAACACCCAGTGGAAACCTGAAACACCTCAGAATCAAAGGGCAGCTCTGAGGAGAGCCAGATCCATGGGATCCAGGCTGGTGGAGGGCACCAGGGAAACTGCAGCAGAGGTGAATCATTCCTACTGCACTATCCTCCCTCACAGCTTTCCTGCCAAAGGCCCAGAATTTACTCAGCAGCTCCCCCATCCAGGCTCCAAAGCTTCCAGGGGCAAGTGAAGCAACACCCAGCAAGGACAGAGACCCACCTTATCCTGGCTTAGTTCCTTCTCTGCCAAAAGCATCTCCTCTCATACAGAGGAGACAGGACCTGCAGAAAGGTGAAACACTTCCCAAAGAGAGAGCTGTTCTTCTCAGAGCTGCTTCAGCCACTCCAAGTCAAGCCTAGAAAGTTTCAGCACAAGGATTGGGTGGTAAAGGTGCTGCTTTCCAGCAGCTTGATATTCTTAGAAAGTTTCCACCCAGAAAACACGCCCAGGAGCTCCAACACATTCCTGCAAGGCCTGAAGATGCTACTGGAAAACACAAACCATGTCATTTGCAACAGCAGCTTTAAGGGGGGGGAATAATCAAAGGCAATAATACAAAGCCAGAAGTGCATTTTATTGACAAGTTTCAGAAGTTAAGAGAGTCAGCATCTCTGCTTCTGTGAGTGGATGGCTGAGCTCTTCAGAAGCACCTTCACCCACCAGCCCAGAGCTGTGCCATGACTTATATTCAGAAGTTGAAGTCTTGCTTCTCCACTGAGAAATCATACAGCCCATCCTGGCCAGCCTGAGGCTCCAGGTCTGAGTTTTCCTAGGAGGAAGGTGATAACAATCAGTTACAGGGTCTGCATCTGAATAAACCTGAGCAACTTACTGTTTTATTCTTGTTTCAAATATCTGGCTGCTGTAAGAAGCTGTTAAGCTCAGCTTGACTCCAATAGAGCCCTTGGAGGCCAGAGCAAGTCCTGCTGCTCCTCACAGCCCACTGAAGCTGCAGTGTCCCTGCATCCCACACAGCAGCAGCCAAACCCCTGGGCTCAGGCACCAGAGGGAGAAGGAAAGTGGCTGCAGTGGCAGAACTCCAATTAAATTAGTGCAGCAAAAAGCCAGGACTGCTCAGGAGAGATGCTCCCTCAGCATCCAGCCCCTCAGGCAGGTACTGGAGTGTGGGAGAGCTTCCTGCACAGGGACATCCCCCAGACCCTGCTCTGGGCAGGGGACTGAACCAGGCATTTGCTCCCTGCTGCAGCTCATGTCCAGGCTGAGCCTCAGCTCCAGGACCTGCCAGGCCTTTAAGCCTCTTCCCTGAGGTTTCCCCATCTGCAAGATTAAGGCTGGGGCCAAGCCTGGCATCTGTGACAGCCCCTGGACTCTTGCAGCTCCTGGCTGGTGTCCTATCCTCTTTTTCCATAGATTCATTACCATGAGAAGGGTCAAGTAAATCCAAATGCAACCTGAGCACTGTTATCAGCTGAGTGGGAGGCTTCCATTCCCAGTGACAAGCCAGCTCAGCTCTGAAGGAGGAAACTTCTCCACATTTGGTATTCATATCAGTAACTCCAGCTGATGCCAGTTTAAATTCCAGCAGCAAGATGCTATCAAGGCATCCCTGTCTGTTGTGCAACTCATTGGCTGGCACAACTTGTAGCTCTTACAGACCTTTAAAAGCAGCCAAAAGCTGCAAGGACTACTCCAGTCACGTGAAGGTCTCATCCAAGAAACCTATTTTAATACCCCTAAACTCTGTTCTTCATTCCAGTGCATAACAGGTTCATATTTTCATATGAGAAGCAGCAAAGGGTCACATACCTCACCAGAAAAGTATTTCTCTATCATGTTCAGGGCAGCTCTGTAGACCATGTTGTTCTCATGGTTTTGCAAGTCTTCAATTTTCTCCAGACCACCAAGTTCCTCCACCATCAGACACAACTTCTCTGTCTCTCCCAGCTTCTCAGCTGCCTGTAGCATCAGGAAACCAGGCAGGAAAACAACATCAGTAACAGGTCTGAAAGGGTCTTTACTGTAATTACAGCCCTGATCTACAAGCCAAAGGATCACAGTCCCTGAATTTATGGTCCCTACCCTGTACCAGGGATATGACTGTGGTGTCCATGGAAGAGCAGGCCCTGCTGGGACTACAGACAGTGGCTTGACTGCCAACCAAGCCAGCTGGCAGGAGGCGAGAGGGACACTTTGGGAACTCGATCTTGTCCAGCCCTTTGGGCAACTCAAGGCTATCCAAGAATAAGTTAAACAACATGAAGACTCTCTCACTTGAAGAAAAAAAAAAAAACCCACACCCCCAGCCACTCTTCAAACCACACAATGTGAGCATTTGGCTCACTCCTTGCTGCCCTTTTGGAGAAGGAATTCAAGGGATAAGGGATCTTACCATGAAGAGATTGGAAAGGGTATCCAGGATGATCAGGATAGTTTTGCTGTCTCTGGATGAGAGCAGGTTGAGCAGAGGTCTGAGGACCCCAGAACGGACAAGCTCCACCACCTGATCCACCGTTGCTCCAGTTGTGAAGTTGGCCACCACCCACACCCCCTCCTTCTGAGCCTTGAAGTCACCCTGGAAAAGCAGCACAGTGAAGGCAATCCCAAGCTTTAGCATCCCTCCAGGATCAGTGGGAGGCGAGGACAGCCTTTTGTCCCTTGTACTCGTCTTGGACTGACACCCCTTTCCCAGCCCCTTGAGGACACCTGGCAGAGCTGCCAAGAGCAGCTTCAGGACATGTTTTCTTGCAGGTGTACTGAAAAATCTGAGTGCCCAGGCTGTTCCAAGGACCTCAACAGCTGTGGAACAGCCTGCTCAGGTGGCTCTTGGGGCAGAGTGCTCCCCAGGTGAGGCATCACAGGCCTCAGGAACTCAGCAGAACCAGCCCCGTCCCTTACCTTGTCCAGCAGCTCCACCAAAGGTGGCAATAACCCACAGGTGATGAGCTGTTGGATCTGCTGGGAAGGTCCTGCTGCAATGTTACTGAGTGTCCACGCTGCTTCCTTCTGGATGGTTGGCTTGGTGTGCTGCAGGAGGCTGGGCAGGACAGCCAGGACACCGGCATCGATGGCTGCCTGGGTCTGCTGGTCTGTCCCTGTCACCACATTCCCGATGGCACGCAGAGCTGGAGTCTAGACAGGGATTAAAGAGGATGAGGAGAGGCCTTACCTCGGGGGATACATGTCAGAAAGTCCAGTAAGATCCCTCACTAAGTGCTTGATCCTTCAGGTAAGGAGAGCATTGTGGGTGATCGCTGCTTGTTTACAGAGCTATTGTCCTCCTGTTTGCTCTAAGCAGCTTTGGAGTCTCTCTCTACTCTCCAGCCACAGCAGGCCAGGGCAGAGCAGGGGCCTGACAAGTGAGCAGCCACCACTGCAGGGTAGGGGACAGCAGACCACAGAGAATGAGGAGCTGTGCCTTCCCCCTCCTCAGGTGTTTCTACATAAAGGGAGCAGAGGATGGAGATGGCTGGTTGTTCCCTACCATAATCATCAAGTGTGTGCTGGCCATGAGTTCCACGAGCCTTGGGAGAACCCCTGTGTCCACCACGAGTTGGATTCGGTCATTGGAGCCATCAGTCAGGTAGGAAACAGCCCAGCAGGAGTCAGTGATGATGTCCTTGTCCTCGTGCTGGATGAGGCACATGAGGACAGGCAGTATCTTCTGCACTGCATCCAGGGGAGGGTAGGGGTTCTTGTTCCTGCAGAGGTTGGACAATGTCCAGGTGATGTTCCTCAGGAACCCAACCTGAAACACAAGGGAGGTGTAAGATCCTCACTGCCCATAAGAGCATCTCAGTCCACCTTACACCATGCTGTGAAGGTCCTTTCTCCCCTAGAGACAGAAAGCAGAAGGGCAGAGATAAGCCACAAATCTAGCAGTTCAGAGCTACCCAAAAAGCAGCAGGAGGAAGCTTGAAGGGCAAGTTCAGCCCTTCCACACGCATTTGCAAGTCTGCCTTGCACCAGTTTCATCTTATTCTTAGCCTGAGATAGTCAAAGCTGGATAAGAAAGCCAAGACTGGAAGATACCACGTTGACTTGGAGACTCTGCCTGCTTGGCATGCCCAGCTCAGTGCAAGGCAGGACCATGAAAGCAGTTCAGAGCAGGGCCTCATTCAATTATACAAACAGCCTGTTGTGTATAAGGCAGATGACAGACCATCATTCACCCATCACCCAAGTGATTAAGAGCTGTTAAGCCAAGAAAATGAAGGTTATTTACTGGAGTTACAGGTGACACCAGAGCCAGCAAAGAAGGAATCACATCACGATTGATAAGAGCATCTCTGTAGACAGGACCATCCCCTGTACACATAAAGGGTTGGTTATTGCACCTGCCCAAGTCACAGGACAGTCAACATCAAACAGCAATGAGACCTGCAGGGCCAGGGCTGGGTGACCAGGCTCCCCCACCAGCCACACACCATTAGGCACTTCTGGGTGGGAAGGATTTACTGGGCAGACTGGGGTGCCAGCAGGGCTGGGTGGCGGCAGGCAAACCAGATACCACCCAATCTGTTCTCCCTACTGACAATATTAGAGGGTTAAACCATCACAGCAGGATGGAGTCCCACCCTTGCCTTTGGCCAAAATCCTCTTGCAGAGCCAACACAGGATCCCAAAGGCTCCCAGGCCACACCAAGAGGCTGAAGGGTTAAGAGGTTCATCAGGGGCAGCAGCTTGGACACAAAGCTGCAGGGAGAGAGGGCTATGGTGAAGAGCACCAGTACTTTATGTCCACAGCACTGGCTCTGCCAGTGACCCTCTGTGTGCCCCCACACCTCTCCTCACCTGCAATGTTGCCCAGAGCCCACACCGACTGCTCACTGATGTGCATGTGTGGGGAGGACAGGAGGGAGATGAGGGCTGGGATGGCACCTCCCTCCACCACGGCCCTGGTGTGCTCTGAGGTGCCAGAGGCGATGTTGGTCAGTGCCCAGGCTGCCTCAAACTGCAGGGCAGCATTGTCAGCTCCACTCAGGAATTCCACCATCCTGGGGATGATGCCCAGCTCGATGATCTGATTGATGGGGGGATCCTTCTGCTTGGACAGCAGTCTCCTACAAGAGGACACAGCACAGCCTGCCATGAGAAACCCAGTGTGGTGCCAGGGGAAGCACCACCTGTAAGAGATGACAGATCAGCATTCCACCCCAGCAAACCCTCAGCAGAGGGGTTGCCACAGAGAGGGAACACACAGCTAAAGGTGCTGAAGCAACAGCAGAGTCTGTTGGAGTGCAGTGCCTCACACATCCTTTTGGGACCGTGATAACAGTCCATGCTCCCCACCTTGCAGGAGTTTGAGACAGTGACAAAAACGTATGCAATGTGTTCTCTTCCAGCCTGGCTTTACCACTCCTGAGCTCAGAGCACTGGCCAGCCCTGCACACACCAAGCTCACTCAAAGTTTCAGGCTGCTTTTCTAGCTAAAAACAAGCATGTAACCTCTCCTAGACCCTCAGGAGTCACCCCTGCTGCCAGCTGGGTGATGACACTCTGCAATCCTTCCTGCACCCACCCCAGTGAGGACAGTCCCACTGGCCCTTGCAGAGCCAGGCTCTCCTCTCCTTGGCCTGCCCAAGCACTTGGCCCTTGATTTCCTGCAGGACCCAACGTGACCCCTGGCACAGCAATGGGGGGCAGCACCAGGAGCCACAGCCAACCCCTCAGTTGGGTTCAACCCCACAAGTCTGTGCTACAAGCACTGCCCAAGGCTGTGACAGAGAGAAGCATGGCACACAGGGCACAGGACAGACAACAGCTGAGGTTCTCCAGAGCAGTTTGGGTTACCACCCGGCTCCTTCCCCATCTCTCTATAGAGCTCCTCAAACAGGAATAAATGCCTTTTGCCAACAGGACCCACCACAGCTCCATGAGCCACCTCCCTCCTGGCACAGGCAGCCAGGCACGTACCTGGCGACCTGCGTGGCCAGCAGCTGCAGCTTGGGGTTGTTCCCATTCACGGCCTCAGCGATCTGCTCCAAGGACAGCTGAATAACCTGTGGCACAGGGAATGATTCACAGTCAGACGGGGAGCCGGGAATCCCTTCGGTTACATCTCCGCAGTCAATCAGCTGTCTAGACCCGAGTCAGTCACCACTTCATATCTAAGCAACGTCTACTCTTTATGCAACAGTTTCGAGATGAGGCAGAGAATCCACAAAAGCCTTCAAGGCAACTAATGCTTATAATCAAGCACAGAAAGAGTCACTGACACACCATAATGGGCCTGCGAGCTCAGTAATTACCCCTCGCTGTGCAGGGAGCCAGACAGGAGCTGTGCCAGCTGCCAGAGAGCCAGAGCACCAGCCTGTTCTACCTGCCATCAGGGGAGGCCAGCAGGACATCAGCTCCATGAGAAACAGCAGAGGCAAAGGCCAGGCAGTCTGAAACACTCCCCAGCACCGGGCACGGCAATCAGGAATGGCACCAGCTACTTAACCCAGGTTACCCCAGCTCAAAGTAGGGGTTGATACCTACTGCATTGATCCTTCCCAGGTGCAGAACACCCAGCACTCACCTCCTCTGGTCTGTCTTGTCCTGGAGAGAGATTCCCCTCCGGATTAAAGGAAATATTTCTGCGCTTCAGGATCTGCTCATCCTTCTTGGCCTTCCGCAGCTCGATGCTCACCTCCACCCTCTGCATCCGCAGGGCCTGGAGGGCACAAGGGCACCATCCCACCCGTGTCTGCATCATCCCATTCCCCGAGGAGCTCATCTCTGCAACCCCCTGCCCTCCATTTCCCACAGGAGGAGAACACAGAGCAACCAGCCTGTCCTCGCTGTGGCCTGGAGGGTGATGTAGGAGATGGGACAGAGTAAACCTCTCCCTTGATGCCTCCCAAGGACACGGACTGTTGGATGAACCAGCAACCAGTGGGTGTTTTTAAAACTAGATTTGCTGAACTTGAAAGGCAAACTCTCATCTCCTCTACTGGCTTAAAGCAGGCTGACAGATCCCATGGTGTGACTGCCCTGACAGCCCCCACCTGGCAGGGATAACTGCTGCAGAGAGCTCAGCTGAGCCACCTCCCTTCCCCAGCCCAGAGACACCCACCCAGAACACTCCCATCCCCCTTGCCTGGGCCACCACACTCCCTGCAGCCCAGCCAACCCCACATCACACCTCAAAAGCCACCTGAGAATCTCAGCTGGCAGAGCCATCCCCTGCTCCCCCTTTGCTACCCCAGATCTGGGGGCCCTGGGCCTTCAGAAGGCTTTCCAGCTGTTGGAAAGGGGAACAGGCAAACCCCCATAGCCCAAAGGTGTGGCACAGGCAGGTGGGTACTCACAGCTGCATCCTTGCCCTTGTTCTTGAACTTCCTCATGTGCTTCTCAAACTCCATCTCAGCAGGGTTCAGAGAGGTGCCAGCTAAATGTCTTCACGTGCTCCTGGGCTTCAGGACAGAGCAGGGTCAGGTCACAACTGCCCAGCAACATCCCCAGCCATCCACACAGGGGGCTGGGACCCCCCACTCCCACCAGTAGCCTGTGCCATGCATTTCCACCCCACACTCCCACCAAGGGAGATGCTGGAGGTCCTGGGCCCCAAGCAGGGCTTGGTAAGATCCTCAGACACTGCAACTGAGCCACTGAACTAAACACAAGCACAGACTGCCACTTAATACCAGGCTACAAAAATTACAGCTGCTGCTGCTGTAACCCCATGAGGAAGCCAGACAGAATTCCCATGGTTGCAGAAACATCACCTTCCCATGGCTCTGATCCTGGACCTCTCAGTTTTGCTTTGACTCACAACCTAAGCCTGGCAGAGCCTCTTGCCCTCAAAAGGATCAGTTTAAGGACTGACCTAAGGACACACAGCCACATCCAAGCCTCTCACCCCGACTTGGCTTCCTACACCAGCACCCCAAGCTAAGAAAGACCCACAGTTAGATGTAGAGGCATAAAGTGACCAAGTTCAACTGAGAAATGAGGTCCTGGAAATCCAGCAGGTAGTACAGAGTGCCAGGTGAACAACATGAAATACAGACAGGTGAAAGTAATTTCTAAGCATCTCCTAATAAAATCCACAGCCACACAGAAATAAACCAAAAGCTGGCCTTCAGACAGCTTCTGTCAGGAAAAACAAGGCTTCTACCCAGCAGAAATGGAAATGTTTTCAGACCAGACACCATCATGGGACCCCTAAACCCAAGCTGTGCATCAACACACTCAAGGCCTGGTCACACAGTAGACCCAGTACAGCCCCAAACAGCCAGGAGAGCCCAACAGCAGCCTCAGCACAGGGTATAAAGGAATAAACAGCCACTCACACCAGAAAACAAAAACCACTTACCCCAATACTCCCTCTCATATCCCACCACCCTCAAATGCCTCTTTTATTTCCCCCAGGGAGCCACGTACTCCCAGCTCCCCTCCACAATTGGCTCTTCCCAGGACAGCCCCATTATCCCCACCTGCTCCCTCATCATGGCCACCTGGATGCCCCAGGAGGGGGATGGATGGGGATGTCTGGGCCACCACTCCTCTCCCTGACCTCCTCCATGTGTTTTTGCTTTGCCCACTTTGGCCTTGGTTTTGGCCAGACCTGTCACGGGCGATGCCAGCCTGTACCTGTGCCATGTGCTGTGACACCAGAGACAGTCTGGGTGCTGCCACCCTGTCCCTGTGCAGGGGACAGGATTCTGGGGATGCCCCTGTTTTTGTCTGGGTAGCTCCTGAGTGCTGCAGGCCAGGAGAGCAACACCCTTCAGTGAGCAGGGCCCAGCACCAAACTGTGGGAGTCCAGGGCACAACCAGTTCACTGTGTGGTTACTTCCAGCACAGAGACAGTGCAATATCTGGCCTGCTTTAAATCATGGATTCACATCCTGGGGTCACACCAACTCTGCATTTCAAGGCAAATAAAAAGAGTTGTACAAAGCTTTATGTGGAAGGTGAGGGGGGAGGTCTGAGAAAAGACCTTCAGATAAATCTGTTGTTTGTAGGCATTAAAAAGCCAGTTGTGCTAATCCTGGCTGCTGTGGGTTTAAGCTTCAAGTGCCACTGGTTGCATTATCTTGTTTCTTGGCTGCTTGAGACAGGAAAATTACATTTCAATTGGTTTTTAATTCGGCTTAATCTGGTGCAAAAGTTAGCGTGCACCCTCTAATTTTGTTTTCTGAGCTGTTTGTTTCCACTGATTCCTAATCAGCCAACACTAAATCAAAACAGGCCTGGCTCAAGCTGAAATAGATGAGTCCTTGCAACCTTGCCAAGCAATTTAATTAAATTGGCTTAAAATCACACCCCCAAGATAAGTGGGGGCAGCTCCTGCACAGGCCAAACCCCGGGTTTTGGTCCCCTGCCTGGAGAGTTCTGGCCCAAGGTGCTGCAGGATGTGAATGTGGACAGGGCTGTCAGGGGTTCATCCTTATCCTGGGCTGCTCCTTTGCTCCCTGCTCCTTCCACTCCCTCTCCACCTGCCAGGCACAATCAGCCCCATCCTGTTCAGTTCTCTGTCCCTGCCAGCACAAGGAGGGAGAGGATGGTGAGAGGAAAACTCATGTGGGTGGGTAACATCCCCCTCCCTGTGCTTTGCTCCAGTCCCTGATGGCATGAGAGGTGGCACTGCCACCCATGAGCAGGCTGAGGGTGAGGGGGGTGGGTCTGAACCCGAGCTGAGGACACAGCAGATCGATATTTGAGGAAGGGAACACCGTGGGGGGAAAAAAGTTTTGGTTTTCAGCATAATAAGGAGGTTTCACAGCTAATGGAGAGGAAAAGAGATAAAACCCTAAATCTACATGACAGTGTCCCCTGAGCTCAGCCTTGTGCGCTCAAGCTGAAAATCCACATCATGACAGGTATGAAAAGCTGAGGTTCTAGTTCAGAGGGTTTTTTGAGGCTGTTCTTCCCCACCTTGCCACCCTTCACCCCCACACTGCACCTCGGTGAGGCTCTGACTGGGGCACACTTGAAAACCCCCATTTATAAACCCTGAGAGAAAAGCCCTGATTTTCTCTCCTCTCCTTTTTCTATGTTTCTTGTCTAGGTTTACCCTCACTGCATGCAGAGAAAGGCACCAGTCAGGAAAGGTGTCTGTGTGTAGCATCTCTGTGGTGGGGTGAGACGAGGCAGGAACATCCCAGGCCCAACTCGGGGATGCTGCAGGGGCACAGCAGCTGTTGGAGCAAACCCTCTGTGAGAGGAGAAGCTCAGCTGGCAGAGAGGAGCAGAGGGAGGGATCCCTGCCAGCCCCCAAACTTCTGCTCTCACACAGCATATCTTCTCTATCAGCAATAATGTCGTTTCATTAAGTTAACATCAATGAATTAATTTTACTTATTAGTTACACTAACACCCAGGAAATATCCATGTGGGCTCCTGAAACAGCTGCTGATGTAACTGCTGGTGGATTATGGAATTGTCCTGAGTTGGAAGGGACCCACATGGGTCATCCAGTCCAACTCCTGGCCCTGCACAGACACCCCAGCAATCCCACCCTGTCCCTGTTGTCCAAACCCTCCTGGAGCTCTGGCAGCCTTGGGGCTGTGCCCACTGCCCTGGGGAGCCTGGTCAGTGCCCACCACCCTCTGGGGGAAGAACCTTTTCCTGATACCCAACCTAAACCTCTCCTCACACAGCTTCATGTCTTCATGGATGTGGGACATTCCCATGTGTGACAGGGATGGGGCCTGGAAATTCCTCCTTTTTCAGCAGGATCCTGGCACAGGGTCCCAGAGGGAGGCAGTGCTGACTCCACAGCCTGCACTGATCCCTGCTGGGGCAGACACCAGGCAGCCCATGGCCAGGAACCAGCCGTGGGAGGGTCAGGCTGGGGGCTGTTTGTGCTCTGTGCCAGGCAGGGAACAGGCACGGAGCGAGTGCCAGCCCTGTCAGACACAGCCGGACTAATCAGGACAGGCAGAAGGTGTGAGAAGGGATTTATTGTTGTCCCTGCCTTCCTGCCTGCCAGAGGCAAAGCTGAGCACTGCAGCTGGATTTTCTGAGGCTCAAGGTATAGCTTGTTTTTTCCTCTAATTTCATGTAGCAGCCTCAAAAATGAGGTTCTGCTTTTCTCCTCTGCTTTTCTCGCTCTCCTCTGATTTTCTCCCCCTGCTCCTCTGCAGCCAGGGAGCCACAGGGATGTCAGTTCAGAGAATCCCAGAATCCCAGAATGGTTTTGGGTTGGGAAGGACCTTAAAACACCACCCAGCTCCACTCCCTGCCATGGGCAGGGACACCTTCCATTATCCCAAGTTGCTCCAAGCCCCATCCAACCTGGCCTTGGACACTTCCAGGGCTGGGGCAGCCACAGCTTCTCTGGGCAATCTGTGCCAGAGCCTGCCCACCCTCCCAGGGAAGGATTTCTCCCCAATATCCCACCTAACTCTGCCCTCTGGTAGTGTGAAGCCATTCCCTTGTCCTGTCCTTCCATCCCCTGTCCCCAGTCCCTCTCCAGCTCTCCTGGAGCTCCTTTAGACACTGGAAGGGGCTCTGAGCTCTCCCTGGAGCTTCCCTTCTTCAGGCTGAGCACCCCCAGCTCTCCCAGCCTGGCTCCAGAGGAGAGAAAAGAATGAGGAGGAAAAGGAGGAGGAAACAAGTATGTTTTTACATCAGTTTGGTTCAAACAGCTCCTGCTGTGGCCATGGGATCAACTCTGGTGCTTTTCAAGGCAAAATGTTCTTCAGTGCCTTTTTCCAGCCAAGAAATGGGATCACTCTGACATGTAGGTGCTGAAAAACAAAAAGAGTCACATTAATATTATACAGAAGAGATCTATATTTATTTATAAAGAGACCTGGAAGAGCTGGGAAATCCCTGGGAATTAAGGAAAAGGGAATTTCTGTGCAGGAGGGCAGTAGTGCAACACCACATGATTATCCCATCAGCTGGGCTGGAGCTGGTGGGAGCCTCAGGAAGGGGAACAGCAGCAGGGCTGAGTGGGAGCTGTGGGAGCTCATTCCCCCTTTCCAAGGGCAGCTGTTGATGTCCATTCAGCTGCACTGTCAGCAGATGCCCCAGAAAACCAGGACAGCCTGTAACTCCACACCAGGCTGAACGTTAAGGAACTAATTTTAACTTCTAAGCATCCTCCTTTCTGCCAGCCACAGAGGGATTAGAGTAACAGTTTTTGAAATTATTTAAAAATAACATCAGACTTAATCATAGCTATTTATTAAATTCATTATCCTCTGTCAGTTATGGGACACGGATTCAGCTCCAGAAACTATAATCACCTATGGCCAAAAATCTTACTTTTTTTTCCCTAAAGGGCCCCAGTAATAATTATTCTTTTAGTCCTTGAATCTGTAACTCAAGAAAACAGAGAATTCTATGGTGAATTTGGAGATGAGGCACAACAGTGATGGAGAAACCTTGGAATTACTCAAAACCCCACATAGATTTGTACATATCATGCATGGCCTTGCTCCACAGCACCTGGAAGCAAAAAAGCTCTCTAAAGGACAGGAATACCTTGTGCAGGGAAGAGAAACCCCATGAAAACACCAGAAAATCCATATAAATCACGGGATCTTGAGCCTCTGGATGCCTCATTGCTGTCAGGGAGTCCACATGCAGCTTAATTAGACGAGCTGATGAGCTTTCCTGCTGCCAGACAGACGCTCCCCTAGCTCCAGCATTTCAACAGAAATTAGTGTCTTTGTTCAAAATGTGTATTTAGGGCCCTTCCTTTGAAAGCCACGCTCAGGAAATGCCAACAAGAGGATTCGATGTGCATACCCCACCTGATCACAGGAGCTGGAGATCATTTCTGCTAAGCCTGGAGGGGATGCTGATCTCTGTTTGAGCTGCTTCACACCTCACACACACACACACACACACACACACTGGTCTGGTAATGAGCTTCACACTGACAGAGGGCAGGATTGGATGGGATTTTGGGGAGAAATCCTTCCCTGTGAGGGTGGGCAGGCCCTGGCACAGGTTGCCCAGAGAAGCTGTGGCTGCCCCAGCCCTGGGAGTGTCCAAGGCCAGGTTGGATGGGGCTTGGAGCAACCTGGGATAGTGGAAGGTGTCCCTGCCCATGTCAAGAGATGGAACTGGGTGTTCTTTTGCGGTCCTTTCCAACCCAAACCATTCCATGATTCCACAATTCCTTGCACTGAGTGCTATGACTGAAAACGTGAGCGCTGAAAAGTTGAACACTGGGAAGACAGAGCTGAACTCTCTTTCCTCTGTGTACCCTCCCCTGTAGAGTTTCTGACCACAGAATTGCACAGACTGTCTCCTGCAGGATCTGTGACTCACTGAGCACCTGGTGGGATTTGGAAGTCCTTGGCATTGTCCCCACCAGACCCTCTGTGCCTGATGAGCAGCGACCTGCCCTTGTTTGGTTAGAGCCTGGTCCTGCCTCTGCACAGACAACACCCCCTGCAGCCCTCACAGGACTACACTGATCCTCCCCAAGCAAGAACAGACAACAGCTGAGAATGAGGATGCAGCTCTCATTATTTTCTAAATGACTAATAAATGCAAAAACATCTTGCTGTCTCCTGGGGCAGGTGTTTATATAACCCTGTGATCCCTCAGCAGGGCTTTCCGAGCCGGATTCTGTTCCTCCCTGAACCACCAGGGATCAGTTTGTTGCTGATGCTGAAATGCAACCCTGAAATGCAGCATCCAAACCGAATTGCTTGTTATTCCAAGGCTTGTCACTGCAGCTCAAAGGCTGAGGCTCTACAGTAAGCCATGAAAAGTGGTTTTGTACACTCTGTTCCTGTCCTTGCCCTCCTCCACTTACAACCTCCTTCTTTTTAATTGGGGATGTCACTCTGGACACCTGGGCTGCTGTGTTACCCTGGCAGCACTGAGGGAGAGACCAGAGCTTTTCTTACACGTGGTCTGTATTATATAGGGGACTTTTTAGGTTAGATACATGGAGGAAATGCTTCCCTGGGAGGGTGGGCAGGCCCTGGCACTGGTTGCCCAGAAAAGCTGTAGCTGCTCCATCCCTGGAAGTGTCCAAGGCCAGGCTGGATGGGGATAGAATCACAGAATCATAGAATGGATTGGGTTAGAAAAGACCTCCAAGATCATCAAGTCCAACCCTTGGGCCAACTCCAGTCCCTTTACCAGATCATGGC
>JAWWEV010000034.1:13485736-13500084 GCA_035583235.1 Hafferia zeledoni
AAAGGGACTGGAGTTGGACCAAGGGTTGGACTTGATGGTCTTGGAGGTCTTTTCCAACCCAATCCATTCTATGATTCCATGATTCAAAGGAGCAGGTCCAGCTCAGACTCTCTTCACTTACTCCCACAATGGATAAATCAGTTGGTTTTCTGGTAAGAGAAGAAATAAAGTGTTGACCAAGATATACAAGTTTAAGTGAAACAAAAATATTAAAGCAATTTTTCCACATACAGGTGAAAGAAAATCTGCCTTTTTCTGGGGACACCTTCCCAACTGCAGTGGGAGCCAAATGAACCTTAACAGCCTTAGATAAGAAAAAGCTTTCAAAGGGCTCAGGTCCCCTTTGGACTGTTGTGAATCTGGATCATGGTAAGAATGATTCTGCATTTCAATCAGTTCAGAATCTGGCATGGAGTCCTGGCTCCTGTGTGCCATAACAACCTTTCCTAGGAGCTGGATTACTCACACTGGAGATATGAAACTGCTCTGAACAGGCATTTCAGGAAACACCAGCCCTCCCACTGGCATGCACAACCCACTGGGATCTGATAATAAAGTGACCACCTCAGGGCTTTTGGGACCATTATAATAGAAAAGGTTTGTTTGGGGAATCTCATTGTTTGAACTCCTTACTTCCAGGTGAAACTTTGCTGAGTGTGGCCCAGCAGGAGGAGGAAATGAAGGAATTGGATGTGAGAAGTATCATGTCAAAGACTTGGGAGCTCAGAGAACAAGGAAAAGGGCAGAGGAGCTGACAAGGCACCCTCAGCCAGGAGAAGGATGCCCTCCAACTGCAGGCTGTGTTATCCATAGGGGATGGTTTAAGTTTCAGGATTTATCGAGGCAGGGCATCAGCTCCCTCAAATGAGTCATAAAAGGCTCCTTTTCAGAATATGGAGTGAATAAAGAGCATATGGGGATGATGCATGAGATTTACAGGCAGCCTAACTGTATCTGAAATAAAGTCCTTGGATAACAAAGGAGACTGAAAACAAAGGAGTTGTTGTCACAAGTCCCGAGTTCTGTTCCTGGTCAAACACTGAGGCTCAGCATGAGCTACAGCAAGTTGAGGTGGCATCTTTTTAAAATGCAAACTGTTCTTTAGTGATCTCTGTGTGCACAAACAGATTTTTTTGATGCTGAACTTTAAGAATCTACGGTCTCAGCCATGGAGATCAACTATAACAGGCATGTTAAAGGAACCTCAGGAAACTGCAGAAGAGACGAAGTCTTGCACTTCTTTCAAATACAGAAGTTTGTTGCCATGAGGGGCAGGAATTTCAGCAGCCTTTGGTAGGATGAACTCTGGATTCCCATCCCTTCATGAGGAGTTTGCTGGATGTTGAGCAGTGCCTGGCCCAAACAATGCAATCAAGGATGGACCTCCTGACTCAGCTCCTGGACATGGAGGAGCTACAGGAGTGCCAGCAAGAGGATGCTGCAGGATTAGCTCAGCCATTTGGAATGGGACTTGGAAGGGCTGGGGACTGTCTTGGCTAAATCTGAGAAGGAAAAGGAGGTATGAAGCATCACAAGAGGGTTTTTTTCTGCCTTATTCTTCAGGGTAATGAACCCCAGCAACAAATACAGCTCCTTCAGTCAGAGCACCTTTTGGGATGCTCAGATTTACTCAGCCCATCTCTCCCACAGTGTTTTAGAGTCTTCAAGTGTCTCATTTACCCTGGGATGGATTTAATTCTTCACTTCTCCCTCCTGCTCTGCAGTGAGAGTCATTTCACAGCAATTTTTAGGGATCCTTCTATATAAAGACCTTGCATTTCCTTGACATTCTTCATTAATTAGACCCACTTTTACATGGCAATATTGATAGGCCTCTATAAAATGTCCCCCTCCATGCAACTCTTTCCCAGCCAGCCTTGGGGAATGCTTCTCCCTCTCCTGCACCTGAACTGGTTTTTATTTAATGTAATTGGAGAAGTTTTAAATCTGCACTGGAGCAGCCATGTGGTTGTCTGCTGCTTCTTCTGAAGTCAGTGTTAACTTCCACAGGATGTTAAACTCACAGATGCCTCAGAATTTATTAACTGAATCTCAGATTCCTCCTAAAGAAACACAAGTTTCCAGTGACATTTTGTCCTGCTGCTGCTAACGGCTTGTGTGATCTGCAAAACCCTTTTCCTGTCTGCAGGCATCAGAGCACAGAGTTCAAACCCACATCTCTCAGCTCGGAATGACTCAGTCACCAAATGCCAGAAGGAGAAGAGGGCTTTGGAGGGAGTTCATCAGGCAGAAATAACCGTTTGGTTTTTCTTTATTCTCCCCCATTCTCATTCTCCCAGTCTGGGGAAAGGGAAAAAAACCCCCATTGTCTACTTGTTTAAATGCTGGGAGACTGCAGTGTCTGCACGAACAGGAAGGGGCCATGTTTTAATGGGTATTAAGTCATGGCAGCACAGTGGAGTGTTGCCAACCTGTGCCGCTGCCCAGAGGAGCTGTGTGAGCCCTGAGGGAGAGCAGGATGCTCTGGGAAGAGTCACTGCTGGACTGAGATCCCGTGGGCCTGTTGGAGACACACACACAGTGCTCATGCTGCTCTCCAGAAACACCTTGGATGAATCCATCCTTGGGGGCTTCACTCTGCTACCAGGGCAGGGTTCAGCTTCTCACACAACTCTGTGCACTAGTCTTGGTCTCTCCCTTCTTGGAAAACTGCAAGGTGAGGAGAGCAAGGTGAGGAGAACAAGGTGAGGAGAACAAGGTGAACATCAAACCTGCCCCTTGGTGCATGAGGTGAGGGGCAGTTGCCATGGTTTCTATTTTAGATGGCACTCCTAGATCTGGTTTTGACATCTTGGGCCCTTCTGATAAACACCACCCATGTGTTTGTTGTGGCTGCCCCATCCCTGGAAGTGTCCAAGGCCAGGCTGGATGGGGTTTGGGGCAACCTGGGATAGTGGGAGGTGTCCCTGCTCATGGCAGGGAGAAGGAACAAGATGAGCTTTAAGGTTCCTTCCAACTCAAACCATGTTGGAATTCTATCATTCTATGTTTTATTACAAAGCTCTTTTTCACATTTATTCCCCTTTTTTTAACTACCTGGGGAACAACTGGGAACCAGAAGGGAAGATCCAGAGCAAAATGAAAAAGGCTCATCCTAAAGCAAAGATCTCAAAGTGCCAACTGCCAACCTCAGTGAGGTGAAATGAGCCAAACTTGGAAGATGATGGTTCAATGTGCCAAATGGAATGGAATTTCCCAGGATAGATGTTAGCACTGGGTGCAATTGTGCTCCATCACAGCTCTGACAGGACCAGCTACACATGAAAAGTCCCTTGACAATAAACTCCCTGGAAAACCCCACAGTCCTACCCTGATCTTTTCAGCATTAACCCAATGACAAACAGGAGTCCAGTTCAGTAATTCTGGCAAGCAGAATCTGAAATAAAAGGGTCTGTTTCCTAAGTCTTTCTCTGACTCATTGTCTGATATTTGTAATTCATCTTCCACATTCACCCACATATAAAATATGTACAATCACCAGGAAGTTACGAGCCTTAAGTGATTCATGTTTATGTAAGGCCTTCTGATCCTCAGATAAAAACTGGTTTAGAATTGCAAAATATTATCACAAATTAGAACTTTATTTTAGTGTCACTATTGACTGCTTTAGTGATGGGTTTGCCAGCACTGCTCTGACAAACCTCCTCTCAGAAATCAACTTCCCAGAACACAAATATCCAACTCTGTATTACCCAAACCACTAATTTACTTAGTTAAGGAGCTGAGTACAATGTGTACAAGCATTAATAAATACTGGCAGGCTTTGCTAAATCAAATTCTCCACGGGCAGTACAAGATCCTTGTGCTTCAGAGCAAGGCCATGGGGACACTTCAGGGACAGAAGAAAAGTGAAGTGCTGGTGTTGGTCCTTCACAGCTGCAAACAGGCTCAGCTTCCTTTGTGCTGTGCCTTGAGGAGCAGAGCAGTTAATTAATGATGGGCTGAGGAGGAGCTTCCACAAAGGGAAAAGGGACTTAAGTGCCTGCCAGTCCCACTAAAGAGACAGGACACAGAATCTCAGCCAAGACTAACCTGTTCACTGCAGAGGAAAACCATTAATTTGGGCCAAATAATTTGCTGTAACACCCTGCCTTTTCCAGCACACAGTAGGCAGCTTGGGCAGCTTTTGGCTAAGACTGAGGTGGCAGAAAAGGTTAATACAACCCTTTTAAACCTACTCTGTTAAAATGGGAGTCTGGAGCCCATCACTCTTTAAACCCCTAAAAACCAGAACCAGCTGAGATCTAGTATTTATTTTCCCCTAGGTAGATGCTGAGGTTTTTCCTACAGCAGATTCTGACTTCTCTATGAGCTTGTGAAACCCCTGGGCTTGGCAAGATTTGCCTTTCAGCTCCCAGTGAAGGAACAGTTCAGCCAGCTCTGGGATCCAGCCTGTCCTGTGTATTCCCCACTCCCTGGGCACTCATTTCTTTGAAGCCTGTGGAGCTGTGAGCTCACTGCAGGTCTCCTGCCACGCTGCCATGGCATGACCTGCTGCAGGAACCTCCTCTCCTGCTTGCAGGCAGTCAGCAAAATGCCTGATAAACCTTCCCACTGACATTACTGTCCTCCAAGGAACTCTCACTGGGGAAGGAAAGGTGGTAAATCAAACCAGAAACGAGGCCACAGTTCACAGGATGCACAGGGCTACCTTAGGAATTCAAATATTTATTCCATCCAACATAGTTCAGTATTTAAATATTTAACTGAACACTCAGCATTTCTACAAAAACATGACCCACAGACCTAGATTGCAGCTATTTCCATGAACAAGCCCCGATTTCCCTCAAGTAGCCAAATCAGCTTGATTCTAATCCTGAAGGCCAAATTCCAGCATGACAGAGGAAGCCAGCCATGCTGCAGATAACATCAGCTGTCTGCTGAGACACCTGGCCAGGCCCCTCCTGCTTGGCTGGCTCAGCATTCCCAGCTGTAGATCTCTTCCAGGAAAGAAAATCCAGGAGAGCTGATAAACATATCGAAAAGGGAGTGAAGAAATTAAGATTCTTGCTCGTATTTCCACAAATTTCTCTGACATCTGTTGCTCACAGACACTGCTGTGCTTGTGTGTGCACTCCAGGCCTGCACATGGAAGAGCTGGAAGAAGACCTGGAAGCTGAGGAATATTGGAATAGAATGCTCTGAACACATTCTAATGACTAATATAAATTGATGGCATTGACAACAGGGAGCATTTCCATTTCAATTCACTTTAGAAATGTGAGGTAACTAATTCTCAGCTGTATCAGGAGATAGGTCTGTGTTGTTGAGACACCTTGCACAGGTGGGAAAACAGGTAAAGGATCTTGTCCAGGGACACAGAAAGCAGCAATGTTAGTTCAGACAGAGCAGGGCCATGGGAAGGACAAAGCTGCCATGGCTGGGATGGCAGAGCTCATGGAGGAGCCTCAGAGTGAAACAAAGAGATGGACAAACAGGTCATGCAAGCAGAGATGGATGAACTCAGTACAAGCATGTGGTCTCTGCAGGAGCCCAGGGGGAGAGGCCAGCAGGGAATCCCTGCAGCCACGGTGAAGCCATCAGCACAAGGCAGGATCCAGCTCTCTGCAGAGGGAGCAGACAGTGCCAGGAAGCAGCTGATGATGCCAGGAAGCAGCTGTTGGCAGCTGGTGCTGAGCACTGCCCATCCCAGCTGATGGACCAGGCAAAAGTCAGGACACTCTCCACTGCCCTGGGCTATTACAGTGATCCCAGTGCAATCACCAGCTGGAATAAACTGGGTTTGCAAGAGAGGGAGGATATTTTGGCCCTTGGAGCCTTACTCAGCACCACAGGACTGACCTCCCTCTTCCAGCTGGACTCCCACGCTCACAGGCTGGAGGATAACCTGGCTGAGGCCGATGCCCAGCTGGCTGCAGGGGAGAGGAGCCAAGATGCAAATAAAGCCATCAGGCTCTGAGGTGAATTCCTTGACAGCTTTGTGCAATGTTACCTCCCTTGGATCCTCATCTTCCCCTACATTTCACCTGGCTCTGGCAGCCCTGCCCTGTCTCCTCTCTGCTCAATCTTTCTCTGCTTTTTCTCTCCAGTCAGATTGAATTAGTTCCTCTCCTGGTTCTTTACGCAGTGTTCCCACAGCTCTCCCTGGTGCTGTTGGGAGCACCAGGAAGCTCAGAGCAGGCTCAGCCAGGCTGATTTCCCTCTCCTTGCAAGCAGGTGGCTTCAGGAGGCAGCTGGATGAGGAGCCCAAGGTGCTGGGGAGCACCAACTGCCTGCAGAGGGACATGCCCTGCCTCTCTTTTGCACATTGTCTACCTCAGAGGAACAAATCCTTTGTGCTACTTCTCACAAAGGGAAACTTTCTCATCCAGGCTCATCTCTGGGCTGGTCAGCAGCTGATCTTGGAGGGGGTGTAGGGACATGAGCCCTGTGTGGATATGAAAATAAGACATGGAACCTCCCATGAGTCAGCAGCAAAGAGCAGAACACTCACCCTCCTGATTCTGAGCCCACTGTCCATTCAGTGCACCTTGCAGCAGTTTGTTTGTACAAATCACAGAAGTTTGGCTCAAAAATATACCAATATTTCATCTCCCTGTCTGACACCTGTGTCTTGGAAATTTCTGCTTATCTCCAAAGAGTAATTCTAGGGCTGCACCTGTATATCACCAGTCTGGCAAGGATCTGTGTTCAGAACAATCACCAAATGGGTTTACTGTCATAATTCTTTGAAACACTGAGAGAAAACAGTGATGATGACAAGCCAAGTTCTGTTTCCAGTTGTACGATCTCAATTCAATTCACTGCAGTACAGCAAAAAGCAGGTAGGGAAAAAACACTTGGCTCCTGAACAGGGAGGTATTTTGAAGGCTGAGATGTCTGGATGGTCCAGAACTGTTCAGGTGGAGCCTGGTGGTTCTGGGCACTGAGGTCAGTGCAGTCACTCCCAAGAGGACAGATCCACAGCAGTGGCTGTGCTGCCTCAAGCCCTGCACAGCTGCTGTGTCAGCCCAGCCAAAACCAAGCAGGATTTGGATCCAATCAAAGTGTGGCTGGAGGAGGAGCAGAAAAGCAAAGCTGAACTGCAGTGCCTGGTCTCTGAACTCAATACTGAAGTCACAATCTGGAGGACTAAATACAGGATTGATGCCACCAAAAGAACCCAAGAGCTGGAGGGAACCAAGGAGCCCTGAGCTTTCAGGAGCCTGGGACTTGGGGCAGTGTCATTGTTTGGTTTGGCTGCTGAGCCACAGCTTATGGATGTGAACTGTTAGGACACAATTTGGTAGCAGAGAGAGAGAAAGCCAAGGGCTCCAGCTGAGACAATGAAAATAATACTTGCAATAACAAACAGAGACTATTGAGATGTAACACTCGTACACTGACAACAGAAAACAGACCTTCCTGAAAAAGGCTTGAATTTGTGTAGTCTTTCTTGAACATTTCAACAGGATTCACTCTCCCAGCAGCCCTACAAAAGACATTAGAATTTCCTAAGGATAGAGCACCAAAGCTTTTTACAGTCTGTTTTCTGAGACTGCTGCCAGGATTCCACCCTTCCCCTGGTGAAAACAGTGATGGTGCTCTAGGAGATAAGGGATGCCAATTCTACCACTTCTCCCTCCATGAGCTGCTCACCAGGGTATTTCTGCCCTCCTTCCCTCAGGACAAAGTTGACTGAGAGGCTCCACAAGCAGAGACAGCTGAATCCAAACCTGGGCTGCCAACGTGGGAAAAGCCAAGCAGAGGCCTCAGAACACTGTGGAGGACCTTGAGAGGCAAGAAATCCAGGTATCCAGGAGTGCATCAGCAAAAGCCTGACCACCAAGATCTCAGACCTGCTACTGGAGGCCCTGGGAGTCTTTCTGTCAACTCAGGTCAGCTTTGGACTGGTCCCTTATTTCTTAATACTTTGAGATCTCTCTATTAAACGTCAAGTAATCTGTATGGCCATGAGAAGCAGGGCTAAGATTTACCACATCAAGAGAGAAGCCAGATGAGAGCACAGCTAATTCCTGGGAGCACACAGCAGGCTTCTCATAAGCTCATTAGCTGACTTCCAGAAACAAGAGTACAGCTAAAGCAAAGGCCCTCCTTTACTGCAAGGCAAGGTATTCATCTCCTTTTAAAGGATAATGATATCCTGCTTTGAACTTTTCAGTCTTGCAGCACTGGTGGGTTGGCCACTGTTATTAACTACCACACTCAAAGCAGACCTAAACAACACACAGTTTAAACAGCACCGACAAACGCTCCTTCATTAAATTAGTATTTCTACTCTCGCCAGTGTTAGTGTAAGAGCATGAATAGTAGTGCAACTGTGTGATATTTGAATAAAAATGTTACTTAAAATAGGCACAAAGGCTGCTCCAAATCCACTGAAGTCCTTGGGTACCTGCCAATGACTGCAGTTGGCTTTAGAACAGATCCCAAGAGCTGAAAATCCCACATACAGCACTACATTGCTGGGCTGAAAGAAATCTGTTTCACCATCCCTTTCTTTAATGAAGCAGCTCTTTATTCTATGGTTCCTGTGGTGTGCTTGTCACCATGGTATCTGAATGCATGTGTGGATCATAAGGATATGTAGAACATTTGTGATTAAAAGCTCCTAGGAAAGAAAAATGTACCTTTATTCTTTCCCTTCATGACAAGCAGTTAGACACAGTCTAAAATAGTCTTGAATAACATCTTGTTTGTAGCCGAATCTGCTTTGAAATGGAAAGACTCACACTGATCAACCCAGGCAATTACCAACAGCACATCTGCACAGGGAACAGCCGAAGTGGAAAACATTCTCTCCACAGCAGCATCATTATAGCCACAGGAGCGAGGAAGGCTATCACACTGCTGGGAACGGGGTGATCTTGTTAAATTCCTAATGGTGAAGAGAGAAAGCCTCGTAAACATTTTAATCACCCATTCAGAGGGACCCAGAGAAACTCTGCCAGTCATTAGAGTGGCTGCCAATTTAGCTGTGACTGGCTGGCAGGACACGCAGGGAAGTGGAGTGTGAAGAAAACTTGTGTCCAGTGAATGCTTGGCTTTATTTTTCCAGGCCAGTGCTGCTTGTGCTGCTCCAGAAAGAAGCACAGAGCCTTCGGTAAGATGCCTGCAGAATGACAACAAAAAGTGCAAAGAGCTGCAGGTGGAAGTGAATTTCCAGAAGGAATGCAAACAGCTGAAAATGTTGAGCTTAAGGCTGCCTATGAGGGATCCTGGAATCTGTGAAGGATTCCCTTCAGGTTAAGCACTGGTTTGATGTTAAAAAATTCTGCACACCATAAGCCCCTTGATTCTTGGTGAATGATCTCAGTGGTGTCTTCCAGCACCAATTCCACTTTCCTTATTTCTTGCAGTGCTTTCAGTCTCTGGGAACGTTCATTTAGTGTAATAACGGAGAGGCTGCAGTGCCAGTTCTGGCTACCACCATCCTCTAATTCTGAGCAATTCACTTAGGGGGCTGTGAACAACAGCCAGCTTTACCCTGGGAAGAGGACATTCCCTTTAGCCTCAGTGGAGAGGATCCAGCACCTCCAGCATTCAGTTCACAGCACATCAGTCAAACTCTCTGCTCTTTGCATCCCTTTCCACTGGTACAGGAGACCAACTACCTTGGCTCCTTTTTTTCTTTTTTTATAAAACCCACTTCTGTAAGTTACAAAAATTGATCTCTTCCAGGAGGCTGGCAGATGACACTGTAAATATTTAGAAGACACTACAATCTGCTGTCCTTGTGGCCAACAGAAAACAGCGATGGACACTCTGGAACAGGTCCCGTGTTTTCTGGGCTCTGTCCCTTTGCTCCAGCCTCCACCAGCTGGCAGAGAGCCCCACTCTGCTGCAGAGGGATGTGGTGTCCTGTTCCCATTTGTGAGAGCAACCATCTCAAAGGGGGAGAGGGGAAAGCTGGGCAAAAACTGGGGAAAAATTCCCTTGATTTAACAGGCTTCATTCTTCCACCTCGGTGAGCACATGCAGCTAACAGGGCTCATTCAAGAATCCAGGATAATATGTAGCAAGGAAAGAAAAGGGCAGCTGATACAAAGTGACTGAAACCATTTCACGCTGTTTCCAGTCAAAGGATCTGTCTGGTGCACTCGGTAAAGTTCATAGTCCTGAAATAAACCTATCACATGAAATATCCGTTTTCTTCCCTGGAGGAAATTAAGGATCTGATCAATCAGCTGGGGGAGGGAGGGAGGGAAGAGCATCCAGGATGTGCCAAAGGTGAGACTGGAGACTGAGCAGGATGAACTGCAGGTGGCACTGGAGGAAGCAGAGTCTTTTCTGGAGGTACCAATGCTGCAGATGGGAGAGATGCCTTCAGCCTGGTGACTGCTGCTCACATTCCAAGAGATGGATTTTTTTTAATGTACAACTGGATGGGTTTTGTATGTATAATTATGTCTATCATCATTATGTTATGTATGCAATAAGCTTGTAGCACGGAGGTTTTAAGTCAGACATTAGGAAAGTTTTAAAATAATTAAGGGGAACTACTCCTGGGACCAGATTGTCTGGAGGTTGTGGATTCTCCCTTACTGGAAGTGCAGTCTGGTCACACATTGTCAGGTGGGTCTGGCAGGGCAGGAGGGGATCCAGAGTTCAGGCAGTGCATTTTTAAATGACCTCCTGCAAGCTCTCCAGCCCTGCTTTAACAGAAGGTATTCCTGAGTGGCTTGGTGCAAAATCCTGGTATCTCAGCTTTAACAGGTTTGGAAAGTTACTGTATTTTTATTACTTGGTGGGCAATAAGTTGATAGAAGGGCTGGATCAGACCCAAGATAACAGACTGCTGTACCATATGCTTCACTGGACTCCCAGAAACAATCACCAGCATCAATTGAGTCTCTGCAGGCGAGTCTGGAGGCTGCAGGGAAGGGGAATGCTGAATGATGGACACGGAGCTGACCAGAATGGAAATGCAGCTGGATCGTGCCAGCAGGAACAACACTGAGCTTGAATAAACCACAACAGCACGTCCAGGTAAACTGGAGGGGGTGGGAGCAGCTCCTGGATGGAAAAGCACATCAGTTCTACTTTATACTTAAGCAACAAAGCAGCAGATTATGTACTCTTGTTTGGACAGACATGGTGAACACGCTGAGAATTTGTATTCAAAAGCCCTGGTTCTCCCACTCACACCAATTTCAGTCTGCAGAGTTCCAGGAAACCTTACACAAGACCAGCATTACTATCAGCTTTTGGTAAACTACAAACCTAAAGAACTATTTATATGTAATTACACCAAAAAAAGTTCTGTGTTTGAGAGAAGTTGTGATTGCTGTTTGAACAGGACAGCCAAGAAATGGACTAGAAACCAACACATACAAAACTAAGGAGCTTCCTTCAGTTCTTCATTGCTAAAATAAAACTAAGTAAATGAGTAAAAGGCTGTCTCTTTGTCAGAATAAAGTGATAAAACTGCTGCCAAAAATCCCATTTTAGTAACTTAAAGACTCACAACAAAGATTCTTTCTCTCTATACATTTGTATATACACACACTCCAACCTAACTCGTCCTCAGTTACATCAGCCTCGATGAGGAGACATTCTCTAAAAGTCAATGTGGCTGCAATGCCAGGCAAACCTGACACTGAGATCCACAGCTGGGGTTTTGTGCAGTTTGGATCTGAGTTTTGCTTTTTTAAAAACAATCTGGCATCACCTCACAGAACAGCTTTGCAGAGAGGCCTCCTACAACTTTCAGCTTCCCCCCCTTCATTATTTACATTAATCTTTCATCTGCTTTCAGGACCTTTGGATCCAAAGGGATGAGGATGTTTCCCAGCACGAGGAGCTGCAGGAGCAGTAAGTGCTGCCTCTCCCACCTCAGAGAGAGCTGGAAGAAGTGCAGACTGACCTGGAGGGCAGTGAGAACTCTGGAAAAGGCTGGGAGCAGAGAGGTCATGGAGAAGGCCTGATGAACTCCATGTCCACGCACAGAGAAAACAGAACTATTTATGCAACAGCAAACTCACCAGAGAGCTTATGTGTGTGTGTGTGGTTTAATACTGAATCTTGACTCTGGTAAGCAATGCAGGATTAGGCCAGTAATGGATAATATAAGGCAGGTTTGATAACTCTGTGGAAAACGAAGAGCTCAGTCTTTACAGGTGTGACACTGAGAGAAGGACAGGCCCAGCTTTGCTCCTAGCAAGGCTTATGAAAAGACTTTTAGCAAATTTGGTTGGAGGGTTAAGACACTGCTGAGGAAAAACCCACCACAAAAGGGACAGAGTAAAACTCAGCCCCCAGTGAAACTCGAGTTTTCCTGGTTGTTTCCATGGTGCTCAGATTTCTCCCGTAGCCCTCAGCCAGATCCATTTCAGGGGAGTTTTAAGCCTCCTTGCATTACAGATTGCAGCAAGAAATAACATACCTGCCACTTCATTCTGTGCACAGATTTATGAAGCCACTTTAACATTCCCCATTACCCTCTGCAGTGCTTTTCCATAAAGACCACCCATGACAGCATTTCCAAGGAGAAGAGTTTAACTTCTGGAAGGGACTGATAAATCCAAGAAGCATTTTCTCAGCTGCAATTACGGGACATTGGTTATAAAAACTGAGCCATAAATACAACTTTTATTCGAATGGGATAAAAAATACAACCAATTCCTCACAATTGACCGACAATAAAAGGATACATTTTAAGCAGGTGAACTGCTATCTCCATACTAAACTGGGAGTTTAAAACTTATTTGTTATATAAAACCCACATGGCATTGAGCTTGTGCAGCATTCTGGAACACAATGGCACATTTAGGTGATGTTGTTTTGCTGAAGAGCAGCTTGTGCTACTAGAATGCAATTTTTCTATTAAAGCCTTTGTAGTTCTCCCTCCACAGACTGGGGTTTTTTTATTATTATTATTATTTTTACAGCAGCAACAACAACAGTCCTCCAATGATTCATATCAGTAAACAGTAAGCACTAAATGAGCTGTGGGGCTTATATTTTCCATGAGATAAAAAGACACATCCATATCATAAACTGTGGAGCAGAGGCTGTTTGTGGAGAATGCAATCAAATTCAGCTTCAGTCAGGGCTAAAGCAGCAGCTGCTGCTGCTGCTGCAGAGCTCTGAAATAAATAACATGGGTGTATAAACCCAAATCCACCCACAAATTCAGAAAAACGGACTCGGGCTCAAGGTCTTTGTAAACAACAGGGTCTGTTTCTGCCTCAGAGGTGTATCATTGTTTCAGTTCTCATTTAGCCTGTGAGTAAACACACAGATCTTAATGCTTTATAATGGAGATCCCGTTTGGCTTAACAGTGCACACAGTTTTATAGAGGAAAAACAAACTACACAGTAAACTGATGCACAAATCATCTTGAGAGCTGAATGGAAGAGGAGCAGGTAAGACATTCTGGGTCTCTAAGACTGTTTTCTGCCCTCTAAAATCAGTTTGTTTACTACAAAATGAAAGCTGGGGCCTGACCTTCAATGCTCCACTAATGAGCATGAGGAAATCATCAGTGAGCACGGAGCAGCTGATGAGAGAGCAAAGAAAGCTGTGGCTGATGTAAGTCACCTCCCCACCTTTCTGCCCTTTATGTTGGCAGCTGGAAACCTCAAGGTATATATTCCATTACTTCTCTCCAGTGCTGATTTGAAAGCTCAGTGTTAATAATAGATGTCAGCACTGGCTTTTCGTGATCCTGAAAAGCAGGATGCATGTCAGCTCACTGATTGCAGCCTGGCAAAATTAATCCACAAAAGAAGAAATTCACTTTCACTCTGCCTCCCTGGTAATCTGCATCACAGATGGCACCCTGAGGAATTCCTCCATTTCTTCTCCATTTGTCCTTTCTCTCCCTTATTACACAACTCCACTCCTCACACCTACCAGCCCTCCAACAAAGAGTAGGCTGGGTTCCCTCTCCAGCTCGTCAATGGCATTCAGAACTGGCACAGAGGGGAGAGGAGCTGCCAGCACTGAGCAGATTGCTCCTTTGGCACCGTGCTGACAACTGGCACTTCCCAAATATCACAGTGAGCTGTGGGTTTGAGGCACAGCATCTCCCCCCAGACTGAGCCTGAGCCTTCTGCCACCTTTGTGCTTTCTGCCACTGCGTGTTGAGACAATGTCCCCACCCTCCATCTACAGCTCAGACACCTTCTTTCCACTGAGGGGCAGAAATAACACCCTGAAGTGGCATGAGAACCAAAACTACTGGCTTAATAACAGGAGGAAATAACATCTTTGGCTAGTCCAAAACACAGTGGGACAAAACAAGAATCCCACCACCTGGTTTATGATCAAAGAATCACAGAATGATAGAATGGATTGGGTTGGAAAAGACCTCCAAGATCAAGTCCAACCCTTGATCCAACCCCACTGTGATCACCAGCCC
>JAWWEV010000034.1:13508175-13520370 GCA_035583235.1 Hafferia zeledoni
CTGGCAGGGCCGCAGCCCCCCATCCATCCCCATCCCGCTGTTCCATGTCAGGAAATGCCCAGAGGAATCACCCCCTTGGCAGTGACCTGGAAGGGCAGGACAGTGGTGGGAGGTTGTTCTGAGTCACAGGCACAGGATTCCAGGTGTTTGGCAGTGATGGAGGTGCAGGGATTAAAAACATCCCTTTCTCCCTCTCCCTGTCACATCCACCTGCCATCTGCACTTCCAAACCTGCATCCTGCCTGGTTGCTTCTCCAGGGATGGGCTTAGACCACATAATTTTCACCCCATGGAGAACTGACAGCACCTGAGCCCTGTATTTCCCAACCCTGATCCATTCAGTCCTTATACTGAAAGAATTCCTGCTGTACTTGATCCTTTCACTCCTTACACTGAAAGAACTCCTATGGTACAAAAGTGCAAGATTCCTCCTTTTAATTCCTTTTCTAAATAATTGAAATTTGAGGCCAGTTACTTTGTATTTGGGGAAAACGCTGAGGGAAAGCTGCATTAAGTACTTGACTAACAAAGTCATCCCAACATTATCTTCCCTGCATGAGATTCTGGGGTTGGCTGAAAACAAGATTATTAATTTATCATAGAGCCAGTGGCATTTTCCTTACTGAAATATGAGTTTGATTCTGTCTGTGTATTGGTAAGGAATAAATATAACTGGAAAACTTCAATAGGATTTATCTCCCTGAAGAAAATAGCACTGCACTTATCAGGGGACAGAAACAGCAATGCTTTTTGAGGTTTGTCATCACTGTTGGGTTTTGTGGGTTTGTTACCAAACCAAAATGGAAAATAATCACTTGTACCAAGTTATGGAGCCCGAGAAACTCACTCAGTGGGAATGAACAGATCACACAGCTTTGGGAACAGCTAAGTAAAAGTATTTCAAGTAGAAATTAGGATGGGACTGTGTTTTATGTGCAGTGCCAACCTGTGACAAGAAGTACCAGGGTTGTGTTTCCAAATAGCTGCATTCCTTGGGGAGGGGAGGTTGGATATTTTTACATTTTATTTCGGAAAGAGTAGCAAAGGCTGAGCATTCCTTGTTGGTGGAACAGCTCTTGAACTTTTCCTGTATATGGAAATGTGCTGCTACTGAATGTTGGCATGAGCTAAAGCAAGATCCTGAAAAAAGCACTTTGTGGTTGTGTTTTGCTTATATTCACACATGGAATCTCAAGTGATGGATGCCCAAGGTCAGAGGTAACTCAGATTATGTCAACACTTTCACATTAACAAAAAAAAAAATTATTTTGCTTAGGGCTGTGTGTATTTAATAATTTCATTTGATTGATAGAATGTGATTATTAGAACCATGAAACTCGTGCTGGTTAAAATTGTGAACTGGACCTCAAGCTTGTACAGTTGAAAGTTATATCTAAGGACACCATAATTTGCATTTCATTAAAATAACAGTGCTTCATTTCCTTAAAAAAAAAGGTCTTTCCAGTTATTTTTAAAAAGAAAAAAACCAACTAAAATAAAGTCTCTCCAGTGACTTGCATTGGTGAAGAAGTTCTGTCTCACCTCTGCTCTAAGACTCAGCACTTTCAGGATATTTGTTAAACTTTGTGGTGTGATAGTCATTGCTAAAGCTCAGTCAGGATTTACTCATCCCCGGCTCACTCCTGAGTTTCTGTTGGATTGCCTTCATTTCCTGTTTGCTTCCAAATTCCTACCTTGTCCTGGAGTCTCCACCCTCTGCCAGCGCGGCCTCACTTGGGTGTGTTGTACCTTCAGGCTGTGATGGGTGTGGATGTCTTGGAATGACATCACGGGGATGGTTCTTTCTCAATGGGTATGGGGGGTTAAAATATTCTGATCCATCAGCCAGCGATAAATTGCTGTGAAAATCAGTGAAATGTAGGGAAGGAATCAACAAATCCACGTTGGATGTTATTGAACTGTGCACATTAATTATTACAGGTGACCTTGAGTTTTCATGGTATTATTTTTCATCCATTTATGCTGCCCTTGGTTAATACAGGACATAGAATACAATATTTTAACCCAACTCTTTGGGTTGATGCACCTTCAGTTACAGATGTTCATCACTGACTCTTGAAATACCCATAAATTGAAATAAAAACTAGATATTCAGCTTTTTTTAAACAAAATACTCACAAACTGCAATGATTCAGCTTGTTCTTTTAGTGTTTGAGTCTTATGGGGGCAAAAGCCTGACTATCAAACAGTTCAGTGCTAGAATTAATTTGAAGAAATTACTAATTAGTTAATTACTAATCTTAATAATTTTTCCCTAGGATACATATAAATGGTTTTATCAAATAATACACCAGCAGATCACATTTATACATCAATTTAACCTCCTGACAGAAGATTTTGTTGTGGTGCTGCCTGTGAGCCTGGAACACGTCAGGGTTTTTAACCACTTTACTGAGCTGTGTCCCAGATAGTTATTTTTTTAATTATTCTATTTCCATAGTAAAATCAGGAGGTTTATTAGATTTCTTGAGAACCTGCTCCCTTCTCTGGGAGGATACACTAAGAAGCTGTGGCTCTTTGGGTAATTGCAATTAGCTAAAGCAAGCAGGGCAATTAATATTGATTGTCCTACTAAAGATACCAGGGCTGTGGCACAGGCAGCTCTTGAGCAGCATTAACAAATTTACTGAGTAAGTTGTGCCCTCCTGCAAGTCTGTTGTACCACTGCACTGAGAGAACCTTGGTAAATGTTGAAATTTAACTTTGTTTTAATAATTCTCTCATTTTGAACTGTTTTGTTTTCTGTTTTACACCTTTCAGCCCTTTCACTTTTTACAACATAGGAATTCCCTTAAACTCGGAATGTCTCTGCATCAGTTCCTGCTGGAGCCAATCACCTGCCATGCCTGGAACAGAGACAGGACTCGTGAGTGATATGGTTTAATTTTAGTTTAGTTTTTCAATTGCTGTTCTCTCTTGATGTCAGTTTGTGGGCCTGGAATGTTCCGGATCACCTTTAGGGAAGGTATGGTTGGATGCAGTGCTACATATTAATTGTTCCACATGTGATCCAAAAAGCACAAGCTGAGCTTTCCTAAACTCATTGCAGAGCTCTGGAACAGGAGCAAATCGAGTCTTCCTGGTGTTCCAGAAAGCTTTGCCTCTTACTCTGCTCCTCAGGAGTTTAACCTGGCCCTTTTACCCTCTCTGACCCCCTATTTCCATACCCCCAAACAGTCCTTTCTTTTAATGGTTCAGTTTTCCAATATAATGTGGACTTCAGTGTTCCAAATATGTTGTCTTTCTGTACAGAACACTCATGGTATGTGCACCATGTGTGTCTGTCAGACTGACAGAGAGTGGGTTTAGATGGGATATTGGGGATAAATCCTTCCCTGTGAGGGTGGGCAGGCCCTGGCACAGTTGCCCAGAGAAGCTGTGGCTGCCCCAGCCCTGGGAGTGGCCAAGGCCAGGTTGGACAGGGCTTGGAGCAACCTGGGCTCGTGGAAGGTGTCCCTGCCCATGGCAGGGGAGGAAACTGTATGATCTTTAAGGTCCTTTCCAACACAAACCATTCCATGTTTATTTGAGGTTTTCCAGGGATATCACCCCCTGTGTTTACAAACCCCTTGTAATGCTTTCAAATTTGAGAACAGAGCGTTTAGATGGGAAAGCCTTTTCAAATAAATCATTTGTAACCAAAAAGCCTTCAGTACTATTGGAATGTTTTATTTCTTCTCTCTAGAGATTGCCATTAGCCCCAACAACCATGAGGTCCACATCTACAAGAAGAGTGGGAACCAGTGGGTAAAGGCTCACGAGCTGAAGGAGCACAATGGACACATCACAGGTGAGACTGTGCCGAGCCAGGCAGAGTTTTCCCACCCCCCTCATTTCCCCAGTGGGGACTGAAGAGGAAATCTGCAAGTGGTGAGTAAATAGATCTTTTTATAGGTTGGCATTCCCACTTAGAGGGAGCCTTGCAGCATTTTTCTGGACTGCATGCAGTGAGTGTTAGGAAGAAAAGCCCTATCTCATTTCCAGACATTTCAGTGGAGTAACTGAGCCTTTTTTTCTTATCTATTGCTTATTTTTCATCCGGAATGACATAATGAGAACACATTTTCAGTCTGCTGAAGTGGCCTGGTGGTGGCACAGTGATACATGCTGCTCCCTTTCAAGTGCTAGCACTGAAATTTCATCAAGTATGTGACTGTAACGTTGCTTTATGGTTTCCAACAGCAATAAATACCCTTTTTTAGGGACTGTATAAACATTTGAAATGGTCAATCCTGGACTTATGACAGACCATCAGTGAGCACATTTATTGCAGGCCCAGAGTTCTTTACATCCACAGTGAAAATCAGGAGGAGCTGCCATGATGAGTCATGGGATGTTACTTTAAAAATGTGATTACCCTGTGGCAGTCTTATATTACTGTTTTTTTTTTTCATGGTGATATTTTTATAAGGGCTTTATTCTCTAAGGAAATAAAAATAATTAATACAAGCACTTGCCCAAAGCAGCAATATCCTTTATTCTGTTCTCAGCTCACTAATGGGCAGGAGTATCTGCCCAACAGCATTTTGCAGGAATTTTATTCAATTTTTTTCAATTCTTGCTGTCCAAGAGCACAACTGTCTGTGCTGCTTTGTGAAGTCACTCGGGCTGAATTTACAAACAAGGTGCTGCTCCCCAAAGACTTTTCTCTGCATTTTACTTGTACCTGTTAATGTTGGAAGCCAAATATTCATGAGTTGGGAGAAGAGCTCTCCCTGCACAGTGTATACCTTTGGAATACTGAGTGCCTGGGGGTTGTAAGGAGTGGAGTTCAGCTGTGGCCACACACAGGAGATCAACTGATCAAACTGTTTGTAACCTGTGGCAGGAGTGAGTCAGCTCTGCCACTCCAGCTCCTGAGCACAAGGGACAAGGTCCTCCTCTTGACTCGGGTTTGTGGGGAGCTGCCCCTGCTCATTTACAGGAAGAGCTTTATTTACTCTGCTTAGTTTTCTGCTAAGCTAAAAAGCTGAACTTGCCATGGGTCAGAACAGCCCTGGTGCTGGTGCAAGGCAAGAGAAGTAAAGAGCAGGATGGCCCCTCTTTCACAAGGCTCCTGTAACTGGTTTCAGACCACCAGCCTCTTCAAAATGGAACTTTTTAAGCATAAACCAATTTTGAAGTAGACAATACATGAATAATACGGTAAAATTAGTATAAATTCTTTCCCCAGCTTTTATCCTGATTTCAATTTGTGAGCCTAAGAGATGTTTTTAATACTAAATGTAGTTATGGAAAACCATTGACACTTAATTTGTGGCAGGAGAGTTCAGGATCTCACTCTGCATCTCAAAGGTTGCTAGAGAAAAGATGAAAAATAATGTTCCCATAAGACTTGCCAGTTGAGAACATCCTTAATTGCCTGGGAGGGAAAAGAAGCAATGGCAGCATTATCAAAGGCTTTGTTCTGTTCTTTGAATTGTTACTTTTGTTTGGTAAACCTCTCTTTCTCATGGCACAGCTTAAAAAGGCATGGAAAAATGTGAGGATTTTGTCAGTACACAAAGATTTGTGACTTCTAACAAAAACACTCCCTGTTATCTAAACTTTAGATCGTGGCTGCAGTCTGGCAGCGAGCAGACAACTTTGTTACAGGTTGTGCAGTGTTGGAATTGCTGGGTTTCAGCTGTTGGGCCAGATCTTGCAGAATCAGAGGTGTGGAGGGTGGTGGAGGACAGGCCTTGGCCAGACTGCAGAGCTCCACCTGTTGGCCAAGCTCACAGCGGGTTTAGTGGGAAAATCCCTGTGGGATTTGGGATCTGCAGTTGTGGTGAAAGCCAGAGGGAGTACCCCAAACAGTTTGAAATGGCTCCTGGAGAAAAACCAATGAAGGGGAATAATCCAACAGTAATAACTGTCTCAGTGATCAGTCCATCAGGAGCTGCAGTGACAGGACAAGGAGTACTGGGCACAGACTGAAAGAGGGGAAGTTTAGGTTGCATATATGGAAGAAATCCTTCCCTGTGAGGGTGGGCAGGCCCTGACACAGGTTGCCCAGAGAAGCTTTGGCTGCCCCATCCCTGGGAGTGTCCAAGGCCAGGTTGGACGGGGCTTGGAGCACCCTGGGCTGGTGGGAGGTGTCCCTGCCCATGGCAGGGTGGGTGGAATGAGATGAGCTTTAAGGTCCCTTTTAACCCAAACTGTTCTATGGTAGAAGGCGACCCTGAGATGAGCTCACTTGGTTGTGAGGTGACCCTGAGATCAGCTCAGTTGGTTAAAACTTGGTTGTAATAATGCCAAGGTCATGGGTTCAATCCTCTCTGTGGGCCATTGACTTAAGAGTTGGACTCGCTGATCCTTGTGGGTCCTTCCAACTCAGAATAGTCTGTGACACTGTGATCTCTGTTTTACCTTAATGTAAAGCAAGCAGCATAAAGGCAGAAGTTCATTCCTGTGATCTCTCTCACTCTGCAGGCATTGACTGGGCTCCCAAGAGCGACCGCATCGTGACGTGCGGGGCCGACCGCAACGCGTACGTGTGGAGCCAGAAGGACGGCGTGTGGAAACCCACCCTGGTCATCCTGCGCATCAACCGCGCCGCCACCTTCGTCAAGTGGTCCCCCCTGGAGAACAAATTCGCTGTGGGGAGTGGGGCTCGACTTATATCCGTGTGCTACTTCGAGTCTGAAAATGACTGGTGAGCTGTTGGAGTTTAATTTCTGGTTATACCCTCAAGGTCTGCACAGGGAAGCTGAAGCCTGGAGTTTAATGCTGGTAACTCGGTTACTGTTCTACCAATTTCTAAAATCTTCAGGAAATGTGATATCCTTATCAGTTCTTTTCTAAGCTTTCTCCATTTTGGAGGAAATATTCCCTCTCTTCTTTACTCTGGCCTCACATTAAATTATTTTTCTTTAGCATATGGGGTTTTGATTCTTTTGTAGACAAGTGAGGCAGAGAAAATAATGATAAGTGAATATGCTGGAAAGCAGAAAAGTCCAAAACAATCTTTAAAATGTATTTTGTAGACGGTGTCATTGTTTTTTATCTCCACATGGCAGACTGCACACAGGACACCTGGGTCTTTGTGCCTCAAGGCCTTTGACTGCCCATATTTTCAGGTGGTACATGTTGGTGTGGATCTGTTCTGTCTGACTGCCAGAAACATATGTTGCTTTTCTAAAAGTGCAGGAATTTCTGCAGAGTAAAAAATCTATTTACTACAACTGTATGGTTGTAAAAAGAGGAATGTTCCCTTCCCCCACCTCGTTCCAGAATGAATGAAGAAACCTTCACTTGACTCCTTCTTCCATATACATTATTTTGAGCCATTTGTTGGCATTAAAAAGTGCTTGAGTCTGTCACCTCTCCAGGGTGGTCTGTTAGAAGATGTTTGGTCTTTTCATTGACCTGTTCTGCATTTTGTCATGTACTTATATCACAGTTTATAGATTTCTGTCACAAATATTTCCACCATTAACACTTTTGCTTATTGGCAGCTGAACTTTTAGTGCTTCTGGTCTTTTCCCTTTGTTGGAGCTCCATTTGCTGTATCATCTATAGGTAAAATCAGTATGTGGAGCATTTCTTGCTCTGGGCTGCATGAACAGGCACAAAAACACAGGTGTCCTGTGTGCAGTCTGCCATGTGGAGATAAAAAACAGTGAAACCATCTGCAAAATACATTTTAAAGATTGTTTTGGGCTTTTCTGCTTTCCAGCATATTCACTTATCATTATTTTCTCTGCCTCACTTGTCTGCAAGAGAATCAAACCCCCATATGCTAAAGAAAATTAATTTAATGTGATCCTTAAAACTTGTGCTTGATGGGAGTAAAATTAAAAAAAAAGCACCATCATCCCAAAGGCCATCAAGTGAATACCAGATTTCATTACTATTTTGTAAATAGTTGAGATAAGCTAAATCTGCTGAGACATATTTAGGCCAGTATTGATGCATTCAGCAGCAGGACCACTTTGCACTGCACTGCAGATAATTGAGATGAATGCACTGGTCATATCATTGGCAGTTCCCCCATTTACTTGTTTGGGTTTATAGTTATTGTGTTATTAAACAGTAGAAAAGTCAATAGGCAAGAGATGTGCCTGCAGAACTCGTTGGAAAGGGCTTGTGATCCATGAAAATGGGGCTGCTTTGCTCAGTGTGACAGTCACAGCTGATCTCGTGTTCATGGGGTGTGAGGGACCAGGCAATTCCTGTGCAAAAATCACATTAAGGGATTCCATCTGATGTATTATGAAAATTAATTTGAAGGGGAATAGGGCTCAGGTGAGGAGATACATATTTAACAAGTTAGTTCATAGTATTTAAAATTTTAATTAAGATAACCATAAAAAGTTCAGAGATTGCAGCAGGGAATGTGAAAGATTTGGGCATGGTGCATTTTCCAAAACTGGTGTGTTTAGTCATTGTCAAGGAGTGATCTTTTTGAGGAGTACTTGGGGGAGTCAGGTAAAATATGTTCATACAAATTTTATATATCTTTCTTTTTTTATAATTTTAGGTGGGTGAGCAAACACATCAAAAAGCCCATTCGTTCCACTGTCCTCAGCCTGGACTGGCACCCCAACAATGTTCTCTTGGCTGCAGGATCCTGTGACTTCAAGTGCAGGTGAGAGAAACTGAAGCCTCTGTGTCTAATTCGGATTACTGGATCAAGTCAGCAGAATAAAAGATGGCTCATTGCATACTCTTTTTGCTAACAAAATACCCAGCTTGAGAAACCTTGGCTTTGGTGCTGCTGCATGCTGACCTTGCACTGCTGACATGGATCTGCTGGGGACACCCCTGGATTTAGGGAATTGGTGGGTTCCTTTCCTAGGAGTCACAGCAGGAGTTTTGTTGTACATGCACTGGGGCTGAGAGCTGTTTGTCAGCCTGAATTGGATTAACAGGTGTCACTTTGTAGCACACCAACACCACTAGTTAGAGTTTAAAAAGCAGTATCCTTATGGTGCAGTTCCAAAATTCGGGGTAAGTTGGCACTTACAAAGGGATTATCCCATCTTTGTCTTCCCTGAGTCCATTGTTTTCTCCCCTTTCCCTGTGCTGCCCTCGGTGTTCTCACAAATTGATCCACCTGCAACTCACTGCAATGAAACACATTTTTTTGAAGAACTTCACAAAAAAAAAAAAGGCTGTTAAAAGCAGATTGTCATGAGAGATGGATGGGGTGGACTTTCAAACTGATTGTGAAGTTACAGGATGAGGGATGGGCCCTGCAGGCTGCTCTGTGTGAGGGATTGGGGTCACTGCAGGGAACCTGCATGGGGAGCTGTGTCTGCAGTGCTGGCTTTGATTCACACTCACTTCATCACTTATACCTTGAATGATAATGAAAGCTGCTTCTTTTCTTAAATTCTTTATGTAATAGGGCAATTTTTAAGCTTCAAAGTGTGTGCTAAAAATGACTAAGGAGGAGTGGGAAGGGGAGGTGGGATTGACTATTACATTTCTTATTTCAGAATGAAACCCTTGCATCTAAACCCCATCCTTTGACACCTTTCTATGGAAGGAACAATGTTAAATGGAAGCTGGGGAAGAGTGTTGTCTCCCTTTCCTACCTTATCTCCAGTTTTCATTGGATAAACTACATGTATTCACTTCTGTCACAAAAATGTGATGTCAAATGTACTCACCCCTCTTCCAGAAGCAGCTGCTTTTCACATGTGGAATTTTTTTCATGTGTATTCGTAAAGGATCTTGGGATTTGCCATTAGGTCACCTGAAAAAAAAAATATATATGTGTGTGTGTGTGTGTGTGTGTATATATTTGTATGGCTTTGGACTTGAGCTTTTTCATGTGCCTGTTAGTGCATTGCATCCCTGGTTATCTCCTTTTTCCTGCTTGGTTGGACAGTTAGATTCACATAGTTCTTCTGTTCAGTGTGATTTTTAAAAACCTTTTATATTTTTTGGAAGAAAGTCAAAGTGTGATTCAACTTCCAAGGGAGATTCTCTAAGAAGTCTTGCTTAGTCTCTTGTTTCCCATCAGAAAACTCACTGTCCTGCATCTTATTTTCTCTGAAAATGGGTATATTGTGAACTAGATGTTGGTTTACAACATTTGGGAAACTTTCTGCTCTTCCTTAACATTTTACTTTAGGATGATTTGTTTAATAATTTTGCTGCTTTTATCATAGAAATATCCGTATAGAAAAACTGAAGAAAGAAAAAGCAGTGGATTTGTGTTTCTATTTCTTCCCCAAAACCATGAAAAACTATTCTCTTTGTTAATCAATGAGTACAGATCTCTAGAACTCCTCTAGGGAATGTTCAGTTCCATATGAAAGATAATAAAGGCCCTGAAATATTCACCTGTTCTGGTGAAAATTATGAAGTGGATCTTCCAGAGCCACTGCCAACTAATAAGTAGTTAAGTGGGAGATATTTTGGAGAAAGATTGGAGGGCAGGAGGCTGCAGGTTGATGGGTGTTTATTCAGCAGTTTTTGGTGGTTGGCCTAGATAGATGAGCTCCCCTTACATTTATCTTTTAAAAATTAAATATATATGACACTGCATAGGTGTGAATTTTATATTCTTGCTGGAACAGTGTTGCTCTGGAATAAAAGTCATTTCCCAGTGTTCTTTGAAGGCTGAGACCTTCAATCTGGTTTTAAAAGAGAGAGACTTTAGTAAGGGAAAAGACTTATTTTAACTAACAGTTAAATTTGAGGCCTTTCACTACTTAGGAATGATTTTCCTGCCTTGTGTCAAAGGCTGTTGCTTTCAACATCTTGTCCTATTTCCATACATTAGAACCATCCTTTTAAACAGCTCTATAAAATTAAGTTTTTTGAAGGATTACCATTAGATTATATTTAAACTGATGGAACCAAATATAAATTCATACTTAATTCCCTGAAAATCCATTCCTAATTTAGCTGCAGTTATGATACCCTCTCATTCCAAATGAGCAGCTTTATTGGAATAAACTGAATATGGGCACCTTTGGAAGTGCTTACCCCACACATGTAAAAGATTTAAAACACAGGGAAGGGGGAGCCACATTTCCTTAGACCCACTATAAAATAATTCCTTTTTGTGTTTGACTGCAACCATGAATATTTGATCACAGATTTTCATTTATACTGATTTTTTTTTCCCCTGGTAGTATTATGGTGTAGCTGCCTTGCTCCTCCTGCTCAATGGACTCTAATCCCGCGTTGGTGACATCCCAGTTAATTCCATGGTAACAGTCCAGAACACCATATTGTGGCATGTCTGAATCATGCAGAAGGAATTTGATGAAAGGGGGAGGCTTCCTATTTAAGCATATCTTGAAAATTGTAGTGCTGGGGAAAAAAAACACCTATAAAGACATTGTGGTATTTCAGGTTTTCAAGGCTTTCTTTCCAATAATGAGCCACAAGAAGGTGGCTCAGAGCCCCTTTGGCATTAGAACATGGGGGTTCTTTCTTTGAAATCCTGCTAAAATGTGAATGTTCTTCAAAAGTGGGTAATTCTGTAGGTGTTTGTATTAGCTTCTAATTATACAGAGCTGTTCCTTGGTGTTCTCTGAGTGAGGGGTGACTCTGGAGAGCTGTTACACCACGAAGGAATGAAAGGGAATTCTTGGCACGGAGCAGAGTGCACTGACTGTGTTTTTGTGCCATCTTCTGGAAAAGGAGGAGAGGGGTACAGGAACAGCCTGTATGAAAAAAAACCTGTGTGCTTCACACCCTGTGTGCTGTTCCTTTCTCTGTGCACACTGAACCTTCCAGGCTTGTTCAAAAATACCACAATAATTTATTTTGGGGAATATCAAATGCATCCCTCTGCTTCCTGTGGGCTGTGGTGACCAAAAAGAAGAGAGCACAGTTTGCAGGTGTCACACACGAGATATTTTATTAAATCACTCCATGAAAGAAGGCAGCAAGCAGGAAAGAAAAAGAGAGTAAAAGATACACTCTTAACTCCAAATTACACAATATATATTGTCAAATCCTACTTACAGCCAAGTTCAATAGGTTGTCTCACGATACAACCTGTGTCACCATAACTCCCTGAAGGGAAGTTCCAGCCAGGTGGGGGTTGGTCTCTTCTCCCAGGCACTCAACAATAGGACAAGGGGGCACGATGGGCTCAAGCTCTGCCAGGGGAAATTGAAGTTGGAGATCAGGAAAAAAATCATTACAGAGAGAGTGCTCAGGCCTTGGAATGGGCTGCCCAGAGAGGGAGTGGATTCCCCATCCCTGGAGGTTTTTAAGGTG
>JAWWEV010000034.1:13520470-13531453 GCA_035583235.1 Hafferia zeledoni
AAGGGACTGGAGTTGGACCAAGGGTTGGACTTGATGATCTCAGAGGTCTTTTCCAACCCAATCCATTCTGTCATTCTGTGATTCTATGGATGTGGCACTGAGTGAGAATCCACCATGTCTTGATCCAACCCCACTGTGACCACCAGCCCATGGCACTCCGTGCCATGGGCTGGTGGTCACAGTGGGGTTGGATCAAGGATTGGACTTGATGATCTCAGAGGTCTTTCCAACCCAATCCATTCTATGATTCTGTGATTCTATTCTATGATCACAGTGTCTATAAACCTTATTACAGCTCCTAATTGGATGTTACTTTCTGCACAGATGTTCTCTCTGCCGTGAGAAATTTATCTCTTCAACATTCTTTTCTCATGGATAGCTTCTCCCCAAACCTTCTTAGCTCATTTTGTTTCTGCCAGCTTGCTGGTTTTTCTCACAGTACTAATGAAGTACCAACTAGTAAGCCTCAGAATCCACCTGCAGCTCCAAAACCTTTCCTAACTCAAAAAACCTTTTCTTACCCTCACAGCTTCCAACATAAAAAGCATCCACCGCTCCCAGGAGGTTTGTCCTCTCTTTATTCACACCAAAACTCTTTTTATTTGCAGGGTGTTTTCTGCTTACATTAAGGAGGTGGATGAAAAACCAGCCAGTACTCCCTGGGGCTCCAAAATGCCTTTTGGGCAGCTGATGTCGGAGTTTGGGGGAGCAGGAAGTGGTGGGTGGGTGCACAGCGTGAGCTTCTCCGCCAGCGGGAACCGCCTGGCCTGGGTCAGCCATGACAGCACCGTGTCCGTCGCTGATGCCTCCAAAAACATGATGTAAGTACCCCCTTGGTGTTCCTCAGCAGCTGTTGGACTTGATGGTCCTAAAGGTCTTTCCCAGCCTCAGAGAATTTCATGATTCTCTGTGGAATGTTGTGCATCAAGAGCTGTGAGTGCCGCCCCTGCCAGTGTTGCTGTGGATTCCAGGAGTGTCTCTGAGGCTTGTAGAAATAAGGTTGATACTTGAGAATTTAAATTATACACTGTAAAATTCTTTTAAGAATTCCTCAGTGAGGGCATAGCAAGTTTACTTTGGTGGGGGGGGAAAAAAGCATTTAAAAAGAAGAAATTACATTCCACTCTTACATGGAAACACGTAGGGAATTTTGAGTGACTCTTAGTGCCATGATCTGGTAGTCAAAGTGGGGTTGGATTAAGGCTTGGACTTGATGATCTCAGAGGTCTCTTCCAACCCAACTGATTCTATGATTCTATGAGTATTTCCTTGAAAATGGATTGAAGAGAATCCAGAAACATGCTCACTCCATAACTAAGACCCCACCCCCAGCCAGGATCTGGAAAATAAGTTGTTCATTTCATGAACTATTAATTCCAACTGCTGTCCTTAAGGCTTTCCTGCTGCAAGGTTTCAACTTGCACCTTCCCATCCAACAAAATTAACAATTCCTCCTTCTGCTCCTCCTCTTGGTCTGCATAACTTTGCAGTGTCTGTGGCTTTCCAGCCAAGAAGGAAGAGGTTCTCCATGTGTTTTGGCAGCAGAGATCTCTGGGGATCGTGCAGGCATTGCTGGGATCCATTTAGAGTGGTGGTTCTGATGGCTACAGTTATAGAAGTACCTGGCAGGGGGTGTCATTCACTGTGAAGGGTTTCAGGATTCTTTTCTCATTTAATCACAAAAGTTGATTTAATTGAACATCAAGGCTTTCCCCGCTGAAAGGATGTCAAGCATTAAAGCTTCAAGTGTTTTTAATATCCAAATAAAATTAATGGTTTCCTCAATCTGAACATTTTAAACTCTTGCCCCTGTTTACACACAATATTGGTGGTAACTTCAGCCTTTCACCTGGAATGCTTCATTTTCTTACAGACCTTCCAGGACATTTTCCTTAGGTTAAAACTTACTACAAATCACAACCTTCTGGAGTCACCACAGGACAGCTGAGCCAGGCTGGCTTTTCCAATAATCCTTGTGTGGGAACGGTGTCTATTTTTTGTTAGAGCCAAAAATGAGAGGTTTCAATGAATTCCTGTAACAAATGTTCTTGTGTTCAGGGTTTCACAGCTGAAAACAGAGTTCCTCCCACTCCTGAGCGTGTCGTTTGTCTCTGAGAACAGCGTGGTGGCAGCTGTAAGTGTCTGCTATTTTCTCCTTTTAGAGTGTTGTCGTGTTTTGGAGGGGGAGAAACACCATATTTTACAAAGCTAATTATAAATAAGCTGTTCCACAGCGTCAGTCAGAAACAGCAGCAGCACCAGGTGGGCATGGGGAGGTTGTTTTTCCTCACTGGGCTCTGCTTTTTGGCTGCAGGGCCACGACTGCTGCCCCATGCTCTTCAACTGTGACGACCGTGGCCTGCTGACCTTCGTGTCCAAACTCGACATTCCAAAGCAGAGCATCCAGCGCAACATTTCCGCCATGGAGCGCTTCCGGAACATGGATAAAAGAGCCACCACGGAAGATCGTAACACCACCCTGGAGACACTGCACCAGAACAGTATAACGTGAGTGTCCTGCCCCCAGGATGAGGGGAGGGAATGCCCTCCCTGGCACTTTGGTTCCCAGGGTGTTCTTCAGACCTGTGAGAGCTCAGGGGTTTAGCCCGATGTCCCCTTTTCCTTGGAGTCTTTCCCTATCGGCTGGGGCTTACCTGGAAGCTGCAGTTAATCATTGACATGGTGTGCATGGTTCTCCTGTGTGCTCTGATTAATGTGCTGTGTGACCTGGACACAGCTTATCTTATCAAATGTGTGGGGAGTTCCCAAGGGGCTGGTGGCACAGTGCAAAATCTGGTCAGCAAAATCCACCTCCAACAGGAATTCACATCCCAGCTTCCTCTTCAAGATGTTATTATTGCCATGTGTTATTTTGTATTACTCTTATCAAACATAGAGAGGAGATTCAGGTTAGATATATGGAAAAAATTCTTCCCTGTGAAGGTCTTAAGGCAGGTTGTCCAGAGAAGCTGTGTGTGCCCCATCCCAGAAGTGTCCAAGGCCAGGCTGGATGGGACTTGGAGCAACCTGGGATACTGGAAGATGTTGGAGCTTTAAAGTCCCTTCCAGACCAAACCATTCCATGATTCTATTGATCAGCAGATTTGATCTGAGTTAACTGAGTAAAATGCCCCTGCAGTTAAAAAAGCACACGATCCCAGAGCATGTTGGGCAGTTCATCTTTATTCAAGGAGAACATTTAGGCTGCAGCCACCAAGCCATGAAAAAGCTCCAGCATCGTTTTCTTGGGTTGTTTTTCTGAGGCATTTTACCAAAAATCTAATGTAAGCCCTGATGTAGTTCTGTCTCCATCTGAAAGAGTAGGAGTAGAATTCAGCCCAAATTTCCCAGCTTCCTGGCTCTCTGCAATGGGTGTTGGAGCTCTCCCTCTCTGTTTGCAGCCAAGTGTCTATTTATGAGATAGACAAACGGGATTGTCGGAAATTCTGCACCACCGGCATCGATGGAGCAATGACCATCTGGGATTTCAAGGTACAAACCTGCTTTTACTACTGTGTTTATGTGAGCTAGATGGGGTGGTGGGGATTTCTTGTTCTCTAACACAACTCCTGGGGCTCAGCCCTAAGGCAGGTTTTACCAGCAGGAGGAAATCCAGACTGGAATATTAAAGACTGTTAATGAACTCCATAAAGCAGATCCAAGAAACAGCATAAATGCAGATGCAATTTGTTTAACAGATGGTGTTAATACAGACTTAATTTTTTAATGGAATTACATAATGTCCCTGTAGAAATACTCCCCAATTCTTTTCTTCTCCAACCTCAGCCACAGCTGGCTGAAATATTTATTGGTATGACATAGCCCATTGTCTCTTCCTGCTTCCATCCCTGAGGACTCTGCTCCCTGTTCTGCTGCAGAACACAGTCCTGCCCTCTCAGAATTAACTTACCAAAATAAGAAATTGCCTCAAACATTTGGGAAAATACAATATAAAAATCCTAAATGTATTTAATAATGCCTGTGCTTGTTTTGCTGAGGCCTGGCCAACAGAGGTCTCTGCTGGCCTTCCCAAAACTCCTGGGGTCTGGTTTAGGAAAAGAATGGCCTGTCTGTGTTCTGTGATGCCAGAAAGTTCTGGAGGGGACAGGAGCCAGAGAAGAGACTGAAGTGATCTGTGAGCTGCTTTAGTGCAGCTTCAGGTCTGTGTCAGTGGTTTATATATGCCTGAATTTGAAAGGAATGACTATTGTGGTCTCTGGCTCTTCAGTAAGGAAGAAATCCTTTGCTTCAGGAAGAAATTCTTCCCTGGGAGGGTGGGCAGGCCCTGGCACAGGTTGGGCAGAGAAGCTGTGGCTGCCCCAGCCCTGGGAGTGTCTAAGGCCAGGTTGGATGGGGCTTGGAGCACCCTGGCATAGTGGGAGGTGTCCCTGCCCATGGCAGGGGGGTCAACAAGATGGTCTTTTAAGGTCCCTTCCAACCCAAACCATTCTGTGATTCTATGAATATGAGTCTGATCTCAAATATTTGGGTTTCTTCCTTGTTTTTCTTACCATTTACGCTGAGTTATTTAACACAAGTTACTGCAGCTGATTGTGATTGAGATTTTTTTCTCTCTTCCAAGACCTTGGAGTCCTCCATTCAAGGGCTACGAATCATGTAAGGATGGATTTCCATGATCTAGCAGGACAAACTGCTTGACAGAATGCAGCTCCCACATCTGCACAAACTGAAAAGGGAGACAGAGGAGGAGGAGGAAGGTGAAATATGTGGAAACACTGAGAAAATATGGCTTGGCAGATTTTCTTTTGAATCTAAATTTGGTGAATTGTGTTGGTTGCAAAATCAGCTGTGATTGTTCCTTTTTGGTTTTTTTTTTTTTGGTTGGTTGTTTCATTCCATTCTTTACCAAAGCTGCTCCTTAAGTAGTTTATTGCAGGAAGTTGTGAATCACTAACTTAAAAGGGGAATTTTATGTAAATTGTCTGCTAGAAATAATAATAATAATAATAATAAAAAAGAGAAAAACTGATTCTTTGTTTTGATGCTCATTGATGGCGATTAAGAAAGGGATGTTAAGGGAATTAATTGGGAAAGAGAGAGAGGGAAAACCCTTTACTTAATGGCCTTAAAACAAGCAAAGTTCATCTTAACTGAAAGTTTCTCAGAGTTGACAGATGAAAACCTGAAGTTCTGATGTTCTGGATGTGGAAATTCAGGTGAGCTTCTTCAGAGGAATTGTTCCCTTGAGGTGAAGATTTTGGAGTTTGAATGATTTTATCCTACTGCTCTTAATTCTGTCTGCCTTGCATTTAATTTATAACAGCAAATTAACCTGAATGTCTTTTTTTTTATTGTCTGCTCAGTGGGCTACAATTTTCCAAAGGTGAACAACCAGAATTATGTGTGGTTTCCTTTAGGAATTGGTACCAAACCTGTTCCCAGGGCAGTACCTGAGGGATGAGGTGAAAGGCTGTGCTTGGGAAGTGAGGCCAAAATCTGCTGAGCCTCATCTTGGGGAGACAAATGCAAAGCAAATCGCTGTGTGAGTCAAAGCTACACAGCCCTGGGTGTCCTGTTTGAGTGCTTGGCCTGGGAAATCCTGTGGTCACAGTGGCTGGTGGGGAATGAAGCACCTCCCAGAGGTGCCAGCAGGGCCTTGCCTTGGTGCAGATCCTTTGTCTCCAGGTACCTTTGGCAGCTCAGCTGTGACCCTCACAGAGGTGTTTGCACTTATTTATTCTCAGGGTGCAGTTCCTCTTCCCTTGAGGCCGGGGCAGGCCGTGCTCTGAGGGGATTCGCTGCCTCAGGGCATTGCTTTGCAAAGTTCAACACTGTCATTTCTGTTGAAAATGCAGAAGTGTGTTAAAAAAACCCCAATGACTAAATTTACCACTTCCTCTGGAGCCAGAGTTGCTTCATACCCTGCTCGTTTCTCAGCTCGGAGTTGAAAGGGGAGGGTGGAGGATCAGCTCTCAAAGTGACAACAACTGGTCTCCACTGCAGAGCTGGATCCTCCTCAGGTGCTGTGCTGCCTGCACAGAACTGACTGGTTTTCCAGTTCCTTCTGGTCTCCTTGTCTCCCACCTTCCTCCCTTGGCAGTCAGGCATGGCTTCGCAATTTCCTCTCCCTTCTAAACATAAAATAGTGACTGTTTAACCTCTGCTCATCTTGCAGATGGGGCTCTGGTGTGTGGGATGGCTGGGGTGGGTGGGGTTTGTCAGTTGGGATGCAAAATAATGGAGCTTAGTGGCCTCTGGATCAGAGTGCTCCTGGATGGACAAAGAAGCAGGGGGTTGGCTTTGCTCATCTCTGTATGGAATATTACATGTTTCTCTCTCACAGACAATCATGATTTTGCTTCTGGAGTCACCTTTGAAAGGTTGGTGGTTTATTTCCAAAAAGTATTTAAAAAATGGGTTCTAAAATATATGGTCCAAGTAATATAAAAAAGGATGGAAAAATCATCTAATGAGAGAGGGGAGAAAATGGATCTCCATGTTTATACCTGCAGCTGAGAAGGGACCCTGCATGGGACCCCAGGGTGCTGCTGCTCTAGTTCTGCAGTCACTTGGGGAGGGAAGGGATGAGCACATCCCTCCACTCCTGCTCAGGGAGGGAAGGGGTGAGTGCATCCCCCTGCTCAGGGAGGGAAGGGATGAGCACATCCCTCCACTCCTGATCTAGAAGTAAGATACTAAAACTCATCTCTCCTTCCCAGCACTTCCAGCAGGAGCTGAGCTACCCGTCCGGGAACGGGATAAGAATTAGTTGCTCTGAAGCAGGAGGGAAACTCCCGAATGGGGGATGGCTGGTGGGTGGTTGGGGGTACAGGCTTTGGTGCCCCAGCCGGGACCTGGGTCCCAGCGGGCTCCGTGGGATGCAGGAAGCAGCAGCAGCTGCACCGAGGGCGGCCCGATCCGGGCTCCGCGGGGTCCTGCGGATCGCCCCGGCCGTGGGAGGCGATGCTGCCGTGAGTCTCGCCGCGGGTGGGCTCCAGACGCAGCTGTTCCTGCTCCGGGCCAGCACCCGCAGGCGGGCGGGGGGTCCCCATCCCTGCGGAACGCATCGGGGAGCAGGCGGTGAACATGCTGCGGCGAGAGGGACAGGACGGGGGGCTCCTTCCCTCCTGCTGTGCACCCGCATCCCCCCGGGAGCATCCCGGGGCCCCGTGCCCGTGGGGTGATGGCGCTGCCCCGCAGGCACAGGGGCATGGGCAGGGCGGCCGCGGAGCCGCTTCGCGCTCCCCCAACGCCCACGTAAGGAAGTGGTTGCATTTCTCGGAGAGGAAAAGGGAAGTCGGGCAGCCTCGGCGGGGCAGGCACAGCTCCCGCCGCTCGCTCGGGGCTGCCTTCGTGCCGCCCGCCCGGAGTCCATGAGCGAGCCCCGCCGCGCCTGAGCTGCTGCACCCGCCCTGCCCGGCCAGGTAAGCACCGCGAGGGGACACGGGGCTGTCCCCTGGGGCCGCTGTCACCGCTCCTGCTGCTCACACCCCGCTCGAGGGGACGTGGGGACGCCCCGGCTGCGGCCGGGGGGGTGCAGGCAGCCCCTTCTTGCCCTTTGTGAGTTTTGCTGTCGGTGCGTTTTGAATGTTTGGGGGTTTTTCACCCCCGCCCAGATTTGGCAGCGAGTTTGAGTTTTTAACTCTTGCCGGAGGTCTGACAGTTGCGGGGCAGGGAGGAGCGGGGATGGAAAGGGCCCTCCCGTGGGGGTCCCGTCGTGGTTGGTGGCGGCAGAACGAGGGAGGCCACAATCTGTCCTCTCCCCCTGGGGAATCAGCCGCTCCCCGCGCTGCCCAGCGGGTCAGAGCTGCCCACCCTCTGCCCTGGGGCGGTGATGTCCCCCCACCCAGGGCCAGGCTGGCTCTTGGGGTGCCCCCCACCAGCACTGGGGACCGAGGACGGGTGTCCCCAGCCTGGCTGGCCGGACACGGGGGGTGACACCCTGAGCAGAGCGTCCCCCGGGGGTCCATGCTGGGGGCTCAGCAGTGCAGGGACCCACCATAATGGCCGGGGAGAGTTTTAGGGGGTCCCGCAGCTCCCAGCGGGATCCTCACGGTGTCCCTGCACGGGTGGGTGCAAACCCCTCTCCTGCCAGCCCCATATAAACCCCAAATACCTCTCCTCTGTGGCTTCCTCCAGGGACTGGGAGGAGCCCCCAGCACTCGGCTCTGCCAAGGTTTGGTTATCTCCTCCAAGGATGTTTCCGAACAGCTTGGACTGGCCGGGGAGATAACGGAGCTGCTCCGGGTCCCAATCCCGCCCTGTCTGGCCTTCAGAAAATTCCCATTTTCCTGCCTCGAGAGCCTGTGTGTCGAGCAGGGGGGTGGCCACAGCCCCTCTTGCCTGCTGGGGAAGGGGCTGCCAAGCCTCTGTGGGTCACCCCAGGGCAGGAGCAGGGCAGGAACTGGGTAAAGGGGCTGTGGGGGAAATGAAACACCCACCTCTGCAGGGAGTGACTGGAGTGCCAAGGGCCGAGCAGCCCTCGCTCCTTCCTGCTCCTGGCACAGCCCTGAACTCATCTCTTGGGGGTGGCTTAAACCAGGGAGCAGCAGCACCCCCAGGGAGGGGAGTTTATGCCTCTGAGCATCCAAACCACCTGGAAAAAACCAAAGCACCGCTGTTTTCTTTGGGGCTGTTGAAGCTGGAAAGCACCGCGGTGTGTCCTGCCTCCCACCCCTCCTCCCTGCAGTTGTTTCAGCTGGTGCCATTTCAGCCAGGTCCTGGTTTCAGCCAAGTCGCTATTTCACACATTTTCCCTCTCCTGATCTTTTGCAATGCCAGCAGCAGAGTCCCTGTTGTGCTGATTTTATCCTCGTGGTGCTGTTCCACCCGCAGGGCTCGGGGCAGAGGTGGCAGCAGCTTTGTGCCCTCCCTGGGTCACCCTGTGCTGTGTCCCGGGGGCATCAGTGGGGCTGGGACAGGCAGCTCCGGGCTCATCCATGCCCGTGTCCTTGGCCAGCCGAATGTTTGGCAGGGGCTGGACTGGGGTGTGTGACAGCAGGGCTTGTGCTGTGCCTCGGCATTGGGATTTCTCCACATGCAGAAGGCAGGTGATGGAGCTCCTTGGATTGTCTCATCCCCAGCCCAGGGACGGAGCTTTGCTAGGAGGGACTTTTTTCCTTCCCCTGTACCGTTTTCAGCTGCCAAAGAAAACGGGACGTGTTGAGGGAGTTCCCAAAATAGCCGAGAGCAAGCTGTGAGTAATCCCCGTCTGTCACGCCCTGGCGAGGTGTTTCCCTACATCCCTGCATTCCCTCAGCTGGATGGCCAGGGGGCTGTGACGCTGCTCTGAGCCCTTCCTGGTCCCGTGGCACCTGGAGGGGCCTCCTGGAAGCTGGTCCATCCGGTGACACCGGGGCAGGTGGTGGGCACCAGGAAGAACGGTGGGAGCCCAGCCAGGAGGAGGGATTAGTCCCTGGGACTGAGCACTGATGGGATGGGATGGGATGGAGGTGTCTCCATGGGGCTTTGGCACTTCCTACATGAGAGGTGGGGTAGGAGCAAGTGGATCTGGCTCTGTGGGGATGGAGAGAGGAGGTGGTGCCCATGGTGGGGCTCCCAGGATGCGAGTGGGGTTGGCGGTGCCAGCACCAGGGTCTGTGTGTGCCCAGCCAGCTCCTGCCCACTGAGCTCCAGCTGCTTGGGCAGGAGCTGGCAGTGGGATTTGGAAGCTTCTGGAAGCAGGGAACAGTCTCTGAGCTTGGAAGTCCTCAGAGAAACCCCCTCCCCAGCAGAGAGGATGGAGTGGGCTGCGTTGCAGGCTGATCCTGGTGGGAGGGATCACTCAGTGGGGCTGGAAACTTGTCCCTGTGGTGTGAGCAGCATGTCCTGATGGATCACGGGGGTCTCTCCCTGTCTCCAGCCCATAGGTGAGCCATGGCCTACCACAGCTTCCTGCTGGAGCCCATCAGCTGCCATGCCTGGAACAAGGACCGGACCCGTAAGTACAGCCAGGGCACCCTGAAATTCCCAGGGAGACCCCAAAGCACTGACTGACCTGGCTGAACATCCCTGTGGTGGGTGATGCTCCTGGGAATGGGACAGAGCTGGGCTGGGGCTGGCTGTGGCAGCACTGACCCGGCCATGGACAGATTTGGGGGCTGGGAGGGCACATGTGCCCCTGTGCCCATCCCCCTGATCCCCCTGCCAGGACAGAGCCTGGCACGGCGGTGCCAGCACAGCGTCCGGCCCCGAGGGGTGCAGGGAAGGATGGATGCAGAGCAGAGCAGAGCAGAGCAGGGTCGGGTGATTCACGGCCAATGGCATTTCCCGACCACGGCACGGGGGACGTGGGAGAACAAAAAGGGCTTTCTTTGCTGCAGCCCGGCAGGAGGGGCGGGATGGGGCTGGATTCGGGAGCTGTGCACCCGCAGCCATCCCACGTCCTGTCCTGTCCTATCCTGTCTTATCCTATCCTAATTCTATCCTGTCTTATCCTGTCCTGTCTCATCCCACCAGCCCCATGGGACCCTTCCTTAGGGAAAGGAGGGCACTGGGCTGTCGGGTCTGGGATTTTGCCTTCCGATAGGGACAATTTGCAGCATCAGGGCAGGGCTGGGGGGCTTGGTGGGACCCCCCTAATGCAGTGGGGATCTGGAGCCCAGGCAGGGGTGGGTGGGGGCGGCCTGGCCCTGCTGTCTCCGTGGAGCTTCTGACCCAGGGGGGGGTTTTCCCCATCCCTGTCGCCCCCAGAGATCGCCCTGTGCCCCAACAACCACGAGGTTCACATTTACCGCAAGGATGGGGCCAAGTGGAGCAAAATCCACGAGCTGAAGGAGCACAACGGGCAGGTGACAGGTGAGTCCTGGCTGATGGAGGGGGTGGGGACATGAATGGCAGGTGGCTCTGCCCCTGCACTGCTCTGTGGCACTGGGAGCTTCTGGATGGGGGTGAGCAGAGGGAATAGGTTGTGTTCAGCTGTCCTGGTCCCAACCTGGCATGTCAGAAGGCACCCAGGGGTGAGGTGGATGGGATGGGAGAGGTGGGGAGGGGATGGGGTGGGCAGGGATAAGGTGGGATGAG
>JAWWEV010000034.1:13559888-13594800 GCA_035583235.1 Hafferia zeledoni
CCAACCTAAACACATCTTAGGCCAGTGTTTCTTTAAAGTATTTTCCTTCTGCCACTTCTCTTTGGAGAACCTGCAGCATTTCAGCCCTCCCTGTGGAAGCAGGAAGACTGACTGGGAAAAGTTAACACTTACAATGCCTTCTCCTCAGTGAGAAACAGGGATTCTGCTGTCCTGTAGCTCCTAAAAAGCAAAGTCATTTCCAGGCCCAGCCTGGTAAAGCTTGTCCTGGTGACTGACATAACACCTCAGGTACATCAGGCAGTAAAGCTCATGTCCACTTTTTTTTTTTCCTGGGCTTCTTGCTGTACTGAAGGTTAGAAATTCATGTGTGAGAGCAAATCAAGGGGAGAATAAATTGGCATCTCTTAGTTAGCCAGACAGGAAGGAACAGGACAATAATCCTCATGATTATAGGAAAGCTGCATCTGTGCTCAGTTTCCATTTGCAAAAAGCAAGGAGGGAAATGAGCACTGAAGATTAGGAACAGGAGAGCCTTCTCCCAGCCCCCCTCATCCAGCTCACACTGAGCAGGTATTCCCACAGCCCACAGAAGACCAGGAAGTGGAGCTCTATCTCCTTATGGAACACTGCTCTTAAAAGTGGCAGAGATTTCTTTTGAGAGCAATTATTTTTGCAACCCAACCCCCATTTATTTTGACTTATTTCAAAAGGGCCAATGACAAAATACGAATTAAAAAAAGAACGAAAAACCGCACCCACAATGTGAGCCTTTATTGATTCTCCCCCATCTCTGGTTTGCTGTGCCTGCCTTTATACTTTGTTTTTATTGAAATGTACTGATGGCAAAAGCTGGCTGTGAATTTATTTTTCTTTAAGAACAAGGTGATCTGGCTGGATTAAGAGAAGTGAAGAGCCTGTGTTGGTGTGAATGACTGCAGTTATTTCACTGTGGAGTCAGTCCCTGTGCAAGTTTCAAGTCTGAGCTCACACCCCATCAGAGTAGACACTTTTCAGCACACTTTGGGCCCCCAGGGCCTGAACAGTGGCCAGGCTGAGATGTGAACTTGTACCCAGGGAGAATGACCTCCCAGCCCCAGCAATGGAAGAGGTAGCTTTGAAACCTCTTGATAAATTCTGAATTTATCAAGAATTTATAAATTCTGGGTTATCTGACACAAGGAGCATTAGAATCCCAGTGACAGAATGAGAGTTGCAGACCTGTCTCATGTCAGTGCTCTGCAATGATGGAAAACTGCCCAAATACCTCATGACAGACTAAGAGAGAACCAGAACCAAAAGGCCACCCAAAGCTCAGATATTCTTTCAAATCAGAACATCCTCTCAGCCAGGAAGGGCAAGCTTTTAGTTTTATCAAATTGGAATCAATGGCAATAGTTCCCCCAGTTCATACTGTAATCCAAGGAGCAGGTGCTTTCCCAACCCATCTGATTTACCCTGAGGGGTGAAAAACTCTGAGAAGACAAACTCATTTACACCGTACAATTAACAACTCAATTAAGAGACTGTCAGCTCAGGGAACGTAAAGTTTAAGCACTTTATTATTGGTCACAAGAGCACAGATTCACTCAGAAGAGCTGTGATATTTTCTGTCAGGTAACTGTCCAGCAGCAGTTCAGGAGCTGCAGCTTCACCCTCTGCCTCAGTGGTACTTCCTGCGCCGGTCGTGCTCTGCAGCAAAGCACAGCAGGTTAATTTGGCTCCAGTCACAAGAAAAAAACCCACCACACCTGAAATTACAGGCAAGAAAAACCCCATAGCATGTATTTTCTAAGTTCTGTCAGGTCAGACAGGCACCAAGACCTAAACTTTCTTCACTGCCAAGAAAACACTTGCTGATAACATGCCAAGTAAATCAACTTTTCCATGGCTGTTTGCCCACAGTCCTTCATTTTACTTCTAAAAGCAGCAGCAGCAGATTGTTTTTATTGCCCCAGGGAGCCTCCCAAGCTGCCCTGCACACACAGAGCATTGTTGTTACTTACTGATGTGGCTGTAGCTCCAGATGTAGCTGATAACAACATACCCAGCCAGCACCATGGAGATACCCCCGAGGCCCCCCTTCCTCACGTTGATGTATTTGTTGTAGTATCTGTCGTAACCTGGGGAGGAGGAGCAAAGGTTTGAGAGCAGCCAGATGAGCTGGGGGCTTGCCCGAGTCAGGAAGAGCAGCCTGGAGTCACAGAACTTCAGGGAATTGTTTGTAATGGAACATCTGAGGGTCTCAGAGGCAAGTCTGGGAGGAGGCAACCTGTGTGTTAGTTGGGCAAGGTGATCTCAAATTAACAGCCCTAAGCCTTAAAAAAGAAGGGGAAAAAAGCCATTTATTATTTTTCCCTAAACATTAATGTGACTTTCATGAGCTCAAGCTACTTTGGAGTTACCTCATTCCTTCATACTGGTGTGTGCACATTGTGCAGACACTTGATTTGATATTTTGTGGTTAAATTACTTCCATGAGTTCAAGCTTTGGAGTTCTCCTGTTATTTCATACCAGTGTATAAACATTATAGACATGCATATGTAGATTATCAAATACAGCCACTTGCATTGACATTTTGTGTTAAGATCCACCTGAATGGGATCTGTACCTGCAGCAAAGGACACTGGTCAAAACTTTTCCCAAGAGATAAGAGTCCTGTGTCCTTTCTTACCACCTGCAGGGATCACTTGCTTTTTAAATTATTTTTTATTTACTTGTGATGTTGGAAAACCTGGAGATTTTCAGCCAATGGGTTCTAAGGGCACCCACCTCCCCTTTATAAGAGAAGAAATACTCAAATCTCTGGTGGATAAAGACAATATGAAATAAATTAAGAGATGGGAGAATGAGATGCTGCAGGAGAAACTGCTCCGGGAAGGGAACCCCCTCAGAGTGAGCCTGGATACAACTGAGAGCAATGAAACATTGGCTTGTGCAGTGTTAAGCCCTTTGGTGATCGACTGATGATCTTTTTCATTAATTTCTCCACACTGGGGTAATATGTTTGTTAAAAAACTGTTGATTAGTTCCCAAAGTTAAAAGGGAGGATTGTATTGGGGTTTTGAGTGTGGTTAAGTCACTGATAATTGTGACTAATTTGTCCATTAATATTTCAGAGTCTGTACTGTTAAGAACTCAAAGTCCCGACCCCATAATGCCTGTCCTATCTCTCCTATTCCTTTGGAGGGGGCAAAGGTTCGGTTATTCAGCCAAGAGGTTCATCCTATACATGAAGTTCGCAGAAGGGTGAACAAGATGGGACGCTGCTTTCCCTGCTGTCAGGAGCAGGAATTCAGGAATTCTGGGATTGTGGAATTCCCACCCTCCCGGTCTCCCGCGCCCCCCTCACCTCTCCGAATGGCCCCCACGATGCCGCCGGGGGTGAAGTCCCTCATGGCCAGCCAGCTGGGCAGCTGGCCCAGCTTCACGTCCATGAGCTTCATGTCCTTGAGGAGCACTGCGGGGGGAAGAGGGAGAGAGCGCGGTCAGCGGGGAGGGAGGGCAGCCGGGCCGCGGGGAGAGGGAAGGGAGGGCCGAGGGGCTGCGGGGAGAGGGAAGGGAAGACCAAGGGGCCGCGGTCACCTTGGACCCCCCGCACTCACCCGGCGGCTGCGCCATCTTGGCTGCCCGGAAGGGGCGCGGGGGCTGCCGGGAGGAAGGGCGGGCATGGAACCCGGATGTGGCGACGGGCCCGGGATGTGGCGGGTCGGGCGCCATGTTGGGAGGGTCTGGGCCGGCGCCATGTTGGGAGGGTCGGGGCGCTCTGAGGAGACGCCGCGGAGCACTTGCTGTGCTGTAAGAATCCCATTTCAGTGCCCACTCAGGACTTTTCCCTGTGGGAACATGCTGTGTTCTGCTACAGCCCCTCTGGAAGGGCATCCCAGGCCAAAGGAGGGGCTGGGCCAAGGGATGTGTCTGAGGAAATGCACAAAACCAGAGTGGGTAAGAGTTAATGTGTAGACGGGGACAAATTCTGCCTTCCTGCTCCAGGAATCACAGAATATCCTGAGCTGGAATGGACCCACAAGGATCGTCCAGTCCAACTCCTGGCCCTGCACAGACACCCCAGCAATCCCACTCTGTCGCTGTTGTCCAAACCCTCCTGGAGCTCTGGCAGCCTCGGGGCCGTGCCCACTGCCCTGGGGAGCCTGGTCAGTGCCCACCACCCTCTGGGGGAAGAACCTTGTCCTGAGATCCAACCTGTCCCTGCCCTGACACAGCCCCAGCCATTCCCTGGGTGCCGTCCCTGTCACACAGAGCAGAGGTTGGAGCTGCCCCTTTTGAGGAGCTGCAGCCCCCCTAAAGTCTCCCCTCGGTGTCCTCCAGACTGAACAGACCAAGTGACCTCAACCACAGCTCGTATGGCCCCTCCCGACCCTTCCCCATCTTTGCAGCCTTTCTAAAACCTTTGTGTCCTGTGGTGTCCCATCCACACCCAGGACTGGCTGTGAGGCCATCCCAGCGGGGAGCAGAGCAGCAAGGAGCCCCCCAGGTTTATTTCATGTTGCCCAGAGCCTTTCTGTGGCGTTTCTCGCTCCCAGCCCCCCAGAAGGTCCCCCAGCACAGCCCTGGGACTCAGGTGGGGCTCCAGCAGGTGTCACTCGCAGGCAGCGGGTGCGGCTGCTGCGCTGACGGTCCCCATTTAGTGACCTCTAGAGGCTTCAAATCCTCTCTCGCAGGTTCATAACAGTGTCAGGGTTTGTTGTTGTTTATTGTGCCGGCGCTGGGGAGCGAAGTGATGCGGCAGCAACCAGGCAGCCCCCCAGCCTGCCCAGGTATGAAATCCCCATCCCACAGAGGGCTGTTACAGCAGATCAGAGATGAAAACTAAATTAAAGAGGCCGAAGGGAGCCCACAGGGCTCCTGCAGAAACTCTAATCTCTGCAGCTTTTACTGCTCTCAGGTCACAGAGTCTTATTCCACATATCTCCTTCCCACCACTGCAGATTCCTGGCTCTGCAGGGCTGTCTCACCTGGTGTTCAATCAGTTCAGGTGAGGGACCTGTGATGTCTCAAGAGATGTGGCACCATGTCACACACCTCACTCAGAGGCTCCATGTCCAGCTTCACCTGCTCCTTTACCAGAATTAATTTATTTACATCAAATAGTGCTCTCCCACAACCTAAACGCAGAAGCAATAGATTACTGCCTGTTTTTTTTTTTTTTGTTTAATTAATAACAGAAAGTAAGATTAGGGAAAGCATGGCATGCTTGATCACCCAAAGAGAGGCTTCCAAATTTAGACTCTGTTAAATGGGTTAAAAATCCCCTTATTAAATTATCCTTTATTTTATTAGTGGACTTTACCAGTAACTGTCATTTTATGGCTGAAGTGTCCCCTGATGAACTGCTATGTGGCTTTTTTACAGTACTTGCAGAAAATCATGTTCCAAACTCCTTCCCTCGTTCTTGCAAGGCAGCCTATTGTTTTAAATAGGATTACTCATGCAAGGCAGATTAATTCACCTACAGGAAAAAAGCCAGTGGTGGGGGCCTCATTTTAAGGAGTTCCCTGCAGAGCAGAAGAGCTCAAACTGCCTGTAGGAAGATGAGGGGAAATTGGGGTTGTTGGGTAGGAATGGAGATGCTGAGTGAGGATCCACCCCCAGTGCAGCCCGAGGGGCAGTGACCCCACGCTGGGCCTGAGCTGCCCCTCTGGCAGGGGGAGAGGAACAGGGCTGTGTCTTTGTGCCACCTTAACCTGACCCCAGCAGGAAGAGGGAAATGGCACAAATGTGCAGGAGGTTCTGCTGCACGTTTCCTCCCTTTGACCTGTGCTGCTGGCCAAAATTCAGGGTCTTGTTGCTTGATCCAACAGATGGGAGGAGGAGTGACAGAGAAAGGTGTTTCTGATGTGTCTCTGCTTGCAAGAATGCTCACAGCTCTTCTTTCCCAAATACAGAAGGAATCAGGCATTGGGAGGCAATTTCCTTGCTCCAGGCAGCAGTGTGACCCCAAATCCTTGTATTCAGTCCAGGTTTTATATCAAGGAGTGTTCAGGCTCTCTGAAGTTTCCATTCCCTGCCTGTTTCAATACTCCATCTTTCTGTCTCCTCCTCCACCTGGACCATGGAGTCCATCCACATGTAACCTTCTTTCCTTTCAATATCCTACCCCAAACTGTCCTGCCAGAGCCTTCAGGTTCTTGAGCAATCTTACATTGTGGGTGGAAATAGACTTAATGTCTCCCTCAGCTACCCTAAATAAAGGAACGCAGTTAAATCTACCAATTTCAAGAAGGTTTAACCCAACCTCTAAAAATAAAAGCCTAATGGAGTGTTGCCCTGAGGTTTTCATCTCAGTGAAGACATCTCTAGAAAATGCTGTGAAGTTGGTAAGTAATGGCATAGAAATAATAGAAGTAGAAATAGAAACGAACTCAAAACACACAGAGTATTTTGCAAAAGACGTCAGTGGATACGAAAGAAGTTTTCTTTCTCCACTAACAAGGGTAACACATAATATTGAAGCTTTCAGTACAAGGATTCAGTCGTGGCCTGAAAAGTTAAGTAACACTCTTCATTTAAGTTGCTGAGAAGGAGAAGTAAAAAGCATTAATAGCCTCCTTCAGGATCTGGGATCGTTTTTCCTGCTCCATGTGCCACCCTTTGAAAACTCAGGGTGTCCCCTGAGTGGTCAGTGGTGCTGTAGTGATGTGCAGACACGGTGTCTGTAGGTGTGTGAGGTGGCACAGAGTGGCCTTCAAGAAGGTCAGGAGACAGGGATTTACCCAAATGATCCTGCCCCCACCAAAACTGATGACAAAGCACCCAGTGCTTTTAATAAAGGATCAAACCTTTAGTGGTTTGTGGATCAGATATGGTTCTGAAACATGTGGTTTGGCACAGGATGCCTCTTGGCTGCAAAACACTCTGTTTAATTTGATGTCTTCCCACCAGCACAGGTTAAGGATCTGCAGCCACCAAGGAGAAAGAAATCACGAGCTGTGGCACTTGCAGAAGTTCAACAGAGAGATGCATCTGGTTTATCAGCCAGTAATTCAGAGAAAAGGTATGGTCCCCCATTGCTTAATCAAGTCAGTTATTTTTAATTGTATGAATGGTTTGGTGGGGTGAGGGCAGGGCAGCTGCTGAGGCCTCAGCCTCCAAAATTGTGCTTGCAGTGGAAACCAGACTCTGGGATTGAATAAGATAAGAAAAGGGTGTGGGGTTTGGAATCTCTTCCATGGCCAGACTGCCCCAGGAAAGTGGTGAATTGCCTTGCAGAGATAATAATACCTGGGGATTGACATGGCAAAAGCACTTGAGAGAATTAACCTGAGATTGCAAGCAGATTGCTTGCTCTGTGTTATTACAGAGCCATTTTCCTTTGTCAACCTCAAAACACTTTGCAGAGGAGATCACTTACCAATGATTAATAGTTTAGCATGTACATAGTTCTTTTCTCCTTCACAGCACTTGAGTGTTGATGCATCCTCATGCTCCTCTCATCAAATGTGTAAGTTAATGTTATGATTATCTTTTCAAGTGGAGAAATTTGAGCCCTGGGTTTAGGACTGGGGAGGGGGGAATTCCTCCCTCCTCCTTTGGTCCTTGCTTGCATCTGGTGTCAGTTACAAAAGAGCCTTATTTTGTGTGTCTTTGATCAGCCTGCTGGTTGGCTAAATATACACCTGTGGGGAGATAATTACATGCTATCAGTAGTAAAGTGTACTAAAATAATGTACGTTAATTAAAACAGTTGCAAAACCAAAGCAGGAATTTTCACAGAGGTAAATCTGCTGCACCAACAGCTGTGTCTGAGGCTGCTTCACAGAGACAAACAGGAAAATAAAACCAGGGACCTGTAAAAACCAGTTTCTTCATGGTAAAAAGAGGAAGGATGTACCCACTGGGAAGGGCATGGTGGTGGTCTCAGTTCAGAAGGGCAGGGCTGAGCACACCTTCCATCTGTGAAGGCAGATCTGCCTGAAGAGCAGGGGGAACGTTGGGGTGATGAATCCCTTCTCATCCATGTGCTTGGCTAAGTGTGAGGGGCCCAGCAGGAGGATGTACAAAGGCCTCATTTTATCAGGGGAGGATTTGGAGACTAATTAAATGGCAACAGAGGCTTAAAAAAATCACCTTGTTACCATCTTTGAATCCACTGTCAGTTCCTCCAGCACAATCCTTGGGCTTTTCCTCACTTCCATAGCCTTAGAAGAAAACTGTCTCTGACCTTCCCAGCTGAAGCAGTCAGTGACTGTTCTCCCTCTCCTACTTTGTGTTTTGGAATAAACTACATTGCTGTACCTGAATCATCCTCAGACCAGAGGCACTGGTGGGTTTGGGATATTATTGCCTCCATAGCCCTGTGGCACCTACTGATGTTGTTTCCTGCAGATCTCAGACCATAACCAGTCTCCAGCTCAGCTCAGCACATCTGCCCATGGAGCCCTGGAAGGGCTTGTTCCCAGGCTTTCTCTTTCCTCCTGACAGCTGCAGTCACTTCACCTGTGATAGCACGAGACTGAAGCAAGTGCTTTGGAGCCAAGAAGCACAACTGCTCCAGTGAGACCTCAGTTTTTCACCAGTGGGTGAGCTAAACATCTTCTTGGAAGACAGGAGGGAGTCAGAAGGTTTGCAGGGCTGCAGAGAAAGAGCCACAGCTCAGCCCCCACCAGTCACTGTAAGTATCTCAGGCCTTTGACAGAGTTAGTCCATGCCTCTTTCTGCAATCCATGGATTCAGTCACCGTTGGGATTCATGGCATTGTTGATTAGTTGGTGAGTGAGCTGGTGAGATCCCTGCTGCTCCATCTGTCCTGCCTGTTCCCAGTGCCCTGTGGTGCAGTGTGGATGCACAGGTGTCTGTTTGCATCATTCTCTCCTGGCACAGATCCCTGAGGTTTTGTTGTCACACTTCACTTACAAATAGCAATTCTTTGCACTCCCTCCCCACACTGCACCAGATCAAATTCTAGATTTTTCCAAGGTAGTGAAAGTGGCTTAACAGATCTGTCTAATCAGGCTTTCCCTGTGGCCATGTTATCCTACACCTCCTAAAGCTGGGGTGAGAGGGAGATTCCTCTGTAAAGATCAGCTAAAAGTCGGGTGGGATTTCAGCCATGGGACTCTGACATTCAAGCAGAGCACGTGAGCACCCCCTTCCCCTGAGCTGAGAGGGATGGCAGGGCACTGGGACAGGGGAGCCAAGCTGCAGGAGGAAGCATTCAAATGTATTTCATTTCAGGGTGACCTTTAACAGGTGTGGATTTACTGATGGGGAGGGGAGAGGGAAGTAAGCAAGGGATTAAGGGGACTTTACCCTCCCTCCACTTTAAGCACCAGCTTGCACAGCATTCCAGTACTGAGAGATGCAATTTGTGGCTGTGTAGCTTTGTATCTTCTGCCTTCTGGGTCCCGGGCAGGTCGTGGCTGCCCTGGGGCTTCAGCACTGCTGGGGATTCAGTGAAAGGCGCGTTGTCCTGCCAGGTGTCTCAGATACAAACCTGGGGAGCAGGACAGGGGAGAAAAATCATCCTGTTCAATGCAAGGATTGGCATTTAACCTGTAGTGGAATTGCACAGTTCAGGCAAACACAAGGTGTGTGATATATTCCCTGTGTGACTTTGCCTGGAGATCTTCTCTTCCTGATCCAGAGCTGCTGTGCTGTTGAAAAGCTGCTTTTCCTCTAACCCCCCAGCGCCTGCTGCAGTTCAGTGATGGATTAAAGCAACTTTCCATTTTCCTTATCCCTCCCTGAGGGGAATTGTAAAGTTTAATTAATGACATTTTGTAAAACATGATGAGATTCTTGGATGATAAATGCTACACAAAAGTAGAGTATTTTTTAATGAGCTTTGCATGACGGCTGCAACTAAACGCTTGTTTAATCAAACCCATCAGAGCTGCAAAAAAACCCTCGCCCTGCTGGTATCAGACAGAAATCAAGCACTCTGTCATTCCTGGGCTGTTGGTTTTGAGGATCCCAAGGCACTTTTCAAAACTTTAGCAAAATAAAAAGGGAGTATATTTATATGTCTATATTTTATATACCTTTCCCTTTATGTGTGCAGTTTGGATTATATAACAAACCACTTGGCAACAGGGAAAGGAAAGCTCAATTAACAGTGTGGCTGGATGTCAGGGGTACATGTACCAGCTCTGGTTTTACCTGGCCTTGTCAGGCACCAGATTTGTGGCACTGTGTGTTTGTGTTTTACAAGTTTCCCACAGCTGTGGGCATGTGAAATCAGCCTGGCTGCAGCTTTTCCAGTGCTCCCTGCTGAGCAAACGAGGTTAAAATGAAGTCTGGGAATGTTGGTCTTTGTTATACACTGCAATTTAAACCTACTCAGCGAGCTAGAGGTAGTTTCCATACTGGAAATTACAGCCTGGTGTAAGGACAAGCAGAGTGATATTTCTTTTGCTGGAATTGCCAGGAAAATAAAGTGCAATTTCTTGAGCTAAAAGATCTGTCTTGGGCTACTTGGTGGGCAGAACTTCAGCCATACACTTGCTCCAGAAAGCTGCTTCTCCTGCCTTTGGAATGCTGAAGTGTCAGATCATCAAATAAACAAAGGAGAACTATGACTTGAAGCAGGACTTAGAGGAGAGCCTGGAAGGAGCAGCCTAAAGCTTTCCCTCCAGTGATGACACAGCCCAGTCCCACAGCCCTTGGGATCCCAGGGTGCTCTCAACAGAGGTTACTGTGGTTTCTGGCACTGCTGTTGCAGGACTGAAATAGTGGCAACAGTCAGATCCCCCTCTACTTCATCTCCACTGCTGTTCCCTTAAAGCTGTTGCTTTGCAAAATTTGCCTTTTCTGTGCCTTTTATGATCTCTGTTGCTTTTGGCCAGATGGATTTTTCCTTAAGGCGGGAAGAACAGGAGGAAAATGGTCTCTGTACAGATATTGGCTGTCTGTGCTGGGAAGCAAAATGAAGGCAGAAGAAATGAGCTGTTGAACCCTTGGTGTTATGAGAGGGATGAGTGAGACATTTTTGGGAATAACCAACCAATCAGCCAATCTCACAAGCAATTTGTCTTTCCTCATTATAAGGCAACACCATAGTGGGAGAAATGCAGAGCCATTCTTCAGAAGATTTATTGCCCTGTAGCATCTGCACGAGAAAACTCTAAGTGCTGAGTAGAGCAGGAAATTGGAAGTAGATTGCACAACCTGCAATTCAACAAAGTTCTTGGATCTTCTGTGGAAAGAGAGTGCTGGAGTTTCAAAGCTGGCTCTGTCTCGTAAGGCTTTCTCAGTCCTTGGGGGGAGGAACCAGGGTGGGTTTGTTAGAGCTGATGGAGGCTTTCTCATTTACTGGTCTAGCTAATGAGAGCATCCCAGAGTGCTGCTTTAACCACAACAGAGGGAAATACTTCCCGGTGCTGGGATGGATCTGACTCTGCCTACGATTAGAGAACCAAAAGCACTGCTGTGAACTAGTGGAGTCTGCAGGACCTCTGACAAGAGAGGGGTGTCTGTGAGCCCTGCTGTGAACAGAACTCTTTACAGCCCTCTGTATGTACAGCATTTTCTCAGAAACCAGCCTCAGGGACAATTATACATTAATAGCTACTTCTTTCAGAAGCAGCCAGCCCTGCTCCTGAGAAACAGCTATTTTCAGGCAGTCTTGTTCCTGAGGAACTGCTATTTTTAGTGGGTTCTATTTCTGAGGCAAAAAAAAGAAGAAGAAGCCATTTCTGTATCCCTCCACCATGGCCCAGACCCACTGGCTGTGGTTGACTTGCATTTTGCAATAAACATTTCCTCTTTACATCTCAGTAGCTGAAGCAAGTGGTTCTCCAGCCATTACAGAGAGCAGCAATCTGAGCTGGGGATAATTATGCAGGGAGGGCTTGTGGGAGGCAAAGCCGTGCTCACATACTATAGATTCCATTAGAAGGAGTAGGGAGATGTAACAGGGCTCTCCTGGGAGATGCAGGACTTCTAGATACCTAATTTGGAAGTCCGTTCTGGTATCCATTTTCAACATCCCAAGAGTAATGATTAATCCTGTACTCCAGGTTTGTCTGAATCAGTTTGTAGCTGTAGTAAATATGGGCTGAGCACCACAACGTCACTGGGGCTCTGGGTAAATGACTCGAGGCAAGAGGAGCTCGGGGTCTGTGGCCATTAACTCACTGTGCACACTCATCTGGCAGCGACTGCGACTCAGGAATCTGCCACTGAGATAAAAGAGGCTCCGTCAGAGCTGAGGAATGTGGTGTTTTGCAATGTAAGTATCTAATATGCTGAAGGCCCCATAAATGCACCCCAGCAGTGCCATGTTCTCATTCCTGCAGCATCCCAACTGCATGGACATGGAGATGTTCTGTGTGTTCTTGCAGCCAGGGCCTTTCAAGGGGCGTTTGGGAGATGTAACCACATGAGAATTCCAGTAATACCTTTTTGTTATTTGTGGATTTAATGCAAATACTGTGTCCTGACATGAGGGTGAAGTGACTCTCACCACGCTGATGCTGTCCTGAATTTCAGTAGCGCCTGTGAAAAGTTCATCTCAGGTGTGTTATGATCTTTTCCCTACAGCTGCTTCTGCCTCTGATAATTTCGGTGCCCAGGGAAGCTGTGGCTGCCCCATCCCTGGAAGTGTTCAAGGCCAGATTGGACAGGGCTTGGAGACACCTGGCCTAGTGGAAAGTTTCCTTCCCATGGTGGTGAGTGGAACAAGATGGTCTTTAAGGTCCCTTTAACCCAAACCATTCTGTGATTCTATGAACAGTGACATCAGCAAAGAACATACACTGGAACCATGGTTTGTATACACTAGTAGATCTTTTCTTGGCAAGGTGTTGCTGTCTGGATTCAACAGAATCAGCAGCTTTTGTCTTTGAACAGGGTCATGGCAGTACGGAAAGAAAAGCCGCCCATCCTTGCTCTGGCACCGCTTGCTCAGGGGCTGCTCTCGGAACACTCTGGTGTGTGTGTGTGGTCTGAAGGTCACTCTTTCTGGGGAAGAGGCTCTTCTTTCTGTCTGAGTGAGAAGGGAAGGCTGTTAGCAGTTCAGCCTTGTAAGCAGTTTCCCTTCCCTCTTGTGCAGGCAATACTGATGAAGTTGGTCTGTAAGTGAAGATTATTTATCTTGTTTTTAACCCTCTGCAGGAGAAGAACTCATTTGTGCTTGTTCTGCAAAATCAGACACTCCTCCCGCCCCTCTTTTTATAAAATATTCCTCGTATCCTCCCATCTCCAAGGAAAGTCATTATCTCTGGACAGTTTCTTGAAACCCAATTGCCTTTATATTCTGGTCATAAGCAGAGCATTGTTCAAAGTGGGAGTGAGTCGTGGCTGCTTTTATCACAACGAGAACCCATTATTGGCACTTTTCCCTTTTTACTGCTTCGCTAGAGAAAGGCAGGCGAAAAATGGGACAGAAATCTAGGAAATGAAGGGTAATTTACAGTTCACAAAGGAGCAGTAAAAATTAATTAGCTGTCTGAAGATCCATTCCAACCTGGGCCCGGAGTTTGTGCCAGCTCTCTGGATTGCATAAACTGGCTGTGCTGTGCTAGGCTGCTGAGATCAGGCGTGTGCTGTGAAATTAAGGCTCGTTGCTGAGGTAGAAGTCCTTTAGGGCATGCAAAATGTGTATACACACCTAATTTGGTGTGCCAAAGAGACATGATGGTGCATATAACTCAGGTCATTACATGCTCAACTGGCTACTTAAGATGTTCACTATTAGTTGTCACAGTAACTGCTCATGTAAATTACTGATGCAGTTACTCACATAATTTAACACTGAGCTCCTTTGAAAATCCAGGCCTAATTCCTCCTCTCTTTCCAAGATGGTGTTTGTGTGAATGAGACACACTTTACACACTATATCCATGTGGTCCAGTTCCAAAAGGGGACAGAGCCCCAGAAGGATCAGGGAGGTGACAAGACACTGGCCCAGCTGGGCCCTGGTCCAGTTTGGTCATGCTGTGGCTGCAGGAACTGAGCAACTCCAGCATCTTGCCAATCATGTTGCCAGCCCTTCAGTCAAGCCTGAGATCCCCACCTGGAGAAAGAACTTCACAAATCAGAAATGTCCTAAATTGGATCCTTTTTTGGTGCATAATTTTCAAAACTGTAATTTCCATTTGAGAACTATTTGTCCTGATCCTGAGCGTCAGCTGAACTCATTTTTTTTTTCCCCTGTAGTTTAATTTAGGCAGCAGATGCCATCAGAATGTTAATGCCTTCTTAATTCTCACCTACATGCTTTTATTCTTATTAATTTGTTATCTGGGGCTTTAATATTCTATTTTTTTCCTGCTTTGATCAGTTGAAATAATTTGATGGCAGCATTTCAGCAGGGCTTGCACTGGGGAAGTGTGTAATGGTGCATCACCAACGTGTGTTGCTGTGTATCCTGCAGCGTGCTCAGCTGTTGTGCTGCGAGAGCATGAATCATGTGATGGTTTTAGGTGATTATAGATGAGGCCTCACTTATCCCTGCTGTGAACAACTGGAGAGGGAACAAGCTTTAAGGGCAGTTTCCCTGGTTCGGGATTTCACCCGGTGCATCCAAGGGTTGGTGATCCAGGAGTGTGATCCCAGCCTGTGGAAGTGCAGCTGGGCTTGCACTCAGTGTGCTTGGACAGCTGCCTGGCCACAGCGGATGCTTTCAGTCAGCACCCTTAAACCACAGCTATGGGGAGGCAGTGGAGGTGCCCCCACAGCATGCCCTGCTCCCAGGTCAGGGGCTCAGGGATGGCTCTTCATGAACAAGAGCCATGGAGAGAGGGGCAGAGATCATTCCCAGCTGGGATGAAGTGCTGGAGGATGTCCCCTGCCAGGGCTGGGTGGGTTCATTGCTGCTCCCCAGGCAGTGCCAGACACGACTGCTCAGGACTGTCTCTGTTACTTGGGTGCTGGGAGACAGCAGGTTTGGCTGCTGAGACAGATTTAGTGAATATCACCCAGGAAAGGATGTTCCAAGCTGTCTAGAAGTAACAAAAATAAAGTTAAGGATTGACAGAGAGAATGAATGGTTTTACTGATTTGATCAAAACATTTCTTAAAGGAAGAGGAAGAGAAATGCCCAAGTTCCAGACAGTTTCCCTCCCTCCTGGCAGCAGAGGGAGAGGAGGCCTCAACAAACTTTATTTACCACTTTTACTTCTATGCCTGTTGAAGTTGTAGCATTTTTCTCAATAGAGTGTGGGAGTGACCCAAATTTACCTATCAGGGGGTAAATAAGTAGAGGGAGAGAGGAGCTATTTGACCCTTTACATCATGACAAAACTCCACTCTTAATGCACCCACATGTGGGTTTGGGGTAGGCAGCTGGAAGGGTCTTTTATCACAAATGAAAGGTACAAAATGAGGGTTTTCTAGAGAGACTGTTCTCATCATGAGAGAAAAGACAGAAGAAAATGAAAGGAATGAGAATAATTCAACATTTTCCTGTGTTTCTTCTCAAGCCCAGTTTCTACAATGGGTTCTCACATGTGCATACTTGATGCTCCCAGTTGGCTCTTTCTACCCTTCAGCTCCTCAGTGCGTTGTAACAAATCTGAGTCTGTGGGTTTGCAAATGCACCTTTTCCTAATGCACTCCCAAACGTGCCTGAGTTGAGTCCTCTCACTGTATGGGCTGCTATGGGTAACTGGCTGGTCTGGGAGAGGTTGTGCACCAGATCTTTGCTCCAAGCCAGGCAGATTCCAGGCAGCACAATGTGCCTGGAAGTGCTGATGGTGTTTGTTGGAGCACAGTGACTCCAGATCAGAGCTTGCCCATGCCCAGGCAGCCTGAAGGGTGACTGAAATGGTAACGAGCTTGTGAAGGAAAATCTCTGCATTCAGACCAAGGACTGCACAAGGCAGGGGCCTGGGGAACAGCTGCATCCAGCAGTTTGGTGGGAAGAATCCAAGCAGGATGAAAGGGTGGCTTTCATTTGGGCAGATGGAGTCCATCTGCTGATGGGATCAGGGATGGGACAGCGTCCCCTGGAAAGCTGGGATTAAGATACATAAGCAGTGCATGCAAATTAGGCATCAGATTATGCACACGAGAAGCACGACGGTCTTCTGGTATTTTGGTTGGCTTCCAGGTTTGGATTTGGAGCCCTTTATTTCTGGTGCATGAAGGCAGCAGCTGATGTGCTGAGCCTCAAAAGATGCCTCTGCCCCCAACGTCCGGATTCCAGCGTGGCTCAGTGCAATGGCAGGCACACCCTCAGCACAGGCTGTTCCCCCTCCCTCCATACCCCCTCCATGGGAAAGGGGATCCTTCTGCTAACCATTCCCAGCTTGGATAGAGATGCCAGAAGAAAAAGTTCCAGAGCCAGGTCCTTCCACAGGCTTTGCCCTGTCCATCACCCAGTAAAGGGATGATAACTTTCTGGCTGGTGGAACTGCTGCCTGACACGTCGGACATTGTGTAGGACTTGAAGAGGTCGATGAGAACTTTCTGAATCACTCATGGCCCACTGAAGTAGGTGAGTGACTGCTGCTGTCCTTATCCTTTTAGGGAAGGAAGCTCAAGCACAAACAGGTTGAGAGATTTAGTGAAGGTCCCGAAGGAGGAAGCATCACAGCTCAGAAATAGTGCTTGGCCACATGCTCAGACAATTATTCTTCACTTGATTCTCTCTAAAAATCATGTACTAAGCATTAGTGTTATTAGGGCTGGTCAGCTCATGCTGCATAAACACCATAATGTGAATTTAGTCTTTTCTGCTGTTTTTTGGTGGCCCATGAATCAAGCCCAGTTCACCAAACAGTTTCTGCTGTGTCTCCATGATAAGCTTTCTCTCTTGGTGTTCTGTGAGCTTGGCTGTTCATTCAATTCACATGGTTTTTTTTTCTGATTCTTGATCTGAAGAAAAGTCTCTTTTTAAAAACAAGGACATCCTGAATCTCAGCTTGCTGCAAACATTCCCGGGGGCTATGTGGAAGGATTTGTTCTTTAGGCTTCCTGAGTGGTTTCTTTGGTTTGCAGGAGCTCTCATTCCAGGCATGAACAATGTTGTTATTTGTGTCTTTATTGCATCCAGACACTCACTTGGGCACCAGTGGTGCAGGTGCTGGACAAACACAGAGCAACTGGGTGGTCCATGTCCTAAGGAACTTTGGAGATCAAGGTTTGCTGTGTGCAGGTCTGTCTTCATCCTTCTGGCTCTAGTGCAATTGTGAGAAATAACTAGCAGAAAGAACAGAGTGAGAAGAAGGTCTTTTGCCTGGGATATTCATCTGAGGTAATCCTGGGATAGTGGGAAATAGAGGAATTCATATATACACACTGGTAAATGTGTATAAATGAGGGATTTGAAGAGACCTTCTGTCTGGGAACAACTACAATTCCTGCTAAATAAGACTCAGCAACCCATGTGGCAACTAGGGTGGTCTTGATTTTTAACCAATAAAAGAACCAGACTCTTGATCCCTGGATTTTCAGCAGTATCTGTTTCTTTCTTCTTTTTCCTTTTCCCAGCCAAATGCTCAAACATACCCAGAAAAGCCTGTTCTTTTCCCAGCTGGCTGCATCTCAGTGGAGAGAATCTGTGGCCCTCTCCCATTTCAGGCCTGTTTGACCTTGCCTTGTAACCAGATGTTTCAGTGGAGAACGTGCACTTGGGAGAGCCTGGGGTGCATTCAGCTGCTGGTGAACTCTCTGCCTCGGTCAAGCAGCTGTAAACAAAACCAGCCCAAGAAAAACAAAACCTTTGCTAAACTGGGTTGGCCAAGGGCAGAACTGAATCCAGAGATGCAGATGGCCATTAGCATGTTGATGAGGCTGCAGAGAGAAGCTCATCTGCCATTCCTGATCTTCAACCACAGGTTTCACTTAGCTGAGGGACTCTTCTTTGGGGGATTACAACTATTGTTGCCTTGGTTTCCAGGAGTTTGGAGATATCTGACACACAGACTCCCTCCAGTGCTGCCCAAGGCTTGTCATACTGTTGGAGCTGTCCATGCATTTGAGTGAGCTTTTGGCCAAGAGCATTGAGAAAGTGGTGGCTTGGTGGCCTGAAGGTATCAGAAGAAGGACTCACAAGAACACCACAGCAAAATGATGCATCAGGAACATCCTTTCTTTTGAGAGGCATGTTGGGATCATTCCCCTGGGGTTTGTAGACAGGCTTTCTGCAGAAATGGTCATGTCTTCCACACTGGATCAGGAGAAGTAGTGAGCAATTTCTTCTGCAGCAGAAGTTTAGATTGTCAGAATGTTGTTCTTCAAATTTGGGAAGTGGCCAACCCTCAGAGTTCCCATTTGCACAAGATGCAGTGGGATGGTCATTAGCTTAGATGTGGTGAGAGCCTCACTTGCAAGATGGTCTCTGTAAGAGCATGGAGTCCCTTCATCCCGTAGCGAGGTTACAGGAGTTGGGGGCAGCTTGGTTTGGACCTGGGGCTCAGATCTGAGAAGGCTTTTTCTATTTGAGTTGTGCTTGGCTGGGTTAGAGGACAGGGGCAAGATTTGCCCCAATTCCTCTGAATGGAATCAGGTCCTGAGCCAGAGCCATTCTCCAGTGAAAGGGTGTGTTATGCTGAGTGGAGATCTCTGGGAGAGACATTCCTTGGCACACTGCTCACTGCTGTACCAGGGAGGATGGAGGCCTGTGACTGAGCACTGTACACACAGAATTGTGTTGATATCCACATCAGTGAGTTCTCCAACACAAGGGTCAGGCTTGCCTGTCCCTGAACATCTGCTACTGCTCAGCAGACATCCACCACTGTGTTATTTATCCAATATTCAGTATTCCCTCAGAGGAAAATTTGCCATCTCCTGTGCCTATTTGTAGACTACTCCACTTACAACAGCCAAGTACCAGCTTGCTGTAGGAAATGTTGAGGTGACGTGGCTGCAGGCCACAGCCAGTCTCTCCTCTGATCCATCTTTGGCCCCATAAATCATTTTTAATAACCAGAGTGCTCTTAATGCAGCCGTTCTAATGTGGGCTAGATCTGTTTAACCTAATCTGAGTATTAAAGCTGGTCACAGTGATATCTGAGCACCTGTGACTTCCTCAGACCAGCTAGAATTCAGGACTGAGAAGCCAATGGCGTTTGCTGTCCATGCTGTACTGGCACATCCCTCTTGGAGTGATTCATCCCTTCCAGAGATGGCACTGGGCTCAGTTACACCAAGGTAAGAAGTGATGAATGGGGCCGGAGGGCAGATACTCCTTTCAGATTCACAGATAAGAGTTTCCAGACTTTCCAGCCCTTGGCTTCAGCATCTCAAGAAGACACTCTTCCTTTGCAAGAACCTCTGGGGGTTGCATTGCTGGGCCAGCTGGGCACAAGGAGAGAGCTGAAAAGAGGAAGGGATCTGCTAACACTGTTTTGCCCTCTGTGCTTAGAGCGACACTTCACTATGTTTTAAACATCCGCTTCATCATTCCTGCTGTCCAATATCCCACCATGGCCCCAGCAAGAGCTATTTTAATCTCTCATCATTCACCAGGAGGCCCCTTCCTGTTCCCTTTCTATCTGCTCCCTCATGGATGCATATGCATCTCTCCACTGCGAAATCCCCCGTGGTAGCTGTTGTTGGAAAGGTCACCCAGGGATATTCACAAACAGCAGGTGTAAAATTAACAACTGGTGCGATTCCAATCATCTGGCAGGAAGGAAAACATTGGACAATAGGTAGAGCCAGGGTAAAGTTTCCAGCTGAAGGCTCATTGCCTGATATAGGATGGCAGATTGGTGGGCTGGGAACTCTCCTAGGAATGTGAAACTGATAGGGTATTAGCAGCCCCCCTGCCCCTCCAACACAATTGTTTTCAGCTTGCCCAAAAATATTTGGAAATGTTACCAAGCAGGACGTGTGGGTGAGGAGGCATCTTCCAGCCAATCAGCCGAGTACATTTCAGCCCTCCCCTTGAATTTCAAGCTTTTGTTTTCCCTGATGGAAGGGAAGGTGAATCCTCCATGGTTAATTTAGGGATATTGAAGCATTTTGGATGAGCTCCTGCAGCACACGAACAAGTGGTGCTCTCAAGGATTGCGGAAATTGCAGAGAGATGGCAAGATGGATGGGTGGATATACGAGATCGATACGGATTCTGACACCTTATCATTTTTGTTAGTGGAACTGATTTTAGCTGTGCGAAACAATGGCAGTTTCACTCAATAATGGCATCTGGGTGGTACAAATCTTCTGGGGGTGTGAATGGAATGGTAGATCCTGTTAGACCTTGACTAATGTCAGCAACCAGAACAGCACTTGAGTCTAGGAGCATGGGAATAAGAGATTTACTGTGCTGTGGGTGTATCCAAGGAAAGTTGGCAGCACTGAACACAGCAAAGACAATGGAGAATGGCAAAGGTTGTTGAGAAGTTTGGGTTAAACCATGGTGAGATGAGTTGTTCTGCAAGTATTGAAGTGAGTGCCGTAGCTGGTCCAAGTATGGAGAAAGAGTTTGGCCACAGGTTTTAACTAGCCCACAGCCTTTCCTCTGCTGGAGTTCAGCACAGAATTCTGGCCTATATGGAGTAAAACCAAACTTATGGGGATTGCTGCACCTCATGAGTGCTACATCGGTGCCACAGCTTCTTCTTCCAGCTTCTTTAATCTCCTCTGTCCCTCTCTGTCCCCACTCTTCAAGCTCTCAGTGTGACAGGACATCTTTTGGAAAAACACCACCACAACTTATGTCCATCCTGTGTGTGAAAGGTTTGGTACAAACTCTGCCGCTGCAACGCAATTACTCCTGAAAAAGTTCTGTTGTGGATCTCTGAGCCTACGTGGGGATCCCGTTGCTCTTACTTAGCAGGGACCTCACACGTGGCCTGTGCTGACAAAGGGCTGAGAGGGGGTCTGATAACGTGGCATAACCTGACACACGTTGTCAGCAGCGCTGCCATCGCCAGCGAGGGGGAGGACTGGAATTCTCCCCTTCAATTGGGCGAATTTGATACCTGCTCGTTCTTGTGTCCTCGTGGCTCGGCCACTTGACATTTCTAAACATTCTCAAGCAAGTTCACTGGAAAACTATCCCATGTCAGGAGCTGGTGATGTCAAGGCTAATAACAGTCCTGGGGTCAAATCCTGCTGATCCTTCAGGCAAGGACCTCAAGATTTGGCTCCAAGTCAACAACAAGGTCTGTCACGTCAACGATGGCTTATTATGAATCCCAGCGCGAGCCTTTCCCAAACAAAGTGCTTTCGTTTGGATTTCCATGCAGGAAAAGGTTAGCAGTTTCCAAAGGCGGATTCTCCCTTCCTTGTGTGGAGCAGAGAGCAAAACCCATGAGCCTGGAACAGGCCACAGCACTTTGCCTTGGAGCAGGAGACAGGGACAGTGATAAATCTTTATCTGGGAAATTCTTCTCTTCCCCTCTGGAATGGTACAAGCTGATTGTTTCCATCTCTAGAGATTCTGCCCTTTTTTAGCCCTCTGTCTCCTTCCATCATTTGGCTATAACAATTCCACTGGGCTGCCTTTGTTAATGTTACAATGGACCTCGGGAAGCGGGAACGAGCCATATTGGGAAAGGCACGGCTGGATGTCAGGGAAGGAGATAGCAGGGATCTCACTGGCTCACACTCGTGCTGCACTGAAAAAAAGAATTGTACACTGACATTCCCTTTGCTATTACTTTATAATCCTGGCACTGTGTTGAGAATGATGCCACTGGAATGGTGTCCAAAATGATAATTATAACCACTTCCTATTTTTAATTTCCTCTTATTAAGGGACACAGTGGTCATCATCCTGACAATAATGATTCTGCTCTGCCCTTCCAGATGTCAGAACATTATGAAGCATGGATTAACAAACTCTGATGTCTCTCTACAGACCCTCCTTCTGAACTGAAAACTCCTGTGCAACTCAGCCAAAACACACATCAGCAGGTACAGACCTGAGCGCTACAGAAAATGCTGCACCTGCTTTGCTCTTGGCCTCATTTTACAAGGGAGTGTTTGAATCACAGAGAAATAAATTGACTTGCTCCAAGTCCCTTGGTGAGTCAGTGGCACAGCACAGATTCAGCTGTTCACATCTCCCCATTTTTCTCTGTCAAACGGCCCTTTTTTTTGCTATATTTTAGAAGGCATTTGACATGAGGTTCCTAAATATGCAAACTGATGTTCAGAATTGCTGAGTCCTCGCTATTTGCCCTCCAGGCAGTACCTAAACAAGAAATCCATGGGGAAAGCTGTCTTGTCTTGAATATCAGCAACCATTAATAGTTATTCTTCATCATAGACTCATCTGTCTTTGCAGGTGGACTCCTGCTCTGTACACCCATCCAGTGCACATGGAATCAGCACAACACAAGGGCCACAGCAGATGGCCCCAGTTTCCTAAACTGCTCTTAACAACATGACTATTTCGCACACTATTTCCCTCTCAAAAACCTGCCTGGTGGTAGAAAGTGCTTTGGCTGAGAGAGTTTGAACTATGGCTGTTGAAAGTCTTAGCTAAAGAAAATCTGGTCCATGTGGTTGGCTGAGTGATGCTGCTTCTGAACAGCTCTTGACTCCAGAGAGATTGGGTTTCTCATTCTGCAAAGCACTCATCTCCTGCTGGATTTCTAGGAATTTTCTCTAAGATCTCTCTCCACTGAAGGTCAGATTTCATGTATCTCCTGAGATCCTAGAACCAGGGTTCTGCTGTGCCAGAGGGGTAGAAAGGTCAGGAGCATCTGAGCAACACAGCACTTATGGCTAAGACAGCAATTCCAATTATCCAGCACTCAGGCATCAAGAAGATTCAGATAAGAGGTCTCAGATTTAGCTCCTCTTTTCTCTCTGCAAGTTAATGTGCCGCTTTTCTTCATTTTTTTTAAACAGACAATCAAATCTGTGATAGCAAATTTCAAGTTAAAAGGAAAAGATTGTCAGCAGAGAATGGAAAGAACCATTTTGACTCTGGGGTGAGTTTTGTGATCCACCTGAAGCAAGCGAAGTTGTCATTACACTGACATTAAAGAGAAGCTGGTGAGCTTGTTGCAGGATTAGCTGTATAAAATCCTGATTATTTTATAAAATTATTGCAGTCCACCATACATACCAAACTGAGCTCCTGTTTTGCTTCCATCAGGCTATTTATACACTGACAATGCAGGAACCTCCTTTCTGACTTCTGCCTTAAATCTGAGAAGAGTGAACTGAAAACCAAATAGTTCCTGCAATATTCAATCCTATGAAAACCTTCACCAAAGCTCTGCTCAGAGTCCCATCCATTTCTTCTCCATTGGAAGGGGCCAAAGAAGAGGTGCCAACAGAAGAGGTGCCATCACTGAGCTGATATGAGCTGCCTCCCTTCCTTCCACGGACTATTTGTACAGGTCAGTCCCTCTAATATGCAGGCTCTCATTTCCTGGCAGTTTTCTCACAGGAGAGCTCCCTAATTTTCCATCTCTCCTCACTGCACAGCCACCCACAAACAGCTCCTCAGTCATCTGAATGCTCGTAGATCAGTTGCATATAGCAAAGCTTTACAGAGCATGTGCAAACACCTATACACTAACCCAATAGAACTGAGCTGAGGCTTGTCTTTATTTCCTGGGATAAATAATCATCTTTCAAAGAGCTTCTTCCTTAACACCTTGGTCCTAGAAGGCCATCAGTGCAGTCCAGCCCTGATTCTACCAGGCTCACAACCCTGTAATACTTCTGAGCAATGCCCATGTCTTTCTCACTCATTCTGGCTACTTTTGGTTACCTGGATATGTCCCCAAACTCCCCTGCAGGGTCCTGACAGCTGGTGTGAGGGTTAGGCAGAAGCAAAGCTCTGCTTCTCTGAGCCTTTTCTGTCTACCATTGACTCTCTCCCCACCTTTGCCCTTTGCTGTGGGGTGGAGAGGGAGCAATCTCTGAATCCAACACTCTTCCTACCCTTTTTTTTTCCTGCACAAATCAACTCCCAGCCCTTTTGCTGCTTCTGTCCCAGCCCCCTTCTGAGCGTGCTCTCATTAAGACCCCAGAGGGAGGAGGTGATGCTCTGAAATTGTCTTAATTGCTCTTGTTTATGCTGGTTATGATGGCAATAAGTTGCCATGCAGAGGAGGCTTTCTTCAGATGTGCAGCTTCTCCATTGTTCCCTACTTCGAAGGATTGTCTGTAGGCAGCTCCAAGTCATTGGCAACAATAGATTAATATGCAGATCAGTAATAGTGGGTGACTCACAGTCACACACACGCCAGACCCACCAATCGCTGGGACCTGCCACCGGATTTGAGGGGAAGTTCAGTGTTGCTGGCATGTTCTGGCAGGATGCTGAGGAGATAATGCTCTGCTGTTGCAGAGCTTCTGCTCTCCAGGAGCTCCCCAAACATGAATGGAGGATGTTCTCTTTCTAGGGCAGGTGATGACTGTTGCACTTGCTGGAAAGCAGGGAACTGGAGCAGAGTGTGTCTTTTGTCCAATGTAAGTCTGCACGTGCCAAAGTTTAATCCGGGGTCAGGAGCCCTGACTTTTAGTCCCTGATCTGTCTCCCAGGCACTCTATCATGCAGACCCTAAAGAGCATCTTTTATGTGTGCTGTGTGCTGTGTCCCATTTATCACCCTTGACAGAGAGCAGCTCCAACTCATGGGTTCCTCCCCAGAGCTCTGCTATGCAGAGCCTGGATCTCCATTTGGCAGAGACCCTCTGGAGATGATATGGAGATACCTCAGCTGTGGGTTTGTCCCTTCTGTCCCACTGTTCAGACTTAGGGACTGACTGGGACTGCCTGCACTGGACTGGGGGTACTTTGCTTTCCTGGATAGTCCCAGTCTGCATCAGAATCATGGAATATTCTGAGCTGAAAGGGACCCACAAGGATCATCAAGTCCAACTCTTAAGTGAACGGCCCGAACAGGGATCAAACCCACAGCCTTGGTGTTATTAGCACCAAGCTCTAACCGATTGATCTAATCTTAGAGACACTCTGTATCACTCTTATCCACCCCTGGACTCCAGAGATCTGTGTGCCATCTTTTCCCCTAAATCTTTGTCCTGGGGATATCCCTCAGTCCTCATTTACCCAGCACCCACCATTCTCCTCCCAGTGCCAGGCATGCCATGCATCCCCTGCCTCTCTCACCCATCATTTTCCTGCTGTCAGGGACTTGTCATTCCCCCACCTTTCCTTTCCCCCATGCTGGGTGAAAGAAGAGATGCCCACTCCCATTTTTGCCCTGTTTGGGAGATGCATCATTCAACAGCAGGGGACACACACAGGCAGAGCTGTGAGGAAGGGCTGTGCTGGGAGGGATTAACAGCTGTCGTCAACCTGCTCTTGACTCCAAAGTCCATCACAGAGCTGGGTCAAGCTGCTGAAACTCCTCACCAGTTTCCTATTTCCTGCCTATTTTCAGTCCTTGGATGCTGACAACAGCGCCATAATTTCCATCGGCAGGTTTGGTGCTCTGTGTTTCCATATTGCATGTACTCCAGCAGGCAGACAAGTGCAGAAATTCTTTCCAGCTGAGTGTGACAAATTGCCTGGCTCTGTCCATAAGTAATGTGCCTCGCTGAGTCTGGCTAATTTTCTTCCCTGTATAAAACAGTGCAGTTTCTGCATAATTTTGTGCATTACAAAATCACCACATCTCAAGGGCTCCATGGTGGGCCAGGCCCCAAGGGTGTTGCTGAGCAATTATTGAGTCTCCACCTGCCTCAAGCTGAATAAAACCTTGAGGCAGCAGCTGAGGACCTGACCCCCGATTAGATCCATGTGCTTTTCCATATTCATACCAACAGAAGTGTGTTTGCTGGGTCAGCAAAGGGCTGATTCAGGAACATGTCATATATGTACCCCCAAAGAAGGTGTCTAGGCAGGACTAGGAAGACTTTCCTTCCATAAATACGTATTTCATGTAGAAATGTAACTTGCATAAAAGGTTAGAAATTCTGTGTAAGGAGTAACCCTCACTGGATTTCTCTTCCACAGATTTTCCAGATTCCCCTGAAGATCATGTGTGTTTTTAGCCTCTTCAGCATCCTGTGGCAAGGAGTTCCTCTGTTTAAGCACACATGTCCTTTCATTTGAACCTGAAATCCCCCTGTTCCCAGGAGGTTTGGAGCCACCCACCTTTCACAGCAGTACACATTCACAGAGATCCTGAATTAGTCATATATTTAGCATTAATTTTTTTCTAATTTCTCCATCCATTTGAATCCACCATCTGCTGTAAATCTGCCCTGCAGTGTAGTCACCATTCTGGAAGGATAAATGCAGAAGTACTCAAAGGTCTTTGAGTGAAATAATGCAAAGAACCTGTATGAGGTGACAGTGTCACCTATGGAACAGTTCCCTTGGAGTCACCACATGTTGCCATCGCTGTGCAGTGACATCTCCCAAGCTTTGGAGCAGGCTTGATTGCTGATCCAGAAGAGGGCAATGGTGACACATCCTCACTGATGCTCTGAGCATCAAATCCTCTGAGGACATCCACGGCAGGAATGGAGCCAAATAGCCAAACCACCCTGGCTATCGAATCTGCGTGTTCCTGGCTGGCTTGTGGCAAGCAGATTGAAGTGGGAGGCAGCTTGCAGCTACTGTCTCAGGTCAGATGGGACTGTCAGTCAATTGTTAATTATGACTCTTCTTCTTACTAATTTCTGTAACTCCCATCACCATGGCAGCTAACTGCCGTGGAACGATTCAGCCAGGAAAAGGAGAAGACAACCAAACTTTTCATAGCAAGGGAACAGGAATGAGCTACAGAGGAAAGGGGGTGGAGGCAGAGTCTGTAAATTGTCTTTCAGGAGAGTCTAATGCCATGTTCTGACTCCTAGAATGGCTTGGTTGGAGGGACCTTGAAGATCTTCCAGCTCCAACCATCCTGCCATGGACAGGGACACCTTCCACTATTCCAGGGTGCTCCAAGCCCTGTCCAACCTGGCCTTGGACACTGCTAGGGATGGAGCAGCCACAGCTTCTCTGGGCAACCTTTGCCAGGGCCTGCCCACCCTCACAGGGAACAATTTGTTCCCAATATCCCATCCAACCCTGCCCTCTGTCAATGGGAAGCCATTCTCCCTTTTCCCACTGTCACATCTGCCCTGCCCTGCCCTGGTCGGTCCATCACTTTTAATCTTTGGTGATGTTTTGTGTCTGCAAAGGGAAGGAGGAGGAAAAACTTGACAGCGCTTTGAGCTCTGATTAATTTTTAAACTTCCTCCCTTTCTGCTTATTTTGTAGCTTTTGTCCTGATGCTGAATGTGTTCTTTTCCCCATGTGTCACTTCCAGAGGAACACCATGGGGATGAAATGCCACTTAGTCATTGCAGGGCATTTTACCTGTGGGGGCTGGATGGAAAGTCATAGGCTGGGACCATGCAGGGCCTGGGGACAACTGGCACCTTCTGTCCCTGCAGCAGCTCCCAGGGACGTGGTGACAGTGCCTGAGTACGTCTGTAACATGGGCAGAGGAGGTTGTATGGGATCATTAAAGCAACAGCCATTTTGTTGCCATTTGCAGCAACCCCACACAATTCTTGCTGAAATGCCTGGCCCATTCAGAAGCTTTCATTTCTGATGAAGCTTTGCAGCCTGTAGGTATCTTCTCTCACACCTGTCTTACCATTTCCTTTGACAAGGGCTTAATTTAGAAACCCATTGTAGCTGGCCCTGCACAGACCAAGACAATTTATTTTACACAATTCCTCAGCAGGTTAGGGAAACAGACTTGTTCTAAGTCTGTTCTGGAGGGAAGGATGGACTTGTGCTTCAGGTTTTAGTTTGCCTAAAACAGAAAGAAGACCAGAAAGAAGAAGAAACAGCCCCTGTTCTGGCAGTGCTTGAGACCTTTATGAAATCACTTACCCTGCCTTGAACTAACTCGTGTGGCTGGAAAATAAATCAATGCAACATTTTCCTTAGCTCTGGTTTTAGGATAAACTTACTACCTAGATGGCATCAAAGTTCTTGTGTTCAGTGCTTCACAAATAGAATAAAAGGCTGATTTCTGTGCTGGGAGGACTTCAGTGCGTAAGTGCAAGACGGGGACAACAGGCAGGTCCCAGTGTGATGAGCAGCAATGAAACAAGGCAGAGCTGGTGGGCAGACCCAGCCTGGGCATCGCTGCTGTCAGCTCTTCCATCGGCATCTCGTCAGAGGGGTGCAGGGAGAGAACAAATCACTCGTGGGCGTTCACAGGAAGCTCCCCCCGAGCGAGGGAGACGCACGGGACAACCCACACGAGGGGGCTTGAGAATCCACGTGGGTGATCTTCCAGCAAACCTGGGGGACAGGACACTCTGTGATATGCCTGAAGGAGGCACAAACACCCCCTGCCTCCTTGGCAGAGGACTCAGCTGGCAAGATCTGATTTTTCATTCACTTGAGGCTCTCTGTTTGCTCACTAAATGCCCCTGGACCTTGCTTTTCAAGTCTCTCTTGCTTCTCTGTCATTGTCACTCCACAGCAACAGGTGAGTCTGAGAAGTTACACTTGGGATCGATGAGTTTGCACTGAGGAGGTGACTTGAATCCTTTGAAGAGCCCACTGGAGCCAAGAGATCTGAAGACAAGTGCTTCCCATCCTTGGGCCACGAGCAAGAATGAACCATCCAGAGGCTACATGCCCTCCAGAGCTCTTGTTGCTGTCAGTCAAGCTCTTCCCCACAAAACAGCAGTGGAGGAAGCTCCAGAAGTGTTGCTTTTTCCTTTCAGTGCTGCCACACTGCCTGATGTCCCCGCTGCTCCTCTTGCGGCAGCAGCTGCTAATCACAAACTCTGCTCGCCACTTTGGCATCCTTCTGGGAAGCCAACAGAGCGCAGAGATGCTCAATTCCTCCCCCTCCACACACCTTCCATTGTCTTCGGGACTGACAGCTCTGATGTGGAGCAGTGATAAAAGCCAGCTGATGCTGTCAGGGCCTGGTACAATTGCACCGCGGGGAAAGAGGCGACTGGCTCTGACTCATCGTAGCCGCCTGGAGCTCAGGATGCCTCACACTCTGCTGTCTCCTGGCACGGCTCATCACAGAGCAGTGCACCTGGATGCTGCCCTCTGAGGCAGCACTGACCAGAGGCCTTTGGAAGGGCTAGGACTGGTGGCCAGCAGGGTGCCCAACCATCCTTTGAGATGCCAGGAAACCACAGGAAAATAAAAAAGACTCTTCTGTAGAATTACAGAATCATAGGATATCCTGAGGTGTTAGGGACCCACAAGGATCATCCAGTCCAACCTCTGGCCCTGCACAGACACCCCAACAATCCCACCCTGTCCCTGTTGTCCAAACGCTCCTGGAGCTCTGGCAGCCTTGGGGCTGTGCCCACTGCCCTGGGGAGCCTGGTCAGTGCCCACCACCCTCTGGGGGAAGAACCTTTTCCTGAGATCCAACCTAATCCTCCCCTGACACAGCTCCAGCCATTCCCTCAGGTCCTGGCACTGGTCACAGAGAGAAGAGATCAGTGCCTGTCCCTGCACTGCCCCTCGGGAGGAATCACAATGAGGTGTCTCTCCCCTCTGTTGATGTGTTTGGTGTGTATGGAGGAAAAAAGGTTGTTTGGATGTTCCTCTGCTCGTCCTGTGTTCAGGACTGTTTAGCAAAGCATTTGTGCAACTCCTGAGTGGTAATCTATGGAATAGCACCTCTCTTTCAGCTCCTCACATTCCCATCCTTATGGAACGAGCTGAGTTGCAGCTGAACTTCTGGGAGGATCCAAGATGCAAAGAGTTTGGACTTGAAATGCATGAGGAGCACCAAGCCAAGATGGGAAGGACATTCCAAGAGGGGAATTTGCACTGTGATGTGAACTTCTGAGTGCCCTTGGGTAAACTGGCTCAGTGCTGCCCATCCTGCCCAGGTCAGCAGCTGAAATTTCCATTACTGAAAGCAGAAACTCAGGGGTCACTTCTGTTTCATTTCTCACTTTTTCCCAAACATGACATTGAGTGAGAGGCATTAGGAGTTCCTCCTATAAATAGGATCACCCCTGTCAAAGCTGGTTAAGTCATACCCAGTGTCAAGCCCACAAACAAGGTGCCTCTCATGCACTGTCTGGAGAGTGCAGAGGGGGCTCAGGGAAGTTCCACAGCTCCCTGTTTGACTGGTTTGCACTGGGACACCAGCTGTCTTCAAGGCAACAAACATAATCATCCCCCAGCTCCCATCTGGGAGACTTTGGAAGTGGTGCAGGACAGAGGCAAAGTAGATGAGGACATGTTGTGGCAGAAGTGAAGCCACCCAGCTCCCAGCTGGTGCTGGGATCCCCATGGCTGCTGTCACAGCAGGGATCAAACACTCTGATTGCAGCAAGGTCTTTCCCCAGTTCTGCCCTGGAAGTCTGGGATGACCTGGAAACCCTGCACTTTCACTTGTCTCAGTTTCCCCTGGAGGGAGCTGCAGTTTCCTCTTCCTTTAGAGATCCCCAGTCCTGTAGCTGCAGGAGAAGCAGCAGTTGCAGTGACAAAGCGGCTTTGCCACCCAGGAAGTCAGCTGGGGCATGGCAGTGAAGCCACGGACACAAAGCAAAGCATCTTTGAAACAAGGCAGTGTAAGTGTCCCCCCGTGCCAGCTGCAGGGACATCTGGATGGAGCTGGCTTGGCAGAGCTGCAGGGTCACCAGGGTTGTGCGTCACAGTGGCTCCAGAGGAAATTATTTTGGGATAGTGGGAGCTGACAGAGTGACCTGAGGCCCCTTCGCTCTCCTCCTGACTCCTGGGAGGTTCTTCCCACCCCTTCACCAAACTCTATGACTTTGTGCTGCTCTGAGACTGGGGGCTGCAAGGAACCTGCTCTGCTGAAGTGATGCAAGTGAACATGTCATAAACCCCCCCAAAAAACCAAAGAAGGATTTTAAAAAAAAATAGATAATTTCTATGGTCTCATTTCCCCACAGATCCACAAGCAGTTGCATCAGTACAGCTGAGGGGGTGGAAAACTGAAGTGGGGGCAGAAAGAAACAAAAACTTTCTAAGTGAGCTCTGAAAATGTTCAATAACTATATGGAGACCTATAGCTGCTCGTCCCTTCCAGACATGAAGAGCTGTCTGGGGCTCATGTGTGGAGACACAGCCAGCTGAGTACGGAGCAGAGATGATTTGCTGGAAGCTGAACTGAGAGGAGCTCAGCAGGGGTGGAATCGCTACTTGTTCTGAGATGGGCTAATTATATTCTGTGTCCTTGGAAGCCAACCCTTTCCTACTCCACTTGTCTAATAGAGATCTTACAGCTCTCTCCAGAAGTCCCAGGGTTCCCTCCCATCTCCAGTGCACACAGCCTGTCCCACTGCCAGTCTCCACCCCGGATGGATCTGCATGTCAGTCCTGCATTCCCCGGAGAGCTGCTGAAGCACTTTGGATTCCTGGGAGATGGAAACCCTTCTAGAAACGCAGGGTAGAGTTACTCTAATTCCTTGCTGTTCGGTATCAAACCGAAGCCTGCTGCTTAATGGGGGATAAGTGGCTGTAATGCAGTCAGTCAATAACTTTATGCACACACGCAGAGCCCTTTGGATTACTGATTTCCAACAGACAGTCTCCCTCACAAACCCTGCACCGCACTGACTCAGCCCCGAGCCTTTTAACTTTTTATTTCCTGCACCTGCACTTTTGTTCTTCCACCCTTTATTCATTTTTTCCCCCCACTTATTCATTTTTCCCCCCATAGAAGTTTTCAGCTTGTCAAACGGCTCTCCCTCTCCCTTTCTCTTTTCTCTTTGCCTTTTGCAGTGGGAGGAAAGATAATAATAATAAAAAAGAGCAGTTTTCAAATAAGAAGCCCCAGTTACCTGGGAACTGTCTCTCAGCATCCAAATACCTGCTGGGGCAGAGAGCACTGAGTCCCTGCTGTTGTTCTGTACCCACCAGACACTGTTTGTGTTTTGTCACATGCTCCTGTCAGCTCTGTCACTTGTACAAGCAGGACTGGCTGGGCCCTTGTAAAGTAGGATTTCCCTTTACACCTCCCTGCTAAGCACTCCTCACTCTTTCCCTTCCTCCTCATGAGGGGAATTGCTGCTCCAGCTGCTGCTGTGGTGGTTCCCAGGATGGAGGAATTGATTTGGGAGTGTTTGTGCTCTCTTTAGTCCTGCCTTGTGTCTCAGTGGGGAGGGAAGGGGGAGATGAAGGAGTGGGTGGACCTGCCTCCCTCACTGTGTCCTCAGTCCCTGCTCAGCCTCAGGCTGAGCCCTTCACAAGTTCAGCACTTTTTATGGCCTTACTGAATTGCTCCTAAAGGGAGACATTTACAGGAGAAGGAGCTCCAGACCAAGATGTTCCTGTAAGACCAAAGAACCTGAAACAGCTCCCTTGGGTCCGCCAGATGGGGAGGTGCAGGAGGTGATGGCCCAGCTGCCTCCCTTATCCCAGCCCTCTCTGTTCCCCCCAGGCTCTCGGCTAAAAGGCTCATTTGACTTTTATGAGGGCTGGAGACCGAGCAAACAAAGCCTCAGGGTTTAGTCAGCGCCAGAGGGTACAGCACGTGCCTTTTTCCTTCTCTCCCCTCCTTTCTTTCCTGCTGACAGCTTGCCCGAGCACATGTGGTGTCTGCTGGGCTCGGGAGCCTCTCAGGAACGAGCCTCAGGACTGGGGCATGAGAGCATTTCTTGCCATCTCGAGTGGGGGCTGCCTTCCCTGTCACATCCAGGACAGCTCGATACCCTCTGGGCTCCAAGCAAGCTGAGAAAGGCAGGGAAAGATGTGGGGAGATTCTGGAAGTGTCCTGGAGGATGGAGATGCTCTATCAGATGGAGGAGTCACTGAGGCATCAGCCCAAGTGCTTCCAGGTAGAAGGACACGGCATTTTCCCTCTCTGGCCTTTCCCAGAGCTCTGAGTTACAGCCACAGCCTGTTCTTTCCATGCCACCAGTGGTGGGGTCAGAGGAACTCACAGACCTCAAGGGATGGTCCCCACACCATCAGGGTCCCCCAAGATGAGGGTCTGGCTTTGGTCACCACAAAGGTAGAGCTGAAGGCATCGTTTGGAGCTGAGGCAGAAAAGCTCCTTTTCCTACACACTGCTGGGGTTTTGCCTGTGACAAAGCTCTCCCTTGGCTGCTGGGACTGTGCTCTGGGACTGGGAATGAAGCATTGCTCATCCTGCTCATCCTCTCCTTACAGGAGTTTTGGGAATCTCTGTAAATAAGCCAAGAACATGAGAAATAGAAATTCCTCCCATTCCAGGCCCTGCCTGACACTGCACAGATCCTTTGTTCTTGGCTTCTTTCTCCCTCCCAAGGCCTCAGAGAAGTTCTTCCAACAGCACTGCCCCCCTGCTCAGCCTCTTCCACCAATTAGCAGTTCTCCATTAACTGCTCAGGAATAATTCCTTCAATTAGCCCATCTCTTGAGGATGTCCTTCCCCAGGTGCTGGCAATGCCACTTAAGCACCCACAGGAAAGGAGCACTCAAGAGCTATAAATATATATTTAAGTGCTTGTTTAGAACTCCTTTGTTCTTCCTAATTTTGTGGGGCTCCTGGTTTCAGCTGCTCCACAGAGCTCTCAGGATCAGCCCTTATCCTTATTCATAGGAGTCCTGGATTCTGGGCTGTGCTGCCAGAGTGGAATCAGACCTTTGTGGCATCAGTTTTATTCCTTGTTGTTGGAGAGAGTGTGTGAGGGTGCCAGGAAGGCTTTGAAGCAGCCCATGGTATCCTGTGACCCAGCCAGGCATGGTGGATCCAGGAGGGTAAGAAATAAGCTGTCTGTGTTGTAAAGGAGACTGTTCAATAAAATAAATGTTATTAAAGGAGAAGGAAAAGAGAAGGGAGGATGTTTTCAGCTCTTGAAGGGGAATCTGGAGAAAGAGAGATACTTTGTAAGGTGTAAAATGGTGTCAGTAGGTACATAATATTGTTTGATGAGAGCAGTTGGCTGAAAATAGGAGAAAGTGCAGGTTATCCCAGGTCGAGGAGAAAGTGGGGATGGAGTAGAGGCTCCTTGGAAGTTTTCTGGTCCTGCACAGAAAGGACACACTCCTGCTCTCCTGAACCCAGCAGGAATCAAGCACAGAATCATAGAATGGCTTGGGTTGGAGTGAACCTTAAAGATCCTCTTGTTCCAACTCCCTGCTGTGGTCAGGGACAATTTCCCTTGACCACGTTGTGGGGAACATGGCCATGCTCTCCCCATCTCTTCTCTGGGCCATGCTTAGAGCCCTGCCCAGCTGATCCTGGATTTCCTTGCTGTTTTCTCCCTTTTCCATGCTTTATTTCCCACACACATGTACATTGCTTTGTATTTAAGACACCACCCAACAAATCCTCTCTGCCCCTTCCTGGGTGCATCCATGTGCTTTGTTTCTGCAGTGTTTGAGGTGCAGGATGAAGCTGGTTTATCTTCTATCAGTGGCTGTTCCTGTGCTGAAGATGAGCCATGGGGAGAAGAACAAGACACAGGAAGAAGAGGGAAGGTAAAGGGATTAACCAGGACAGCTCTGCATGTCTGGGAGCTCTTAAACTTGAGATGGTCTTGCAGGGGAAATGACCAAAGACTGAAATTAGGGATACACAAAACTAGCCTAACAGGGAGGACAGTGAAGGGGAAAGGATGGATATTCCCAGGGACTGAAAGCTGGAGGGTTCAAACAGTGCAGCACCAGGTGGTACAAGTGGAGCTGGAGCTGCTTCCATCAGCCAGGAAATGGGGATGTGATTTGTGATTTGATGTGGAGCTTTTAGTGCCCCTTTTGAAAGCTTCTCCACTTTGTCTCTCCTCACATGGCCAGTTCCACCCTGGTTTCCTGAGGGAATTGCTGAGCAGAGACCCAAAATGTGGTGAGCAAGCTGCTGGCTCAGTGATACAGCACTCGGTTCTCTCAGGTAGCACAGTGGCTGCAAATTAATTATTGTTAACGATGCCACCTTCCTGCAGAGAACAGCAATTTCTGCTGAGGGCACAAGGCCTGGTTCTGTCGAGTGCCCAGCCTCTAAGGAGGCCTTCTGGCATCCCTGCACTGCCCATGAGCCCATCTGTTCCCAGTGGGAGCCGCGGGGCCATCAGGCAGTGCCGGATGGAAGCACGTTTTGACTCATGGATCAGAGAACTCTATAGTTCCCAGTCGCTCCTTTAATTGACACAGTGAAAGAAGCCACATCTTCCTGCCTGATTCTGACCAGGGCTGTAATTGAATTCAGCTCAACATCTC
>JAWWEV010000034.1:13610498-13621029 GCA_035583235.1 Hafferia zeledoni
ATCCCTGGGTATCACCCTGTGGTACATGGACCATCCCTGGGTATCGCCCTGTGGCACCCGGAGCATCCCTGGGTATCACCCTGTGGTACATGGACCATCCCTGGGTATCGCCCTGTGGCACCCGGAGCATCCCTGGGTATCACCCTGTGGTACATGGACCATCCCTGGGTATCGCCCTGTGGCACCCGGAGCATCCCTGGGTATCACCCTGTGGTACATGGACCATCCCTGGGTATCGCCCTGTGGCACCCGGAGCATCCCTGGGTATCGCCCTGTGGTACCCAGAGCATCTCTGGGTCTCACCCTGTGATACCCAAGGTGCTCCCGGCCACCTGGAATGGCACTGGGGCAATTCAGGTGGGCTAGAAACCAAATTTGGAGGGGCTTGCACGGTCTGAGGTTCTTGGAGTAGCCAGGAGAAAGGATGACTCTGGGCTGGATGGAGTAGCAGGACCAGGGCAAAGTTCCTGCCTTTATCCCTCTGAGATGAAGGGATCTGGTGGGAATCCAGAGCTCCCAGCCCCTCTGCCTATTCTCTACCTCTTCATGAGGGACTGGCTCACCCTGATTTCAGTGGGTTTGAGCCAGACCCATCCAAGCCCATGAAAACACACCTTGATTTTGGGGAGGCCAAAAGCCTCTGCAAGGGCACAGAGAGATGCTCTGATGCCCTGAAGCCAAAGGGAAAGAGGCAGGAGGGCAGTCAGTGAGGGCTGGGGCAGTGCTGAGTTCAGTGAGGGGTTTAGCATTCCTACACATCTTGCAGAGGTTGCCAGCTGAGAGACAGCCCCAACCTCATCCCATTGGTTATAATCCTTGCCAAAAACACCCCAGCTGTGCCTGTGAGGTGTAGGTGAGATCCTTCCCCTCAGAACCACCTGCTGCCTTCCCATCTCTGCTGCCTTTTCATCTCTGCTGCTCCCACCCCTTAGTTCAGCTCTGACCCCAAAGGTGAGGATGGTTGGACTGGATATAAAACAAGGACCAAGCACCCAGTAGCACATTTCCCATGGTGCCAGCGTCAGCTCAGCTCCCTGGGGATTTCTGCTCCAAGCAGCCACTGAGGGAGGAATTCTGGAGGCAGTGGGAACCATCCCCAGGGAGCTGCTGGCTCCTGAATCATTAAATGCTTCCACAAATGAAGCAGTGGGGTTTGTAGTGCAAACTGCTGCACGAGGAGCGGGTGCCTCATGGCACAGCAATCCCTGGCAGCGGAGGCACCGGAGCCGTGGGAAGCTGCAGCACGGGCCGGGGCATGTCCCCAGGAGAGAGGCTGGCAGGGCCCTGCCAGAGCATCCCCCACGTCCTCCCTGGCATTTTCCTTTCCAAGATCCAGCCTGTGTTTGGGAGTAGAGTTTTCTCCCATCTCCCCTCCTGCCTGCCCCTAACAGGCCCTTACCTTCCCCAAGAACCCCCACTCCTCTCCTCAGCAAGACAAAAGCTTCCAGAAAAGCATCTGGTCCAGATTTAAAGGCATTAAGAGACAGAGATTGGTGGCTTGTTCTAATAGCTAATCATTATTAAGAGATTGCTCCTTATTTCCAAGATAGATTTGTCTGGCTTCAGCTTCCAGGAAGAGGTGGTTATTATGCCTTTCTCTGGTAGATTAAGTTACCTCTTTGTACCAGAGTATCCTCCCTGACAAATGCTGCAATCAAGTCACCCCTCAGTCTCCCCCTTTGCTAAATTAAATGGGCTTTGCTCTTAAATCTTGCTTAGCCCCGGCCCTCTCTGTGGTGATTAGAGTGAGTGGCTGGCAAGGATTTTTTTTTAATGAGTACAAAACTTCCTTATGGGGAAAGGGATGGAGCTGATGGGACTCAACTCACCATCAGTTGTGGGTGGAAACCATCAGCCACCGGTCACCTGACCTGGATTCAGCCCCATGACCAGCCTGAGAAATGGTGAGGAATAATTTCTGCAGGTTATTTTGGTACACGAGCCCCGTTCCCTGCAGCAGCCAGGTGTAAAAGCCAGGAGGAAAATCCAGGATGGCAAATCCAGGGGCTCTGTGTCCAGCAGGCCATTAACCTCTCTGTAAATAGCATCCCACACACTCTCTCTGCTTTCCTTCAGCCGTGACGTACCATTAAAGACATTTAAACTGTCACTTGGACATGGAGTGATGTCCCCTGAGGTCCTGCAGGAGGCAATGCCCGAAGGAAATAAATCCTCCTGGAGCCCAAGGGGGACCAAGGTCGCTCTGGGGAGATTTGTTGGGACAGTCTCAGATGACTGGGCTCGCTCTGCCTGGTTTCCAGACACACCTTCCCATTTCCAGGCTCCCTGCATGGCTGAGCTGATCCGGTTCCCTGCCTGAATCCCATCAGGACAGCACATGGGTGGGGCTGGGTGGGAAGGGGGGCCCTGCAGAGCCCCCAGTGTGGCCCAGCATCCCTGCACCCCTTCCCATGCAGGGAGGAGACTCATCCTTCCTGCAGGATAACAAGGAAAATTCAGGTGGGTGGTTTCTGCTCCAGCCCAGAGGCAGCAGGATGGATATTTGCTAAAAGCCTCTTAAAAAAAAACCAACCACACTCTCTGTTTGTCCCTCTGGCCCCCAGCTTGCTCAAAGTTTGCTTTGCATTTATCCTGTATGTGTGACAACTGACAGACTTGGAACCACGTTGGAAGTTGGCTACAGACAGACACTTCCCTATGATCTTTAAAATATACAGCATGACGCGAGATATTTTAAATAGATCAAAATACATTTATTACATATTTATATTATTTTCTCTAGTCTATTTATATCTTTTGGAGACTCTTATATATAATATATATAATATATTTAAAATAACATAAAATTGGCCAGTTTTGTCATCTGAAATACATTTTACAAATATATATATACATTGTCACATATATCTCAAATATATGTGCAATGAGACAGAGAAACACCAGAGGTGGAAAAGGTACAGATACTTCATTGCATCCCTCAGCTTCTCTACCACCATTGCCCCAGTGAACAGACTCAGCATTTTACCCCTGGGAAACCAGTGCTCCCAGTTGCCAACCTGCCCGTGTGAACTGGTGCCGGGTCTCGGCCCCCACACCACGTGCCTGGGGGAGCACTGGGGAGTGTTTGGGAGGGGATGGAGGGGAGATGGTGCCCTGGGAATGGGCAGCAGGACTGATGTGCACAGTTGGTGGGTGAGGCGATGGGTGGCATCGAGTCAGGCACCATCCCACATCCCATCCCTGCTCGTAACACACCAGATCCTGCCCGGTAACAACCCCCATGGCAGAATTCCTGCCCTGGGGGGTGGGAGAGCAGGATGGGCCACAGTGCCACACCCAGGTGTCACACACTCATTTCAGTGTGCACGAAATGGGAGGGGGGCACACACAGGGGACTCTTTTGGTTGTCAGCACGAGAGGAAAGGAAAGAGCAGGAGGGTTTAAAAATAAACGTATTTGTTCTGCCTTATTAAAGATAGAAAAGGTGGCTCTGAAATCATCTCCTACAAAAGGTTTGAAGGTCAAGCAGGCACCGAATCACAGAAGGTTGAGCGCTAAGTGATTGTCCCAGCCCTAAAAGACTAAGTGCACTAAACCTGCTCATGAGAAGCTAAGGCTGGTCCTGGCAGCCCCAGCCCTGGCACCCCCTGCCCTGCCCAGGGGGGTCCCTGCACCTGGCAGGGCACAGGATGCTCTGCCCAGAGGTGGATTTTGGGATTTCTGCTCTCGCTGGTGCATCTTTGTGGGGTGGAGCCCAGAGGGAGCAGGAGCAGGTCCAGCCCCTGGTCCCCAACCAGGGGACCCAAGCACTGGCCGAGGGCAATCCCTATGGGATGCAATCCCTACAGGATGCTGGCCAAGAGGATTAACAGCTCTTCCCTTTCCCAGACTCCTGCCATCCTCCAAGGATCAAGTGCAACACCAGAGTCAGCTCCCAGGATGGGGCTGGCTCACTGCAGGAAATGGCCAGTGGCTGTTTTGGGGGGGACATTTCTCCTCTCCAAACCCCTTCCCACAGGGATCTGCTCCATCCCTGCCGTGACCGACACCAAACCCCACACCCCAAGAGCATCCCTGTGCCTTCCCAGCCTTTCCAGGGAAGTAAAGTGCCAAACAAACACCACTTTCTGGCTTCTTTCACCTTGTTTTTCTTTCTTTACCCCTTCCTTTGACAATTTATGTGATTAAAACTATGGCTGGGCAGCCTTCCTGATGCTCCCTGATGGCAGGAAAAAAGACCAGTAGCTCAGAGCACTCACAGGTTGGCAAAAATAATATTTATACACTATGTACCAGCGTGGTCCATGGCCAGGACAAGGACTATACAGTATATTTATGATGTCTCACCAGAGCTAGACCCTCACTAGCAGGTTTGGGGCGGGGGGGAGTGAACAGTGTCCAGGGAGGGTCCAACACCCCCTCACTGTGTCAGCCTCGGGCACTCCCTGTCCCAGTTCACATCCTCCTACACAGCAGTTTAAAAATACATCTGTATATATTATTCTATTCTCTCAGGTAACACTGTACAATCATAGAAGTTTCTTTAAAAGCAATAATTTACTTAAAGACATCTCTATTTCTCTTTTGTTTTTATACAAATATTTACTGTGATATATATATATATATTTATAAAGATTTTAACCCTCTGAGAACTCTACAGCAGCAAGATGTGCACCTTTTTTTAAATTTTTTTTTGTAATAATCATTATTTATTCAAAAGAACCTAAAACCACTTAAAAGCATTTTTTTAAAAAAATAAATAAGTAGTGCTCACACAAAATCTCTCTGCCCCCCCCTCCATCCTTCCCACCCCCCAGATGTTATGGTGCAAAAAGTGGAGGGCAAAACCATCCCCCCAGGGAGCAAAGGGATGGGTGATGGGATGGCATCCACCTCCACTGCCTTAGAAACATGAATGGCATGGCTGGAGCTCAATGGCACGTCCCTACGTGTCCCCATGTTTGGGGACAACCCATTTGGGGCACTCAGTGCCAAAAAAGCTGCCTCCTGGCACTGCCCCTGGGGATGTTTTCTCCCAGTGGCTGGTTTTTAGGGGCATCCAAAATTAATGCAGCCCCTCAGTTGGCAGTGTGGGGTGATGGTGATGGTGATGGTGGGAAGAATCTCTGCAGGGACGAAGTCCCAGTGCCCAACACAGTGCTCGGTGGCACAGGGCAGTGGGACACACTGGGGCAGCTGCTCCCTAAAGCCCTTGGCAAGAAGAAGATGGGGATGGGCACACAGGACTAATCCTGCCTCTGCCACCCATGTTTGGACACGCCACAGCAAGTTATGGCTCCAGGACGTGGCTGTGGGGAGGAAAGCACCGGGAGCCCATCAGAGCTGGGGGGACCCCACTCCCGAGCCCTTCTCCCCAGGGTTGGGTGCTGCAGGCTCCATGCCCTGGGCAGATGAGGGATGCCCATGGCTACAAAGCTTGTCCCATGGCCACAGGGAGCAGGGAGCCAACGTTTGGCTCCCGGAGCACCAATGAGCAGCCCGGCCAGGTGAAGGGACCCACAACCCGCATGTTCCCGACTCCTTCCCTCCGTGCAACAGCGGGAGCAGGGCAGGAGCGAAGGCTTCCCATGCATGGGGTGGTCTGCCTTGTGCCAGAGCAAAAGCTGAGCCAGCTGGTCACCAAGGCCAGCCTGAAACACGGTGGATGAGGAGATGTGGGTACTGCAGAGTGAGGAAGTGCCCCGGTGGGGGAATGAAGGAGGGGTGCTGTGGGGGAGGGCTGCGGTGCGGGATGAGTTCGCATCTCTAAGGCACAATCCACCTTGAGGCTGGGACACAGGGATGGGCTGAAGCTCAAGACGGGGTGATTTCCTCAACTGGCATCTCTTGGTTTGGGACAAACATCTGCCTCTGAAGCAGGACTCTCTGGTGATTTGGGAATTCATAAACCCCAGCCTGGCGCAGAGACAACTCCTGTGCTAGAAGAAGTGCAATCCTACAAAATGACTTTCACATTGATTTCCACGTTTGAAAATATTCTTCAAGGAAGAAAAATACCAAATTGGTTTGAAAGGTGGGAAAATACCCAATTTTCAGAGCTTTCCACTCTCCTTTTTGTGCTTCTCATGATTTTGTCCCAGTCATGATGAAATTTATGAATTCCCCATTGGAGATGCTGGGGGAGACCCAACACTTCAGCAGCTGATGCTCCAGACCCCCTTTCCACCCTGAAAATCAGTATTTCCAGAGATTGGCTAATTCCTGTGCTTACAGTGCTTTTTCTGTCACAGTCCTGCTTATCCTTATCACCTCCTTTGTCAGTAATTCCTCTACTTTCTTTCACTGCCACACACCTCCAGTCACTTACATCTGTTTTCTGCCTAAGAAGCCATGCCAGTGGAAAATAAACACCCCAGAACTGGATGCAATCTTGACTTCTGGCTCTTGCATCTGCCCCACATGCCACCCCCTCAGAGGACGCCGGTGGCTTCTTCATTCATTTGTTCATTTTTAAAAAATACTGAATGACTTCTTTCAGATTTAATATTATTATTATTATTATTGTTATAATTATAATAATAATTATTATTATTATTTTGGTAAACAGTCTCCCAAATGGTACGGTGAAAAAATTAAAAACCCTCTCACCTCCCTCCCCTGTTTTTTTCCCAAATTAAAAAGAAGTACGTTAACGTTGCATGTTATTTCAAGTGTTGTTCTTGTGCAACTGAACCAGACCGCCTGCTGAAGGAGCAATTCTTTTGTTGTTCCTGCTCAGTTAAAAAATAAAAGGAAAAAAAAAAAGATTTAGAAAGAGAGAGAGTAAGATCTGTTTCCTGATATTTCCTCTTTTTTTGGATCTCGCAGTGCTCGGCTCCAAGACAACGCTGGCGTTTTCCCCGCAGGGAGAGCAAAGCCCCACACGGGGCCGCGCGGGGCGAGCGCCTGCTCGTGCCCCACAGACCCTCCTGTCTTCATCCATCTGTCTGTCTGTCCATCCATCCATCCCCCAGAGCCGCCAGCCCCGCCGTGGGCGCCGGGCGCGGGCCTCGCGCCGTGGGCTGCCACCGTCCCCTCCTGCAGACCGCTCAGTGGTTATTGCGATGAAACTGAAAACTATGAACGAGACTAATTTCTCAAGCATTCCTATGGCACTTGCATTGTTCTGCATAATTTGAGCGGGTTTTAGGGGAAGAGATTAGAGGAGGAAAAAAAATACCCTTGGAAAAGTCAGTGGAAGGGCCAAGAGTCATATTTCCGACTCCCTCCTGTACGACCGTTGATCCAACGCTATTGTGGCTTGCAGCCTGTCGAACTCGTGCCTGTTGTCCGGGCTGATGTCCTCCAAACCCCGGCTGTCATCGTCTTCCTCTTCCTCATCACGGCTCATGAAGGCCAGCTCATTCTCATAGCAGAAGGAGTTGGTGCTGGGCAGCAGGAATTTGTTCTCCACCAAGTCCTTGGCGCTGCACCGGGGTGTGGACGGGACCTCGTAGGTTTTGTGGAAGTGGGAATAGTCTACTTTGTACTGGTTTTTCTCCTCGAACAAGACAGGCTCGAAACGGTGGCCCCAGAGGATCTCACTGGCCAGGTAGGAGCTCCGAGCTTGCGTCGTCATGGCTGTGGCTTCTACCATGCCTTCCAGGATGACGACGATCTCGAAGTCATCTGTCTCCAAGTCCTGGCGGCTGATCCCAAACAAGGGACTGTCTTCATTGATCTCATGGAGAATGGTGATGGGGGACACCAAGAAAATACGGTCCAAGCCTTTATCAAACCCCACATCGATGTCTATTTGGTCGAGGGGTATGTACTCCCCTTCCTCTGTGATCCTGGGCTTAATTAGCTGAGCTCGTACGTGGGCTTCTACTATGTGGCTTTTCCGGAGGTTCCCAACTCTCCACATCAGGCAGAGTTTTCCATCTCTCATTGCCACCACCGCATTATGGCTGAAAAGTAATGTCTGGGCCCGTTTTTTGGGCCTGGCCATTTTTGCCATTATTGCACCAATCATGAAAGAGTCAATTATACACCCCACGATGGACTGAACCACCACCATGAAGACTGCGAGCGGACACTCCTCCGTCACGCAGCGGAAGCCGTAACCAATAGTCGTTTGGGTCTCAATGGAGAACAGAAAAGCAGCCACAAAGCCATTGACCTGCAGAACACAAGGCTTGAAGGTATCATCTCCACCTGGGTTTTCTAGGTCTCCATGAATGAGTGCAATTAGCCAGAAAATCAGCCCAAATAATAACCAGGACACCAGAAATGCCAAGGAAAAGAGCAAGAGCATATACCTCCAGCGGATGTCAACGCACGTGGTGAACATGTCTGCAATGTACCTCTGTGGCTTGTCATCCATGTTGGTGAACTCCACGTTGCACTGACCATTCTTCTTTACAAACCTGTTCCTGCATTTCCTCCTGGTGTGGATTTTCCCGTTGCCAAAGCCGTTGATACCTGGCATGGTGGTCAACCTCAGCCCGTCTTCCTCGGAGGACACGATGCTGTAAGGGTTGACTCTGCCTGTGGTCATCCCTGAGCCAAGCCCACAGTGAAGGTGAAGAGTCTTGCGATCCCCAGTGTCCCCCTGACCCACCCCTGCCCACCCCCCAGATTCTGTTGTGGTGGAAGGGAAGTCCCAAACTTCCACGTCTTGGCTGCCACGTCACCACGCGGGTCCCGTGAGAAGCTCTGCAAGGAGAAAACAAAGACACAGCTGTTACCTCTCATGGCAGTGGGACCTGAGGGGCTCTTTGGCCATGGGACTGATGGGCTGCATGTTGAATGACAACTGCCCTGACTGCTCTAACTCTTCCTTCCATGGCCAGGCTATTCCCAAAAAATGCACAGGAGGAAGGAAGGAGGTCTTAGAGTTTGTTCTTTCATACTGCAAAGTGAGTGAGGAAACCTTGCTGGGCCAATGCAGCATTTGTGGGACACTCAACAGCTCCAGTGGATGAAAAACATTGGATAGCACTGGAATTTCTCCACTTTGCTTTTCTCATGAACTCTGCAGCTGGAGAGGCAAGTGGAAAGGCCAAGCTGTTCTCCTTAGGACACAGATATCAATAAAGGTACATCTGGAAGCGGCTGCTTTGGTTCACATTGCCCGTGCCAGATGGATCAGTGCCCAGCCCAGCACCCGACCTCCCAGCACCAGCTTTTCTGGGGTCAAGGGAAAGCACAGGGAGATGTGGATTTAACCTCTGTCCTCCTGTCCAAGAATGGGAGAAGACACAGCCAATGTGCAGCCGGTTGGAGAAGGCCCCAGGAAGGCACTCACTCAAGGCAGATGTCCCAAGGAGCAGCTTTCCCAACGTATCCACTGGGACATGGAGCCATCTACGGTCACAGATGGGTTTTGCTGGCCAAGCCTTATGAAGGAACAACAGCCACTGGGGAACAGGGAGCTGTTTTGGTCCCTTCTAGAGGGCTCAGCTGCAGGGTCAAGGACCTACACTCAGCTTTGCTGGGAGAGAGGTGACACGGACATGGGAGAGGTGGCCCAAACTGGGTGGGTTCCTCAATGCAGGTGAGCCTGTGGTGGGGGGCACCAGCATCACCCTGCCAGGCTACTGGACCTCCCAGCCCCTTGTGGGGTTGTGTCAGGGAGTGGACAGGATCATGGAGAAGCCACGTGGCACATCCCAAGCACCCCGAAGAGATGGCACTGTGGGAATGCTCCCTGAACCACTCCCTGTTGCCACACACCCTATTACTGAGTGACATGGGACGGTTCTCTGGGGATGGAACCACCTTGCTGACACTGAGACCTGCACAGGGCAGCAGCCTGGTGGGGGATCAGGTGCAGAGCCCCCAAACCACCCCGTCCTCCCAGCACAGAGGCAGCAGCTCCTGCCTGGAGGCAGAGGTGAACCTGCCGGGCTGTACGTGCTGTGCCGGATCCGCCGGCCCGGTCGATGGAGTCGATTCCTGCAATCAGCTCCAGTGCCTGGGGACACGCTGGGACAAGCACACCCTTTCCATTACACAGTGCCCAGCACCAGGGAGCATTGCCAGGCACAGCCTGCCTGGGGCTGCCTCAGCCTGGCTCGCAATGATACCCTGAACTGCCTTTTGCTGAAATGCTCCCCAAATCCAGCCTGGCAAACAGCAATCCCTCTGGAAACCCAACACCACAGCACTGCCCAAACCTCCCAGGTTCAGGACACACACCCATGTCTGCCATCAGCTTGCACCAAACAACACATTTCCACCTGCTGCAATCCAGGCACAACCATTTTTTTATCCACAAAGTTGATTTTTCAAATGCCAGTTATTTGTTGGCATCTCACAGACCAAGGGATTGCTCACATATGGCCAGGGCCATCAGCATGAGATCCTTTCTCTCCTTAGAGATACAGGAAATAATAAAATAGGCACACACTGTTAGTATTCATGATGAATATTTACAACTTTATAGTCCCCTGGAAGACAAATGGAACCAAAGTGGCCTTGCAGAGCTGACCTGTCAGGCCAGCTGCAGGTTCACACTGCCCAAATCCAACCTGGTCTCCCATCCCAAGTCTTCCTCCTGATTATCCCAGATACATCCATTAATTTCCCTCCTCTTTTTTTTTTTTTTTTTTTTTTTTTTTTTATT
>JAWWEV010000034.1:13621599-13640092 GCA_035583235.1 Hafferia zeledoni
CTTCCTTCCTTCCTTCCTTCCTTCCTTCCTTCCGTCCTTCCTTCCTTCCTTCCTTCCTTCCTTCCTTCCTTCCTTCCCTCCCCTTTCCTCCCCCTCCTCCATGTCACACAGGGTTTCAGGGACCCCTCTGCTCCAGGGCAATGCCAGGACAGATCCAGGGGGCTGACGCTGTTTTGGGTACAGGGCAGCTCTTGTGACACAGCCCATGTCCCATGTCAGACACCACATTCACCGAGGCCAGGGGACTGAGTCCTTCCCGAAGCCCTGGAGCTCCTGGTGGGACAACCCCCCCATCCCAGACATCATGGGGAGACGGCAGCCAAATAAAGGCAGCAAAGTGGCTGTGCCGGAGCCGGCGGCCGCCTGTGGCTCGTGCTGTATTTAGTGCAGTTTTGTTTGGAAATAAACTTTCTGGAGTTTGTTGAAAGCTGAATTTCTGGTTTGGTTTAGATTTGAAGGCTGGAGCCCCACGCTGCCACTGCGGGAGGCTCGGGCTGGGAAAGGCTCGTGCAAACACGTGGAAACTCGTGGCTGGACAGGCTGTGACAGGGGACCAGCTGGGGACATGTCCCCATGGTCACCTGACACCTCTTTGTGTCAGGAGTGCATCCTCCAGCACCACCCCGGCATCTCCCCACAGCCAGCACTGTCCCAGGGGGCTGGGGAGGTGTTACAGGGGGTTACATCCCCCTCCCTGCCTCCTTCCCAGGAGTTTCACCCCCCCGACCACCACAATTTTACCTCACAGGAACAAAATCAAAACTTCCCCTAATAATCACTGCCCATTAATCCCATCCCCAGCCCAGCCTCAGTGCAGACAAACCCATGCTGGGGGTCGGGCAGGACGGGGACCATCCCCTGCCGCTCATGCCACGCGTCTTGTGCAGCGCTAAGAGTGTTAACATGCAGGAAACAAAACAGGCTCATAATATTAGTTTCGGGAATGAACGGCCCCTGACTCCCCACGGCTCCAAAGGCAGCGACGCCACGGACTGCCCCAGCTAATGAGCTGACAACAGAGGCAACAACTCCTGCCACGAAACTGCAGCAACCCAACTCCCACCGCAGAGCGGTTTCCCGCAGAGAATCCAAGTGTCTCCAGCAATCTGCCAACTGCACAGTTAATTTTATTTATTTTATTTTTTTTTAAAGGGATGTTAAATGTTACAACAATATTTGGAACAGCCAGCACGCTGGGAAAATGTGTTGAGTGCCAGGGAAGTCATTAGTTAGAGCTGGCTGAATGTGTCAATGAGATTTATCATCACACCTTTCTCCATACCTTTGGAGGGGATGCTTTTTGGGGCCCTCGGGGCTGCCTCTGCCTCTTGCATCCTCCCAGCGTGGATTTTCTCATGGAATTATGCAGAGAACCAGGCTGTGTTCAGGTGGAATCGACCCGGTGGGGACTAAGAGGAGCTGAGTTTGGGCATGCAGGTCCCCTGGCTGTGGGGGCAGAAGAGGTGACCATCTGGGAGGGGTTGGTGTGGGGAGGTCACACTCGGGGCTGCTGCCTGCCCTGTGCTGGGAGATAACACCGCCCTGCACTGGGAGATAACTCTGTCATCTCCCACAGCAATGCCCTTCATGCCCCAGCAGCAGGACAGCAATGTCAGAGCCCAGGAGGGAGTTCTGCTCCCAGTGCAGGGCTGTGGCACAGCCCAGAGTGCCCACATCTCCCCTGCCCATCCCATCCCAACAGAGCAACGTGGCACTGAGCACCCACAAAGGGAGGGGACAGCAGTGGAGCTGGGGGCTCCCCAAGCTGTGCTGGGGCAGCCCCAATGCCTGAATAATTCTCTCCTCCGATGCCCCATCTTTGACCACTTCCAATAAATTTAAGGGTCAGCACGAGGCACAGCCAGGTAACGATGTATCTAGAGAATAAACTGCTCATTTCCCCTCCACTGCCAGGGAGGACAGGCAAGAGGCAAGAGGCTGCTTCCCTAATGAGAAAAACCTGCTCAGTTTTGGCAGGGACACAGGTAGAAAACAGCCACGAGCACACACTTTTCTCCTGGACCCCCCCCCATACCCCTCATGCCTGAGAAATCACTGCGAGACTTGAAGGCACATGCAGAAGGCAAAGTGAAGCACATGGGGCAAGGAAGGGCCTTGGTGGGAAGACCAGAAGTGATGGGATGCCTGGAGAGAGGCTGGCTCATCCCTGTCCCCCTGAGCCACGTGTGGGTGCCACGGGCATGGGAGGAGAAAGAAGGCCCATGTGCAGGGGTCATCACTGCTGGGGCCAGGTGGCCTCTGCAGACTGACAGGCTTGTGCTTAAGCACCCTAAAACTCCTGAAAAGTGTGCCCTGGATCAGGGAGATCCTGGGAAAGATCCTTTTGGAGGCTGCACTGAGCACATGGTTGATCCCCAACTCCATGGCACAATGAGGGGACTGGGCATTCCAGTCTGGCTGCCTCCAGCTCCAGCACCTGGCCCTGCTCCTGCACCCACACCCTGCACACAGGACCCCAGGGCTGTACATCCCCCCCTGCTGCCCCCACTGCTCCCAGGGAATGCCCTCCCTGCCCAGCTGCACTGCCAGAGGTGTATCAGGAAACTCTGCAGAGCCCACAGTCATCCCAACCCGCAGCCAGCCCTGCAAGTCCTGAAATCCCATCTCACCCGCCTGGGAAACACTGGCTGTTCTTCCATCTGCTCCAATCCATACGGCCGGACAGCAGGACATGGCTGGGGTTAAGGATGAGGGCGAGGGGAGGGTGAAGGCCTTGGCAGGGACCACCCACAGCAGGGGCTGCCGAAGGATGCCCCAAAAGCCCAGGGGATGCAGCCAGATTGGCCTGTCCCAAATCTCTGGGTACCCTCAAACCCCTCCCCGCAGCCCCCTCAGCTGCCCTGGCTCAGATGATGGGTGTTAATAACCCAGGAAATCACCCTGGGAGGGGGCAGAGCCCCAGCCACCCCACAGGCAGGGGGTTCTCTGGCCAGATCCCGGAGGAGGGGGGTCAGCCCTTACCTGGTGTGTGCCCTGGGGGGTCTCCCCAGCGCTCCCCGGCCATGGCTGCAGGGCACAGGGTGCCCCGTGGCCCTGCTGCAGCCCGGGAGAGAGACAGAGAGTTTTAATTGAATTTCTAGATTATCCTGGGGGAGAAATTGTAATCTCCTTAAATCCAACCTCTGGTCGAGTCCCGTAACCTACTGTCCTGCGCCGGGGAAGGGATTTAGTGAGGGGGAGGGGAGCTTTCCCAGCCTGCTGGGGCTCTGGACCCTGCACCCTGCAGGATTGGTGCCACAGGATGGCAGAGGTCTGCTCCCAGTAGCCCTGTGGCCCCCAGAACTGAGGTTCTGCACTGGCAATGCCTGGTCCCTGCTCCCCACATCCTGCCATGGTGACCAGTGTCCTGGGAGCCTCCCAGAGCTGGTGTGGTTGGGGCTCCAGTGGTGGACATGGTTGGTGCTGGGTCAGCAGGGTCTTTGGAGGGTGAAGAGGAGCCCCCCCAGGTGGGATTCATGGCTGGGATGTGCCTGGAGCTTTGCAGTGAAATCCCACCCAGCTCAGCTCTGCCCGGGGTGCCAGCAGGTTGTGCAAGTCCCCAAGAAAGTCCTGCTCCCTGCCCACACTGCAGTGGGTGCCTCCCTCCCAAAAAACTCCAACCTTGGACCACGCAGGCCAGAGGGTGTCCTGGATGGGTGGGTGACCTTGGGGTGTCTCCATCACATGGCCCTGGTCCCTCCTGCACGCTCCCAAGTCTGGATACATCCTGGGCTCCAGCCCCAAACCCTCCCAGCAGTGGGGCTGAGGCAGATGATGGTGGCAGAGCTGGAATCCACCAGCCATGCTCCTGCCTGCCACTGCTGGGGCCTCTGCAGGGATATGGATTTCCATTGGGAATGGCAGGTTCCCAGCCAGCACGTGCCAAGAGACTCGGGGGATAGGCAACACCCCTGCCCCAGCCCTGGCCCTGAGCAAGGCAGGAGCACTCAGCTGCTACAAACCACCGTGGGAAGAAAGGGAAAAGCAGGACAGAAAGGGCAAATGTCTCCAAGTGGATTTTATCACCAAGCAGATGGAGATGAGCTGAGGGCCACAGTGCTGAGGGGCTCCTACCCTGGAGGTAACACCAGGGCAGTGCTTGGAAGCATCCCTGGGATATCACAGGCAAGGATTATTGCAAGAGCTGTCTCACACCTCAGGGTCAGAGGCAAAGATGATGGATCTGGACCTATTCAGCCTCATTCAGCCCCACAGCAGGATGAATCCTGCACCTCCTGCTCGTCCAGCTCCCATCAAAGTCTCTTTCCCAAACCCCATTACTCCCAAGGTGGGTTTTCTTTGCTCTCCCCCAACACAAACCCCCCTATTCCAGAAGCCATGTCTCCTACTCGAGGGAAATCACATGAGTGGGCAGAGCCCACGCCCAGGAAATGTTTATCCTGAAGGCACAATGGCAGGTTGGGAGTGATGGAACTGCCAGCCAGAGCCGTGAGCTGGGAGAAAGCAATGCCAAGGCACTCAGCACTGCTCTCCCCATGGTGCAATTCCATCTGGGAATCAACATGGAAAAGAGCAGGTTGACCACAAGAACCAGCTCAGGGTACACAGGTCCCTTCCAGCAAGGGGAAATGGGATGTAAGGAAAGCTGAGCCATCAACACCTCATCAGCACCCTCCACTCTTTTTTGGGCTTTAAACCCACTATTATTCCTACTCCATCCAAGCATTAGCAATTGCTCAACTCTTGGTGAGAAATCCAACCAGTGTTCTGCCATCCCAGGCAATTTTCCTGGCTCCATGTCCAGGCCAAGGTAAAGTTGCCATTTCCAGCCCTGAAGCTCCGTGTTTCCAGTGCCCTTTGGCATCACTATGGGTTAAGATGTCAGCAGAGCTCTAAACTTCACTGTCAGTCCCAGCAGGAAGGAGATGGAGAGGAAGGACATGCCATGCTGGGGAAGAACCACCCTCCTGGCTCTACTTACCCCACAATCAGAGCAAGAGCTGTGGATGCTGAGCCCGATGCCGGCCGAGCGATGGAGAGGGGACTTTGCCGCTGTCCTGGCTGATTTCTCCAGAGCTCAGATTACAGCCTGGCTTCTTCCCTACATGTACAGGAGCTGGCACCTCGTCTGCAGCCATGGGGAGCCACTGCCAGCGAGGCAGACGTGCTCCTTTGGGGTATTTCCAAGGGGCAGGGAGGGAAATCGCATTGCCAGAGTGGTAGGAAGCCCAAGATGCCTTAGTGGTCTCAGGGGATTGGAATAGAAGCTTGAAGGGGATTTAAGGGATTTTTGGGATGTGAAGGACCCAGCCAGAAGCAGGAGACACATTCAAACCTGGGAGATCACATGGTGGGACCAGGTAGTCGGTGCTCCAAGGCAAAATCACCTTGTTCTTGTCATTTAATGACGGCCATGACATAAACCCCATTTCAAGCATTTCTCAGGAAAGGAACAAACATCCCCCTCCTTTTCTGTTGGGAGTGTCAAACTCCCCTGGCACACTTGGCATCTTCAAAAAAAGGCCTTTGCACTGCTCTGCTGCAATCAGTCTCCCTCCAGCTCATGGCTCTGCCCACACCAGTTCATGAGTTTCCATCTCTTTTAAATGCTGCAAGGGCTCCCTTTAGTGCTCTCACTGCTCAAGCTGCGACTGGATGGAGATCTCCTTTCTGAGGGGTACCAGGTTTCTGGCCCCATATTTCTGCCCTTTCCACCTTTCCCTGATGTCACCAGAGAGCTGGACAGCCCCAGACTTCAGGCATGGCCCCAAACCCAAGTAGCTGCAAGGGCAGCAAAGGCAGGGCAGGGTATTTTGGGGACCATCTTCATCTGCTGCAGTGAAGATTTAGCACAGACATTGCGTAACGCCGGGGGGGCTCGTTGCTCCCTGCCCCCTCTGGCCGTCAGAGATCAGAGACTCAATTAATCCTCCCTCATTCCCTGCCTGCGGGTACCAGCCCTGGGTGCCCTCTGAGCCCAGCCTTTGCAGCAAGAAGTCAAATCTCTGCCCAGTGTCAGCATCTACCGAGGCTGGTACCCCACAGCCTGGGGGTGAGGTCCTGTGGGACACCCCAATGCCACCACCCAGGGCACTCACTGTCCCTCCCAGGGCACCCACTGCCACCACCCAGGGCACCCACTGCCACCACCCAGGGCACTCACTGTCCCTCCCAGGGCACTCACTGTCCCTCCCAGGCCATCCACTGCCACCACCCAGGGCACTCACTGTCCCTCCCAGGCCATCCACTGCCACCACCCAGGGCAACCAATGCCACCACCCAGGGCACTCACTGCCACCACCCAGGGCACTCACTGTCCCTCCCAGGCCTCCCACCTCACTTGAGAAGCCCAGTTCAAACGGAGGTGGCCATGAAGGTACCCATGAGACAGACACCAAGGTCCCTAAAATATCTCATTATTTCTGTGCCCCAGCCTCGGGTGCTGTTGTGCATGACTTCGTTAAGGGGCCCAGCAACCACAGACCCTGCAGGCAGAGACCTGCGAATTTAAGGCATTTAAAAGGTCATTTTTAAACCATCAAGGTCTGATGCACATCTGCTTGTGTTCCCCCCTCCCTGCTCCTTTGCACAGCACAGAGCACTGATGGATGGCTCACTCAGGCACACACTGCAGGATCACAACAGCAATGAAGGGATCCCTATTTCATTTTTGGCCAGCCCTAAAATAACAACCCCCACATGTGTCCTTGGGCAACCCTACAATGAACAAGGCAATTGCAAAGCCCGGCGTTGGCGAGCCCAGGCTCTGCTGTGCGTGCACACAGGGGGTGATGAGGAGAAGGGCACCAGAAAGCCAAACCAAAATGCTGTCAAGGGAAAGGTTTTGGGGGGTGAGGATGGTGGCAGGCTGCTGCCAGTGATGACAGAATGCAGACCCCCTGTGGTCCCAGTCCTGCCCACCAGCATCCTGTAGAGGGGTAAAGCCAGATGTCATGCAGCATCCCAGCACAGTGTGTGGCAGCGGGTGGGCACAGAGCAAAGGGACCCTGGGGCTGGGGCAGCGGCCAGGTCTGGTGGCACTGGGGAGGATGGGACACGGTGACATGCCCCCCACAAAGAGCTGCACGGAGAGTTACACAACACGGGCCCGGCCGCCCTTGGCTGTGTGTGCCGTGCGTGCTCCTATCGACACGGCCCCGGCCGCCCTCCGACATCCCCGCAGGGACACAGCTCTGCAAGCGGCAGAAATGCAAGTGCACGTGAGCCAGGAGACCTGTTCCAGCCCCCTCATCAAACCTGGGCCCCCTGCAGTGGTCAGCAGTGATGCACCAGCATCCCACCGTCCCCTGGCTGGGCTGTGCTGCTGGCAGGGGGTCGGCAGGGCTGGGCTGGTGCTCTGCAGAGCAGGGGAGCAGGGGGAGCATCCTGCTGGGGAAACACAGCAGCAAAGGAACTGCACGGCCTCTACCCAGGGATTTTTAGGACTTGAAAGACCAGCTAGGACACAACAAATGCAAACCTGGTCAGGTTAGGGCAAGGCAGGACTTTGCCAGGATCATGACTCAAAACCTCCTTCAAGGCTTTTGCTGGGGAGTAAGAAAAATCACCCTCTTTTTCAGTTGGATGGGAAAACCACCAGTGCTCCCAACTACCAGCAAGGAGCTCTGCCCTGTGCACAGCAGTGGGATGAAGCAGGAACTGTGCATTGAGAGGGGGAAACTGAGGCATGGTGGCTGGATGGGCCCGAGCGTGGGGACCAGCTGCAGCCCCTGTCATCGCCTTCCCCCCAGCCTGGCCTGGCCCCAGTTCCAGATATTTATAAAGCCGATAAGGGAGCAGAAAGAATTTTCCAAACGCTGAAGTTACGTAACCTCTCCTCACCCTCCACGGACATCATCTGTAATTATAGGCCTGGCATGGGGGGGCAGCAGGGGCACCACTGCCACTGTCACCCCAAAGGGCTTCACCCTCCTCTCCCTCCCCACAGCAGGTCCCCAGGGTCCTCGTGCCACCACACTGCTCTGTGGGACCCCATCTCCGAGGGACCTTGCTGGCTTTGTGGCCAGTTCCCCCCACCCTGTGTGAGGGACCCCAAGTTTTTGTCTGGGTTCTGGGTGGCTGATCCCCCAGGGGTGCCCACACCCCTACAGCCCATCCCAGCACGTGCTGGATGTCATGACAGATGACAACCTGAGCACAGCTGACATTGCCATGGTGAATATCAACTGCTGCTGCTGGGAGGACTCATGCAGAGGTGCTGCACCAGTACCTGCCCCCCTGAAAGTGCTGACTCCCACCCCCAGCGCATGCAGGTACCCCTTGCCCTCCACCAGCCCCGTTTCCACCACTTTCTACCCTGTTACACGCAGAGGCAGCTTCCAAACCCTCCTCCATCACCTCGCAGCTGCCTCCAAATCCACCAGCTGTGCCTCAGTTCCCCCAGCCCTGTGGTTGCCACCCCAGGGGAAGGTGGTGTCCCTTCCTTGGGATATTTTTCTCTCTCCCAACTTCGGCCAAGGCTGCAGAGTTGGAGGGATGCTGAGGGAAGGCTCTGTCGCTGTGGCAACCCGCCGTGGCCGTCTCCAGGCGACCGCCCAGGGATGCTGCAGAGCTGCTCTGGAGGCAGAGAGAGAGGGACCAGGGCGGGGGGTGATGTATCCATAGGGATGCCACCCCCTCCTCCACTCCCTTCCCTATAAACCACAGCCTGGATCTTTGTTACAGGGTGCTCAAACACCCTGAGAACAACCCCCGGGTTGACTCAGGCAGCTGGCTGAGCACTGACACGCTCACGGCACCCCAGGCTGGCTGGTGGGAACACCGGCAGGATGTTCGAGGGGGCCGCCGCTTCCAGGGCCACCTGCAGAGCTGTGGAAATCATTGCTGGAAATAAGCCCGTTAGCTTCTTAACCCTCATTAAGCGGCTTAGGGGGGACACGCGCCATCATACGCAAACCCGGAGGCGGAGAAGGCCCTTGTCGGGGCAAAGGGGTGACAGGATTTCCGCGGGGGTGGCACGGGGGGCACGGCCCCATCCCTCACCCCCACACGCTCCCCTCCTGCATCCACCACCCCCCTGTTGCTCCTCGCCAGCCGGGACCACCGGCAGCTCCCGACGGCGCCGGGCGGCGGGCAGGGATGGGCATGACGGGCTGTCACACCCGTGTGACGAGTGTGGGAGGTCTCAGCCGCAGCCCCGCCGGCGCGGGGGAGCGCGGTGGCTGTGACAGAGCGCCGTGGCTGTGACAGAGCGCAGTGGCTGTGACAGAGCGCGGTGGCTGGGACAGAGCGCGGTGGCTGGGACAGAGCGCGGAGACGGCCCGGCCAGCGCCCGACACCGCGGAGCGGAGCGGGGACGCTTCTAATCACTCCGCTTGGAAAAGGTCCCGTTTTTACATTTGTTAAATTAAAGGATGTCAAGCGCCTGATGCCAAGCCCAGGCTCCCTCGGAAATTTAAACTAATGACAGCGGAGAAAATGAGCTGAAACCAGAGCACAGGCGCTCCCACGTTGTCCAGCCAGCACCGTGGCGGGGGGCACTTGGCACCTTAGAAAGCACCAGCCATCACAAAGATCTCCACTTTTTGCCCCCAAAATCCAACCTTGCCCACTGTGCTCAGTTAGAGAGTGCACTGCTGGCACTGGGACAAGCCAGAGAGACCACCATCCTTCTCCAGGCACTCACAGAGCAAATCTCTCCCTGCTCTCTGGGTACAGCTGCCCTGGACAGTGGGGTTTGTCAGCATGGGGGGGAAAGGGGAGAGCAGAGTGGGGGGCACAATGTCCAGATTTCTCCAGCTCTGATGATTCCTACAGCCAGCCCAGCCACTCACAGGCCGGCAGAGGGGTCTTGGCAGAGCACAGGGGTCACACAGCCCCTCGCTGCCCCTTTTCCCCATGGAAATACCTGGGGTCAGGCGAGGGCTTCGCTCCCGGCGCTCTCCGGGCTCCGCTGGTTTTGTGCTGCAGCTGAGAAAACCACAGAGTGGTGGTTGCTTTTTTTTTTTTCCTTTTATAATTTTCTCGGCGAGATAAAATTAAACAAACAAGCCCTTCTGGGAGCAGCACGAGGAAGGGAGCCTGTTTCCCTACAGATGTGCGTGTCCTCAGTGATTACAACCACCGAGTTAAGCTTTCCCTGTGACTGGGACATTTGCACAATCCCACTCCTTTGCCTCCTGCGGTTTCACTGCCAGGAGACTGGCTGGCCCTGCAGCCTCCCTCCCCATGAGGTCATTACCCAAACACCTATTTTTCACAAAAACATTGAGAATGGGGAGCTTTTTTCTGACTTCACCATCTCACCATCAGATTAGAGTGGTCTGGAGTTCAAAGCTGGGAGTGCTTGGGAAAGCAGAACAGGCTGAATGGGAATGGAATTGGATGGGATGGGATGGGATGGGATGGGATGGGATAGAATGGAATAGAATAAGAATAAGAATTAGAATAGAATAGAATAGATTAGAGTAGAATAGAATAAGAATAAGAATAAGAATAAGAATAAGAATAAGAATAAGAATAAGAATAAGAATAAGAATAAGAATTAGACTAGAATAATAGAAAAGAATAAGAATAAGAATAAGAATAAGAATAGAATAGAATAGAATAGAATAGAATAGAATAGAATAGAATAATAGAAAATAATAAGAATAAGAATAAGAATAAGAATAAGATAGAAGAATAGAAAAGAATAAGAATAAGAATAAGAATAAGAATAAGAATAAGAATAAGAATAAGAATAAGATAGAAGAATAAAAAAGAAAATAACCAGCTGGACAATTCCCAGGGGATGTGGCTGTAGAGGAGGGGGAACACTGTGGTTCAGAAGCAGAGAGGGGTCTCCCAGCTGCACTCCAAGCCTCATCTGCAGCTCCCAACGCAAAAAGGAACAACCATGGCATAAGACTTGCAAACACACCTAAACTTTCCAGCTTCATGTGCCTCGGGAGCCAGTGCAGACACCGTTGCCATAGCTTTGCAGACCACCGGTGGGTTCTGTAGCACAATCTGGACCAGGGATCTATGCAAATCCCCAAGGCAGAAGTCTTTATGGAGGCATATGACAACCGAAAAAGAATAGCGCTCAGTGCTCTACTCCCACACGCCACCCCCCAACTTCACCATCATTTAAATCAGTCTTAAGTTGGAAGAATTCAAATCAACACTGTCGTCACAGAGCCAAGCAGAGAGGTGACACAACTTGGATGCTGCCAGGGAAATTGCCCCCCTGAGACTCAAAACTCGTCAGCCCATCACTTTTTTGAAGCCCCATCAAGGAAAACAAGTGAACTGGCAACTCAGTGCCCCCAGCCCTCCCTCTCCTTCGGCCAGGGCTGCTGGAGAGGTTTCCAACCAGCCTTTCCCCTGGGATCAACAGGAGGGGGACCGTGGGGAGAAAAAATATCCAAGACATGCTGCTGAGGCTGGAGAGCCACAGTTGGAAAAGAAATCAAAGCTTCCAAAGAGAGAGATGCCAAGCAGATATGTTGTTCTCAAGAGAAACAAGACATTCCTCTCCAAGGAGGAGGAAGGGAGGAGGAAGGCTCGTGCCACCTCTCTCAGCTCTCCACCATAGGTGCTTGGGTGGCTTGTCCCTGCTGTGCCAGGCTGCAGACACAGATGGCATCTCAGCTGTTGATTTTTGTTGTTGTTGTTGTGGTGGGTTGGTTGGGTTTTTTTAACCCTGAAAGCACCTTTTCAATTTGGGGTGAAGTTTGCTGTGTCTCGCTGGCAGCCAGGCAGATGCAGAGCCACTCACTGGTTTCCTGGAGACCTCCCTGCCCTCCTGCACCACACAGAGTCATTAAGGTTGGAAAGATCCCTAAGAACACCTAGGACAACTATTAACCCAGCACTGCCAAGTCCACCACTGATCCATGTCCCCAAGTGCCACACCTACACATCCTTTACCCACATGCCCAGAACCTCTGCTGTCTTAGGGGACACAGTTGGTGTCAGCAAACTCCTTGGGGTTCTTAGGGAAGCTGGGGGCAAAAATTATACTTTGCTATTGCCAGAAGTGCCAAAATCAGGTCCTGGTTCAGTCCAGAGGGTAAAAGATTGTCAGGTTGGATTTTCCTTGCAAAACATGTTTGAGTTACACAAGCAATGGGATCAGGCTGGAAGCAGGAGGGTGAGATCATCTCAGTGCAGTCCTGGTTGATCCCCTGAAACCATCCAATTTGGCTGGTTCAGCATAATTTCTGCAGCAGATTGTTCCTGCAGGAAGTTTTATACCTGTGCCCTTGGGCTAAGCCCTGACAGCATCCTTCACTGGGAACAAGCTCCTTGCCTCCTCAAGGCAACACCTGGGGAGGCTGGGGGGAGAGAAGGATGGCAACAGAGTTGGCCTGGCTATAAATAACCTCTTGGAAAGGAAACAGGAGGAAAAGCAGCAAACAGAAACCAATAAATCCAGGGAGATGTGTTGGGCAACAGGCACTCGGTGCAAACAGCTCCTCGTTCTCTGTGTGACCCCATAGAAGAGAAAATGGGATCCATGTCAGCTCAGCAGAGCAGGATACAGATAGCAAGACCTCATCCACTCTGCACCATTAGAAAAGATCAAGATGAGAAAGGGGAGAGTTAAATTAAGGAGAGTTAAATTACAGAGAGTTAAATTAAGATGCCTGTTGAACCATGTTAGCACAGCTCAGGCCTGGCTCCTGGTGCTGCCAGCCCTGAACACCCAGTGGTCCCATCCACAGAAAGCTGGGAAATAGCCTGTGCTTAAGGCAATCATTATTTGCAATCTGTGATCCCAGACAAAAGGGCAGAAAAAGCAAGTTCTCATTTTCATCAATAAAAGAGGAATTGCAGGAGCTCGGCAAGCACAGTGGCCAGCAGGTCACAACCAGCAGTGCTGGAGTGATTCATCCTAAACAAGCTAGATTTAGTCAAACTAGCCTAGAATAAGGCAGGGAAACAGCCCAGAGTCTTCCCTGCTGATTCCTGGCAGGTATTCACCCATGGAAGTGATGGGAGCAGCAGAGAGGGCACAGAGCAGGATCATCCCCACCACTGCTGTCCCCTCCAGCTCCAGAAAAATCAATGAAAAGCTTCAATCCCAGCTCCTGCATCTGGATACTGCACAACAGGGCATTAAGGAGGGTTTATTTTTTTCTCTCTTTTCCCAGCCCATCTTCCTGGAGCTCACCAGCTCCCAGGCCCAGGGATGCTGGATGAGTTGGGCACCAGGCACCTCAGATCCCACTGGACTTGCTCTTCCCAGAAAACCACCTGAGCGGCTTCAGTTTTGCTTGCATGTAACTTATTATTAAAGCTGAGCAAATAATTCAGGGCAAGAGCTCCAGGAACAACATTTTGCCTTTTCATTTTCCGCTCTTGAGCTGTCTGCAGTTTCCCCAGAGCTCAGGGATGATTTAAGGACCTGTCTCCAGACCGGGAGTGTCTCGCTGCGACGAGGGCTGGGAGTGTTTGATGGCCTGAATTTCACGTGCTCCGATGAGGACACGCTGGACACACAAGGATGGATGAGCCTTTCTTCATACCCTAATTAGATGAGTAGCATTTGCAAGTGGGTTTTTGGGATTTTTTCTGTGCTGGAGACCTGCAAACACTTCACGCAGAGTTAATGAGCGCCTGCTCGTTAGGTGAGGCTCAACGAGTGCTTTGCTTTATGGCGCATCATTTTTCCACTCAATGGTACCAGCCTGGACACAAGATTTCCGTGGAGCATCTCATTCCCAGCTCCTCTTTGCACCCCAAAACATCACTAAGGGCACGGGAAAGGAAGATGGGGCAGTCATGGGGCTGTCAGGCTGTGACAGCTCCAACTTCGCAGCACTGCAGCCATGCCAGGCATTTGCTTCCTCATTAGTGGAAAGGTTAGGGAGAACGGATCAGAGCTGAGCAAACTCCCCATGGTGCTCGTGTGACGCAGCCTGGCAAAAGCAGCTCGCCCTGTGCTCAGGAGAAAAGCAGGGAGGGAAGAACCACATTCCCAAATCAGAGGTCCCCATACTCAAAGTAGAGCCTGTCCCCCCATTTGCCTGTCCCTGGGAAACCTGTCTGCCCTGAGGCCATATGGAATGACAGATTTAACTTCCTCCACCCTTTTCCTGGAGGTCAAGGGCTGGTGTCACCCACTGCAGTGAAGGGATGCAGAAGGGGCCACAAAGGGACACCCCACTCTCTCAGAGCCAGAACGGGAGAGCTGACATTGAAGAGGACCATGTCTTCTCCAGGAACTTGGCCCTGAAGGAAGGTTTGGGCTCCCAGGATTGGGCCAGGCAGCTGCTGCCACCTCGTTTGTTGTTCTCAGGAAGGAGCAAACCAGTGACATCAACCTCCCACTGTAAGACCTCATGTGCAGGACAGAAGGAGCCATTCAGTGCCCTCCAGAACCCAAAAGGGACCAGGGACATTTTGGGGCCATCCCAGGTGACCAAGCCTGGAGCTCCATTAGTCCTGGCTGGAAACCCCTCTCCATCCTAACAGCTTTCTTCTCCCATTGTGTAATTGCACTTTGTTGAACAGACCCAGCCTCTGGCAATACATTTTCTCCAGACTCACTGCTCTCCTGCAATGTTTTCCTTATTCCTTTCACTCTCTCTGGACAGTTGCTGAAACATGCAGAGGACAGGAGAGAAAAACCCAATGCTTGCCCCACCTGTAAAGCAAAACCCTGGATGGAGAAAGGGGGGGAAAAAGGAGAGAGTGGTGTCAGGTGCCTCTCCCCAATTCATCCCCTCCTGGTTTGCCTGTGGGGGTTTGACAAAAGTGCTCTTTGGCTGACAAATTGATTACAGGGTGCCGAGACAGTAAGTTGCACATGGATTTCTTTCCTGCATTTCAAGCAGGGCGAGGACACGGCTGCAAAAACAGCTGCACTTCTGGAAGGGTCACAGTGCTGGGGGTGAGGGGAGGTGACAGGAGAGGGGATCTGGGGAGAGGAGGAAGGAGGGACATTTTCTCCTTGGGAAAAAAGCAAAGAGAGAGCGGATAGGAATGGGCATGAGTGTGTGAAGCCAAAGACAGGCGAAGCTGCTGTTCCAGAGTGGAGATGGATTTGGGAGGATGCTGGGGCTGGTGGCTGGATCAGCCCAAAATGGGTAGGGAAGCTGGAGTTAATGCCCTCCTGAGCAGAATCAGATCCTGTGGCCTTCCTACAAGCTGGGGGTTTGGACAGTGGCACCACTGGGACAGTGTGTGCATCTCCCAGTGGGAACATGGACTGTGCAGGACAGCTCGAGGTGCCTTGGGCACATTTGGACTCTCTGTGCCCGCAGGCAGTGGGTGCTGGGCAGCAGGGAGGAGGAGAGGAGCATTTCAGCTCCAAACTCAATCTGTTGGAGAACTTGGCCTGCTCCCCACCAAGCTGAAAATAGCACATATGTAAGGACATGCATGCAGTACTGGCTGTGTCCTCGCCAAGCACTTCCTTCCTGCTGCGCCCCATGGAGCGTCCCGGGCTCCGCCTGCGCCTCCGGCCCCCCACAGCCCCGGGAACCCCCACTGGGGACAACTCCCGGGAAAGGTGCACCTCAGAGCATCCTTGCTCCACAAATCTGGACTGGTGCACAGATGCAAGATCCTTTCACCTTCAGCTGCTTTTCACATGTACCATGAGGTCTGTCCGGCGGCGGCATCCCCGCCGTTATCGTCTGGAGCGGGCGAGGATGAGCGCGGCTCACGGCGGGGGCTGAGCTTTATTGGAAACAGGCATCTGGCTCCAGCCCTGCCTGCAGCCACTGGCCCAGGATGGGGCAGTGAGCACACCCCAGTGCCCAGGCAGCAGGCAGGGAAGCTCCATGAGCCCCCAGCTTTCCTCCAGATTTTATCTCCAAACCCATTATTGGTGAAGGGAAAATAAAGCCATTGTCCTCCTCCACAGGAGCATGTGCTGCCCGGCCAGGGTCAAGCCCCAGCCCTCGGAGGGATGGGGAACTAGCAGAGCATGCCACAAGCTGGAGGATGGAGATAACTCTGGCAGCAGCCAGAGCTGATTCCTGCAGCAGAGAAGGAAGAAAAGAGGATGAATTCCCCATGGGCATCAGGCACGGGAATAATGGGGGAGCTTTGTCGGGACGTTGCTGCAGCTCTGAGCACAGCTTGTGCAAAGTGCTGCTCCTCTCTCATCCCTGCTGGGAATACCCCAAAGAAACGTTCCCCTAAGGAGAAAATACCCCAGGATGGAGGCAATACAGCAGCAAGTCTCATGGGATAGTGATTTGGGGATCTAGTAAGTGCAAAAAGCAAATAACCAGGGCTGGGCAGGGACATACAGGTGATCCACATGGAGCTTGGGGTATGGAGGCAGGAATTGTGACAAGTTCATGAGTTGTCCTGTGCTTGGTGTAGTCAGGGTGTCCTATACAGATAGCACAGGATGATTCCCTACACAGCAGGAGCCAGCAGCCCTCCAGCCAGGATGTCTCCTGTTTCAGGGCTTGGCCCCACAGTGGCACCCAGCAGGACAGGCATCACCTTGTGAGAACAGATCTCCTCTCTGCCAGGAATCTCCTTTATGACAACGGCTGCCTCATGGTGCAGTGCTTGGCTGGGGACAGTGACAGGACACTGGGGACATCAGTGGCTGGGCAGGGACCAAGCCCAGCTCCAACACACACTCACATCCGCCACACACCAAAACTGCCCCTGGGCACTGCCAAAACCTCTCTGCTTCCCCAAACCCTCTGAGGAGTGGTGTTAGCCAGCGTGTGGTATCAGCTCTCCTGAAACAAAGCCATTGTGGTTGAGGCAGGATCCTTATTAATTCTTTCCTCTCTTTAATTTCCATTTTTTCTCAGTTCCTTTTCCCACTGCTCAGGCAGGGCTTAGGTAGGGCTGTGCTGCTGCCAGCCCGTGTCCCTGTGGCGCAGTGCCACTGGTGTTACTGGGCCCTGACACAGGGCTGTGATGGGTGGCTGCGTTTGGGGTTGATGGTGAGATCAGAGGCATGCGGGGGGAAGGGAGCCATGGATGAAGAAGAAAGCCCTGGATGGAGGGGAAGAAAGCCCTGGATGGAGGGGAAAGGGAGGGTGGGGAGCACCAAAATAATGTCCCGGGACCATCAGCACCAGGCAGAGGGGTGTGGGCGAGAATGCACAGCGGGGTCCCACCCTCATCCACCCCCAGCATGGGAGGATGGAGACAGGAAACTGCCACTTATTGTAACAGCTTTGGTGAAACATCCTGACTTCTCCCCAGGCAACATTCCCAGGGATGGACCACAGGGAAAGGGGTGGGCCAGGGCACCATCAGCACCCACAACACACAGGGATCACTTTCCCATCTCTGCCAGCACCACCTGCCTCAGCAACTCATCACCAACACACCTGCCCTCCACTCTTGCATCCCTCCCATTAGCCTTATCCCCCAGGACCCTAAAAAGCCCCATTTTCCCCATTACATCCCATATCCTTCACCCCTGCAGTTCCCTCCAGCACCAGCCCTGCAGTGCCCATTGCCATTGATGCCATTGACGTGTCCCCGGCTCGCAGGGGACCCTGTGCAGGGGACAATGTGTGAGGCTGGATGGCTCCGGGGGCTCCTGCAGTGCCCACTCTCTGCTGTTACATAAACGCCTGGGCCTGGGCCTGTGTTTGTTTGTGTTGCCTTCAGCGCTGTGCTCCTCAGCCCTATTTGCATAACAAATAATTAATAATAATTAATGACGGGGAGAACAGTGCGCATTGCCAGATTTTGCTAATTAGAGAACAAATGCCGTTGCATGAGCGGAGGTGGCTGTCACATGGCCCTGTGTCCTCACCAAGTGTGGGGGACACCATGGGGACAGTGTCCTGTGGGACTCTCAGCCCTTTTGGGGAGGGGGAGGACAAGGAGGAGGAGGAGGAGGCAGCTCCATGGGTGGCAGTGGGACAGGCCAGTGGGCCTCACAGGGTTTTGGTGGGTGCCTGCACACAGCCCTCTCCGTGCCCTCACACGTGCCATCACACGGCATCCCATGCCTGGCTTTCTCCGTGCCCTTATTAGAGCCTGGGACAACACGACTTAATTGTCTGGAGATGGCACCGCTCCATGTCATTAGCGAGCAAACCAGCACCAGCTCATTAGGGAAAAGCCTCTGCTGTGGCAGCTCCACAGCCAAATCGTGCTGGGGACACTGACTATGAGGGCCATGGCAGGTGGCACCTCCTCACCAGGGCAGGGGGGCTGAAAGCACCAACACCCCCCTGTTCCACCAGTGCCAGGAAACAGGGAGGAGTGAGGGTGTGAGAGACAGACTGGTCTGCACAGGGTGACCTGGCAGCCTCTGCCAGGACCTCCCACACCTACAGCTGCCTGTGGAACATGGAGCCCAGGAGGGAGGGGAAAGGGGAAAAGGAGAAAGATAAGGAAAATAATGAAGACAAAAAAAGAAGAGAAAAGGAAAAGAGAGAGGAGAGAGGGAGGAGACAGAAGAAAAGAAATAGGAAGGGAAAGGGAGGAAGAAAGGAAGTGGGAAAGAAAGGGGAAAGAGAAAAGGAAAGAGGGAAGAAAGAAGAAAAGAAGAAGGAAAGGAGGAAAGGAAAGAGAAAAGGAAAAGGAAAAGGAAAAGGAAAAGGACAAGGAAAAGGAAAAGGAAAAGGACAAGGAAAAGGACAAG
>JAWWEV010000034.1:13642448-13665204 GCA_035583235.1 Hafferia zeledoni
TCCCTTTGCGCGACGGGGTGAAATACCGCCCCCCCCCCCCCCAAACCTGCAGCTCCGCCGCCCGTGGGGACGATGCCCCGGCTCATCCCGCCTTCATCCCGGCCGCGCATCCCCGAAGGAGGGATGGGGGTACTGATAGGGAGGGTCACAGCAGGTTGGGATGGGAAGAGGGAGATCCTGCCGCGTCCGTCCCGCCGGGTCCCGGCTCGTCCCGCCGGGTCGCGCCTCGTCCCGCCGGGCGCTGCCTCCCCCTCGCGGCCGCGGGCAGCGCCTGCTGCCCTGGGACCCCCCAACCCCGGGTCCTCCCCCGCTCTCGCCCTGCCCAGGAACCCACTCCCCAGCCCCCACTCACCCTCCTTCCCTGCCCAGCGTGGGGGGAGCAGAGCCCTGGGTACCCCCTGGCACCGCTCCGGGGGGGGGATGCTCCGGAGGGGTCTCACTCCTGAGATGATGCTTTGGTGGGTCCTGAGTTGTTCAACCTCCAGACTGGAACCAGCGTCACCCTCCAGGAGGAAGAGAAAGTAGAGAGGCAGCAGGAGCCCTCCCCAGGCTGCCACTCCCCCCAGTCCCGTGGGGGCTGCCCCAGCGATCCTGCTGGGATCGAGGGGGTCCCCCAATTAGGACCCATCCCGTCAGGGTGCTCGGGAGCCTGACCAGCCCAAGCTGATGCTCAAACAGCAACAAGAGGTGACAAGAAGCAGGTTTGAGGATGAATTTTATTGAAAACAAGGACTGGAGTTGAGGGGTACAGACTGTTCCCAGCAGTACAAGGGGAGAGGGGCTTCCGATGTGAGAGAAAATCCTCGCCCATCTTAAAGCCAAGCTGATTCCCCCCAAGGAACTGCCAGCACAGAGGGAACAACACAGGACAGGGAAGTGAGGAGGGACATGGGATTTGGATAGGTAAGACCCCTGGCAAATGAAGCAGAGCAGCTGGCACAGAGAACAGGTGGTGTTTACCTCTTCAGCAAAGCCTCACTTCATCCACAAGGGCCCAAGCCCACCCCAGGGGCATCTCCCTCCTGTCTGAAAGGGCAGCTGCTCCCCTTCCCCAAAATACAGGAGTTGTGACTTTCTCCAGGAGGTGAAATGGAGGGAGAAAAAGAAAAAAAAGAAACAAACACAAAAAAAACACCATTCCCCAAAGCACCAAAAAACGGTGAGATAAAAGAAGGGGAGAGGGGGCAAAACAAGGAAAGAAGGGAGAAAAAATAAAAGCTCAACATCAAAACAAAAAGTAATCCAAAGTAACCAACTATGAAAAAAACCCAAACCAATTGTACATCTCAGCAGCAAAGCTGTCAAACGGAGCAGGTACAGGTGAGCATTGGGTGGTTTGCAGAATGGGATGAGGAGGGAGACAGGGAGAACATCAATCACTTCCTTATTTTCCACCCAGAGATGGGCTGGGAGGGGTCAGGATCGAACCAAAGCCAAACAAGGTTTGTGCAGCTCCACCTGGGCTGGTTTTCTCAGGGTTTGTCGACTGGGAAGGGGATCAGAGGGATGATGGGGGGAAAGCACTGCTGCCCTGATGCATCAGCATGGGCACATGAAGGACTGAAAGCCCCAAAGCAGCTTTCCTGGGAGCAGCTGGCAGGGATAGATGGTGTGGAACACCCCAGTTCCCAGGCAGAGGGTCCCCAGTGTCCCTTCAAACCCTGGGCTGCAGGAGGTGGGAGCAACTAATTTAAGGGGACATCATTCTTCATTGGGGGGCACCCTGAATGCTGGAAATGCACCCTGAAATCCAGACCTCCAGGGCTTGAATTTCAGGAATAATGCTTTTAAAAGATTCAGTTAAAAAATAGATGTATTTCTTTAAAAAAAAAAAAATCATCTTAGGCCAGGGTGTCTTCCTAGTGACCCCTTCCCCATCTGCCCAAATTTAGCCAGAAAAATGCTATCCATTCACCAAATCTGCTGGCCAGATATTCACACATTCATCATTGATTTAAAAATATATAATATATATATATATATATATAGTGCACACATACACACACACAAATATATTAGAAAAGAAAAAAAAATCCTTCTGAAAAACTCAATTATTAAAAAACCCAGAATCCACAGCTGGTGCATTTCTCCATGATCATGTACAGTAGAAGCCAGAAATCCCTCTTGCTCCCCTGGCTCCTCGGGCTGGGAGCCTGGGGAAACACATCAGGGTTTCACAGTGGATTTGTTAGGAGAGAAGGAACTGCTCCTCCCTCCTCCCACACAGAAGGGCTTTAATTTATAGCAAGTTAGATTCAAACTAGGAAACATGTTACAAAGTCCATTATATATAGACATCAAATGTACAAGTGAGGCAGCCCCGGGCACGGCACTGGGGTTTGACACCTGGGCAGCTGGAGGGGGTGGAGGCAGTTTGGGATACGAGGAGTGTGAGTTCAGCCTCCAGAACAAGTGGGTGTCACAGTGCAAGGTCTTACATCAGCTCCAGGCTGGGAGGGAGCTGGAGCAGAGTCTTCTCCAGGAGCCAGGGGAGGTGGAGCAGCCAGGGCTGTGGAGGGCAGTGCCCAGAGCGGGGATGTGTCCGCCCAGCCCAGGGTTGGAGGGCAGAGAGGCTGCACCAGGGACCTGCTGCCTCTCCATCACCTTGTGCCCACGAGGGAAGGGAGTGCTGGATGGAGTCCTGTGGGCAGGCATGGGAACAGCATTGGCTGCAGCTTGTGCCAAGGTGGGCTCCTGGAAAAATGCCCTTTTTTCCCCCCAACAAGGGAGCAGCGTATCGATTGACAGAGGGGGATGCCCGACCTGATGCTGCCTCAAAGGGTCATTAAGGCCAGAACAGCCTCTGGTATGAACAGCAGCACAGCCAGGGAGCCCCACAAGCCCCTACACAGCTGTGGAGGCCCCTGGGAACAGAGCCAGGCACAAAAGGAAGGGGAGTGCGACCAGACTCCAGGGCAGGGGCTTTGGGCAGGCAGGAGTGGTGCAAGCACAGCAGCTTTGCTTCTCTCTGCCTTCCCCAGGCAGCAAAGAAACACAAGGCCCTGCACTGTGCACAGCCTGCTTGCTGGGGAGGGGAGATGCCCTCTGGCACCCTCTGCCCACTCAGGCACCACGGGCACAGTCCTCTCCCCGGCAGGGATACAATGCCATCGGCAGGGAGCTCCTGAGCCTTAGGTCTCCATGGCTTAGCTGGAAAGGTGTTGGCTTCAAAAGGCTCATCCTGGGGGATTTCACAGGGCAAATAGAAAAGAGATTGCGAGGCCGGATGGGGCCGGAGATGCCCCCGGGCTGGGGAGGTGCCATGTGTGCAAACCACCATCAACTCGAGTCCTCAAGGCTCTTCTGCGGGGCCGGATGGAGGGGACTGCAGGGAGCCAGGGCTGAGCTCCTGTCAGGAGTTAGGAGTCTTCCCCGAGGATCTCTGTCACGAAGGAGGCCATGTCAGTCTCTTTGGTGTCGTGCAAGGTGAAGAATGGGTGTTCCTGCCAATGAGACCAGAGACAACATCAGCTGACACCCAAAGACAGACAAGCCCAAGTGCAGACAGGGGGGATGTGGGATGTCACACAGCTGGGGAGGTGCTGGGAGCAGACACCAACCTACCCCCCAGGCTGCCATGGACAACACTCTTCAGCATTTCTAGGTTCAACCCCAGCGAGACATCCCACCCTGGCAGTTGTACTGCCACACTTTGAGGCCTGAACTCTCCAAGAGCAGACACAGAGAGAGAAAACCCCCATAAACCCTGGCCTTAACACCCATGAAATCAACACACCCTTCCATCTTAGACACACTACACCCACCCTGCTCCAAGCATGAAAAATCACCCACTCATCCTGTTGTCCCATGTCCCTAGAACCTGCTGGACCACTGATCTGACTTTCGAAATGCTTTGGATAAAGACCAGCAGAAACAGCTCCACACTTACCATAAGTTCTAAATAGTTCATTCTCTCAGCTGGGTTCTTCCTTAAGCTGCAATTAAAAAAAGCAGGAGAGAAAGGCTGTAGGATCCTTTTGCTTTGCTGTATGTGGTCTGTCATGAGGGAGATGATCTCCCCTTCCCAACCAACATGACAAGTTTCTTATGGGCTGCACCCATCCCTCTCCCTCCTTGGCTGAGCAGGTTTGAACCACCAGCAGAGCAGCCAGGCAGGTAACTGAGAAAGGACAACTCCGTGTTTTGCCATGAAAAGCACAAGCCAAGCAGCTCTGCAATCTGCCCCACAGTGACCAGAACAACCTAGGAGGAGAGGAGATGGTTTCCCACCACCCACAGGGTGGGCTCAGCACTGCCTGGCAGCTCCAAGCAGCACAAAGGGAGCAGGGAACACCCTGAGGGGAACAACTTCCCACAAAACCACAAACCAGCTTTCACCCAGAGGCACCAAGAGGCTGCCAGGGGTTCGTTCTGGTTTCATTGGCCAGAAACCACCAAAATTTCAGCTGCAGCAACAGCAAAAGGGGAAGGGAAACGTCTGTGCCTTCCAACCAGCCTGGGTGAGTCAGGCCGAGAGCAAAACCAGTTTGGGCAGCGCTTCCTGCCATGCCAAGCACCAGCCCTGGTACAGAGAGGTGGGGAGAAATGAGCTCCAAAAGGGTGTCAAACCCAGCCCCATGTTTCACTCCAACCCCCACGGCTCAGGGCTCCCCATCAGCCAGGCTGGCAGGAGCCACCAGTCCCTGCTGGGGACTCACCACTGCGCTGTGAAGTCCACGAACTCCTTGGAGAAGCGATCAGCAGGCAGCTGGGGCGAGGGCTCCTCCACCACCTGCTTCAGCTGCTGGAAGGGGGTGCCCCAGGACTCATAGGGGAAGCGGAGAATGGCCAGTTCAATCTGAGGATGGAGACAGAGAAACCTGAGCCAGCAGGACGAGCACAGCCCCACACGGCCTGTCTGAGCCAGCTCAGTCAATGCAAACCCTCCTTCCTTACAAACCATTTTCAATTTGGGTCATACCTTCTTTTTTTTTTGAAATACAGAGACCCACAGGCCAAAAATACTTCCTTTTGAGGCTGGCTCGGCATATTAATGCATTTACAGGAAGCCACCAAAGATATGTAAAATGGGATTATTTAAAAAGATAATAGTAACAGCACACAGTTTCTGCTCTGGCTTCCAAGTGCTCTGCTGGCCCTGAGGCAGCCTCGAGGCCTTGGGCTAGAACTGTATGAGCTAAACACACAAAAAAATCCACAAACCCAAGAAAAATTACGTGCTATAACATCACTTATCAAAATCTTTGCCAAAACCACCTCGATTACTGGGTCCTTCCTACAAGTCACCTCTGTTCCACAACCATTCAAGCAGGAAAAAGCCTGTCACAGCTCCTGGGCATTTCTCCTCATGCCAAGGATCTCAAAATGGGCAACAGAACCTCCAGACCTGCCTGGTAGGATGTAACAGGATGGGAATAACAAACCTGAAAGGACAGAGCAGGGACAGAGTCCAGTGCCCTCACCTGCCTCTGGCTCAGGTCAGGGGAGCTCAGCTCCTGCTGCTGGAAAACTGAATGAAGCCATTCCAGGAAGGCCTTGGATTAGCCCTGCAACTCAATGGCCCAAAAACTATCCAGTCTGAAATCAATCCAACTCCTTCAGAAACAATAAAAAAACCAACCCCAGGAAGCCAATCCAGAAGGAAGACGTGAGAGGGAGTCAAACAGGTCAGGGCTCCACTCAGCTGCAGGCTGGTTGGCTTTCAGCAAGGTCCCCTCTCCCCTCCAGCTTTGGGAAGGTTTGAATATTCCATCACTCCCAGTCTCCCATCCCACAGCTTCCTGCAGCTGATGACATTTCCAGCCAGCCAGCCCAGCTCTGCACTGGCATGGGGACACCAAGGAGAGGGGCTTGGGTTTGGCACTGTGGACAAGACTGGCTGGGAAAGAGGGAAGGGTTTCCAGGAGATCTGTGCAGCAAAGGAATGCAGCACCCAAAACAAAGGCCATGGCTAAGAGGGCAGAGGAAAAATTCCTGAAAACTATCCCAGAGTCTCCTGGAAAGCAGAGCCCTGTTTCCAGGCATCCCTGGGAGCCAGCAGCTGGGATTTCCTCTGTCCTCTGGCGCCAGAGGATCTCAGCTGCCTTCTGCAAGATCCATTTCTTGCAGGAGGTGGATTAAACCATCCTGAGCAGCTGCGATTTTGGAACTGAAAGTGTTTCCCCTTCCTGTTGGCTGTTCTGAGCTACCCCACAGGCAGGATTTGCTGCAAACCACACACAGCAGCTCCCAGCACAGCAGGACCCGTCCTGATCCCCCTGCAAGGCTCTGGTGAAGTGGGAGAAGGACAAAGCAGGAAAGCTGTGCCCCAGCTGCAGCAAACCCTGCTGCACTGACCACCTCTCCAGCCAGCACACAGGGAACTGCAAAGCTTTTAAAAGGCAGACTTTCAGCCCAACTAAACCCACTGCCATCCATATATTGTCCCCTGGGAACTGAACCCACACCAGCACAGCTCAGAGCCAAGGGGAGCTTTCCAGAGCTGGCACTGCACACAGTGGAACCAAGCAGAGGGTACAAGGGAACCCCAGAATTCTGGGATTAACACTCCAGAATCCATCAGGAAGGAGCAAGAAGGGAGAGCAGGGCAGAAGATGGATGATGTCCTGGCAAGTTTTCCTGGTGACTCAGAAAAAGCCACAGTGGTGGTGGCAACACTGGCTCAGCTCAGAGCTGCCTGTCCTGGGCAGAGACACTCTGTGTGTCAGGGCAACGCCCACCCTGTGCCCTGAGTGTTTAACTTCATGTCCTGAGCTACCACACTCAGAATTTAGCCCTGTTTGGTGGGCCCCCACCCAGCTGCCACTGCTGACTGCAGGGGTGCAGTCCCACCAGCCCAAACCCCACCCCAGGCCCAGGGATGCAGCTGCAGGTCCCAGCCCTTGGTGTTACCATTGTGATCCCAAGGCTCCAGACATCCGACTTCACGTTGTAACCCTTCTGGTTGAGCTCTGGGTTTATTCTTTCTGGCTGTAATAGCAAAATGGAAGATGTTATAACTTCATCTCATTTTCCCCAAAGTACAAACCCCTACAGGATCCAAAACCCAGGTTGGGTGGATCTCCCTGGTTCATCTCCCCATGGAGGCAGGGTCTGAGGTTAAATCTGGCTCTACACAACTCACATCAACTTTCCCTCTTCTCAGGAGAGAGAGACTTGTACTATCCCTGCAGCACAATCCTGCCCCAGGAGCACACACTTCCCACATGGATGCCACAGAGGGAAAGGGAAATTCATCCTGACTTAAGGATGAAATGAAACAAACCTGACAAGGAAAATCTCAGTATTTTTTATCCAACAACAAACAGCCCTTCCAACCCCCACAACCAGCACCAGCCAGTCTTTTATCCTTCTGCAAATGAAAGGTGGCAGAGGAAGAGTCCACTGCAGGATTGACAGGGCAGGGCTTACAGGGAGGGTAATCCCATGCTCAGAGGGCTCTGCTGAGCCAGGGAGAGCAGAGAACTCTCAGAGTGGTTTCTGTCTCAGGATGGAGGTGAACCAAGAGTGATTTCTCTGAGTCAGGGCTGAAGGCTGCAGATGATTGCACTTACAGCCATGTAGGGTTTGCACCCAGCATCCATGGTCTTCGCAACAGAGTCCACCAAGTAGCCACTGATCCCAAAGTCACACATTTTCACGTGTCCCTCCTTGTTGATCAGCACATTGGAAGGTTTCACGTCTAAGAGAAAATACAAGAGGGTAAATTGGGTCTTTGCAGGAGTATTGAAGAGTCTGAGGTAAGATGGACAATTCCCTGCTGCCCTAAGGGGGAACCAGACCAGCTCCAACACAAGGGAGACAAAACCCCACTAGTCTTATTTCAGTAAATGTCATTCATAGATAAACTATAACCATGTCCTCCTGGCAGAAAAAGCCTCTTCTCTAAAAAGGCAGGTCAAAAGGTTGAAATGCAATGTGAAAGAGTTAATGCCCAGCTCCTTAGGAAAGATTTATGTGCCCAGCACAGCCTTAAAAGCCCAATTCTACCAAATTCTCAGGACAGTTTGTCCCATGCATATCATGATCTGTTCACAGCTACACAAGGGACTAGTCCAGGATAAAGAGCAGGACCTGGGTGTCCCAATTCCCATCTGTGATTCTATAAGGTCTCTTCCAGCTCTCACTTTGCTCTAACTACCCAGCCAGGAGGGTCTGGGGATTTTGTCTCCAAGAGCAGCCTCTGAGGCACTTCTGTTCTCAGAGAGACAGATGCCCATCAAATACAGGTAGTGAAGAATTCAGTTGCTATATTCAACCCTTCATCTGGAAAGAAGGAAGAGAACAACATCCTGCAAGCAGAGGCAGGAGGGATGCATCTCAGGGACAAGCCCTGGGCATTTAGATCTGTGCACCACTGTCCTAAGTACCAGCAGATCCCCCTTTGGGCATCCCAGAGGGACACACCACCCATCTCCTGGAAAGGAGTCCTCCCCTAACTTATTCCAAGGTCAGATCTCCAGCCACTAACCCATCCAGCACCTACCTCTATGGATTACAGACAGTTTACTGTGCAGGTGCTCCAAAGCTCGTACAATCTGGGGACAAGCAAGAGAGAAAAAGCATCCATTAGTCCCACACAGCTCCAGGTTTCCCCTGCAGACACAGCATGGGCCTCAGAGACCTCCACCAGGGGCAGGGAATGCACAAACCCACATAGGAACACAAGAGGCACTCACAGACACAGCCATTTTCCCCAGAATGTCTTCAGGGATGGTTTTCTTCTTCTCCAGAACTTTCTTGTAGAATTTATCTAGGGAGGTGTCCATGAGCTCCATGCAGATCCACACATCACCCTGCAGATGGAGAGAGAGCAGTTGAGAGGGAATTTCCTGGAAGTCTGTGGGAGCTGAAGAGAGTGGTGGGGATGGATGGACAAATGGACACTGCCCTTTCCACAGAGGGCAAGTCAAAGGCCCTGCCATGCAGCTGCTGTTGGCCACACCATCAGCACACAGGCTCTGCACTGGACAGTGATGGGCACAGATGTCCAGGTGCCACCAAAGCCTCCCTTTGAGGGGAGCCCAGGCCATGGACAACACACTCAGGCATCTGCCATATGGGATGGAATGGGATGTGGTCAGTGCTGCCTGCAGAAGGGAAGCCTTTAAGCCATAGCAGCACCTCAAGCAGCCCAGCTAGGTTGGAGAGCACAGAGGGGCTTTGGCACAGTTTGGTGCCCTCAGCACAGTCACACAGGCCCCAGGTGCCCACCAGGCATCCACCAGCTCAGTACCTCACGGAAGAGGGCTCCGTAGAAGGTGACAGTGTAGAAACAGTCAACTGTCCTCATGGAGATGTCCAAGTCCATCAATAACCTCTTCTGCTCCTGAGTGTTCACAGTGGCTCGAATCCTCTGAGACAAACATGAGAAAGGGAAGGTTTGGTGTAGGTGGGATAACACCATCATCCCTCAGTCTGACTCACAGGACATGCAGTTCTGGGGCCAGGGCAGGCATTTAGTGCTTGTTTTGCAGCCAGCAGCACCCAGGAGATGCCCAAATTCCCTCTGCCAGACAGAACCTCAATGAATGCCAAACCCTTGGCAAATGCAGGACCAGGCCAGCAGCCTGGACAGGCACTCTGCCATCCCAACCTTGCACTGCAAGCACCAAGTCTGGATTACAAAGCCTCTTATCCACCCCACAGTGCCCCACAGCTGGTATCAGCACAGACCCTTCACCATGAGGAACACCAGAGGCCGCCAAACCCAGATAAGCCTGTCCCCATTTTGCCACATCCAGTGGTGCTCAGCAGTGTCTCCACTCCCCTGGAGCTGCACATCCTGCCCTCCATGCCCCCAGCCAGAGGCTGTGCTCACCTTCACAGCCATGATGGTGCCGCTCTGCGCGTGCCGCACCTTCTCCACCACCCCGTAGGCACCGCGGCCCAGCTCTGAAATGGCCACCAGGTCATCGGCCTCCACCTCGAAGTTCTTTAGAGACAGAGAAGAAACAAAGTCAGGCACAAGAACACTTAGAAAGGACATCAGCAGAGATCTGATACTTTCAGCTCACTCAGGGCATTTCCAAGCAATGGAACTGACAGGATCCACTCACTCCTGTGCGTACCAGAGGCACCACACTTAGAGAACATGGGTGTATTTTTGGCTCTGTTGCATCAGAGCCCAGACCCTCTCACCTCATACTCACCAGGGCTCATTTAATTCCCCCTCTGCAGCTGGAGATCAGGACTTTCATCCTTTAAGCCAGGGCACACTGCCACTGGAAAGGGCACCAAAGGTTGGTGCCTCTCTGCCTGCTCGGGATGACCCACACAAGGGTATTTCTGCAGTTGCTGAACTATTTGCAGGATTTTAACAGCTCCTGTGCCAACATGGGCAGCAGTCAGGAGTCTCCACCACAGCTCCAAATCCCTGTGTGCAGCCAGGGATCCCTCACCTCTCCTCACATCCCAAAAGTCATCAGTCACCTGTCTGACAACACCTGTGCAAAGCTTCTGCCAGATGGAATGGTGCACACAATCACTCAATTCCTAATTACTGGGGAGTTTAAATGGGTTTTACCTGATTTTGATACTTTCTCCCACCACCAGAAAGCAGACAGCAAAGTAAAACTGAGTTAGCACCAACGATGGAGCTCAGGCAAGTACAACTCCATTAAGTCTTGCTTAAAACTGGAAAAAACCCATGGCCAGTGCTCAGCCCAGCGAGTGCCCAACACATCAGGGAGCCAGTGAGCTGCTGCACAACCCACAAACAAGCTTCCCTAAAGACACACTCCCCTGTAATTGCTGGCTCTGCTGGGCAGGGCATGAACCCGGTGAGACACAGGCTATTTTTGGACGCTGTGTTCATCGCTCCTCATAAGTCACAGCCCTCCTTTTAGCCAGGCTTTATCCAGCCTCCAGTTTTCCTCTGGTCCCAGGGAACAACAATAATACCAGGATGCCAAATTGCCCCAGTAGCCACAAAGGCAGTGAGGGTGGGAAACAATCACAGCCCAGCACCGGATGCTGTGCCTGCGAGCTACGCCCAGAGCAGGGAGAGAGGAAACAGGCTCTGGCGCTGAGGAGCCAAGCTGGGAGATGTGGCTGTCGGGCTCCTGGCCAGCAAAGCTCCCCCTGGCACTGGCCACAGCATGGCCAGCAGCCACCAGCTCCACTGGACCTTGCCACCAGTCCTGGCTCCATTGATTGGAGCCAGATGTGGCAGCGAGGCAGAGCAGGGAGGTCTCAGCACTGAGCTCAGCACTGCCCAGCACAGGAAGGTGCTGGCCCTTTCCTGGGCAGGACAGTGGATCCTGGAATGAGCAGAGCAGGGATAAAGGAGACATGTCCAACCTCCCACCCTGGGCAGCTGGCAGAGGCTCCAAGTGCCTGCAAGGGCCTCCAGGAAGGATCTGGTGGTGCTTCCATGGACACGTGTTCTGCAGTTGTTCCAGGCTATTGTGTTCTGCTTTTCCTGGCATTTGCCCTGAGGCTTCCCCAGAAGCTGGCAGTTCCCAGCACACTCCAGGAACCAGCACTGCCCTGCCCAGCAACAAGAGGTGATGGATGCACTGATGGAGCTGCAGCTTCCCTCCCAGGACAATGGGATGCACAGAATGGCCTGCACAGATCAACTGACCTGAGGTCATCACCCACCCCATGGCCTAAAGCTGCCCTTCTGCCCAAGTCCTCGTCTCCATCATGTCACTGCAAAACATCTGGACCAGACCCTTCCTGTAAACATTGGAGCAGGCAAAGAAGTGTCTCCAGAGAGTTTTCTCTAAGCTGCAGCACTGTTCCCTTGCACACACCATGCCCAGGCTGTCACAAAGAGCATCCCTCCCCAAGCTACTAATACACAATGGCCAGAAAACAGCACAGGCAGTAGAATTGCTCCCTGGACCCAGCCAAAGCTTCCTCTCCTCTCCCCTAACACTAAAACCTTGCACTGAGGTCAAGGGACTCAGATTCCACCAGCCAAGTCATCTCTCAGCCTAAAAGGGACTACATATAGGGCTGACCCAATGCAGAATACTTTTGCCTCCCTTGCAGTTTCTGCAGCCCCAAGAGAGCCCCTAACAAGAGAATTAAATAGAAGAGAGACAGTGGCTATTTCTAGCAGTGTTTTTCATCTGGTCACTAAGAAAGGGTTTGGAGAGAAGCTTTGTGTCCAGCTTCTCCCAGGCCTCAGGCAGTAACACAGTCCTGTGGGTACGCAGGACAAAGGGAATTGGTTTGGGGCAGTCTGTGGGCACGGTGAGGCCACCACGATTGAGGGCAGATGGGCTGTGTGATCACAGAATGGTTTAGATTGGAAAGGACCTTAAAAATCATCCAGTTCCACAGGACACCTTCCACTAGAGCAGGTTGTTCTAAGCCCTGACCAACATGGCCTTAAACACTTCCAGGGATGAGACAGGCAGAACTTCTCCCCACCCATTCAATGGGTGGTGGGACTGTCAAAGAACAGCTGTGATCTCCCACTATGGACAAACTGCCCACGTGGCCTTTGATGGCACCCACCTGTCTCACAGGTACTGCCTGCAGGTGACAGACCAGCCAGCAAGTGCATGAGGCTCAGAGATGAGCCATCCTGCAGACAGGGTGACACATTCAGCTCCCCAACAGTTGCTGCTCTAAATACACACAGACACCCCATTATTCCACAGGGAAAAGGTCCTGCTGTGGGATGTCTCATCCCTGCAAAGCTCCATGCCATGAGGCTGCCCCAGAAGGGCACCATCCACCTCACAGTGTGCTCTGCAATCTCAAGGCCTGATCTGACAGGTTGCCAGGCATGATCCACAGAGCTCTCCATGAACAGGGCAAACAAAACTAGAAGCAAGCAAAAAAGAAATCCCTTTGGCACGTACTTTATCTCCGATGGTAATGAACGCCCTGGAGTCCAAGTTCCTCGGGGGCCTGCAAGGAAAGAGAGAGAGTCAGGAGAAAGCTCATCTTCACTAACCCTCTTGGCCAGAGCCAGGTTTCACATTCCCTCCAGCACTTTCAGCTGCTGCTTTCCACCGTGCCTTGTCGTGGGTTCAAACCAGCCCCCTCCAAACACTCACAGACGCTTTAACCGTGCCAGGAACACCTCAACCCACACCCACGAGGCATTCACTGCACACGGGCAGAGAGAACCCCGGGGAGTCAGCCAGGTGAGACAGGCATCAAAGCACAGGCTACAGAACCATCCCTGCTCAGCAGACAAGCCCAGGGCACCGAGCCCGATGGGGTGAGACCTTCCTGCAGCAGAGCAGCTCAGCTGTCATGTTTTGACAGGCAGGTGTTGTAACAGGACAGCCACGTAGCCCAAAACACACACTGAGGGAACAACAGGTAATTCCTCACCCGTGAGTCACTTGTGTGCACTCACTGCCTGTGCCAGGCAGGCAGAGCAGGCAGCACTTTGGTGTCACACTTTGCACAACACCAGGCAGGTTAAAGTCATCCTTTATGGCCTTTTTCCTCATTGCTGCCCACTTCCCATTATGGGCAGTACGGGACTTTTGGAGCCATCATGAGAGTTCTGTCCCTCTTGCCTCACTTCTCTGCTCTCCCCATCCCTTGGGACCTGCCAAGGGCAGAGATTGCCCAACTCTCAATTCCCATCAGGGCACGCAGCAACCTCCAGCTTCAAGGAAGTACTTAAGGCTCGAAGCAAAAGCCTTGCACTGTGCAAATATTTGCACTGCAGCTTGAACAGCACAGAGAAAAGGAGCTGTGGACAGCTTGCACCAGCCCAGGGCATGCAAACACCCTGCAGACTCCAACGTGAGGCCTTCTCCAGGGGAAATTCAAACAGTGGCAGGAGCAGAGACAGATGCACCCGTGGGGGAAGGAGCTGGCTCTTGCATGCGAGGCTGCACAGCATTAATTACTGGGGGAGTTCCCCTGCCTCTCCCTGCAGCAGATCTGCCCTCTCTACATGGGCTTTTCAGCAGTGATATTTCCCTTTCAGGGCTTTCACTGCTTTCCTGGAGCTGGGAGAGTTCTCTAGAACAGGTTTCTGGAGCAAACAAGGCTCAGCACTGGAGACACAGCCTGAAGTGTTTTGGAAGAGCATCATGGAAGAGGAATTTTAGCCATCTGCTCTTTGTCAAACCAAGCACTGCTACCCTGGGCTCTGCCCCACGGCACAACAAGCAGCAGCAGCAGGAGCAAACAGGGCAGGGAGAAATTCCAGTGCCCTGAGATACTGCTGAGCACCAGCACCAAGCAGCACAACAATGTAAGATGTCTGTGTCTTCCTCACACCAGGGCAAGGAGCCGCCAACAACCCTGATACCCATGTCATGCAAAGCATTCCCCAATCCTCACACCCCTCATCCTGCCATGGTCCAGCTATCACTTCTCTTCCTCTGCATTAAAAACTTTCCCTTGGGCAGATTCACTCCCTCCACCACATCTTAGCCCTCTGGCATTGGCACAGCCATGGCAGAAAGACTCAGGAGAGCTTCCCTGCTGTCTCCAAGCCTTTGCCTTTCAACCATTTCAAAATCAAGAGGCACCTCCCAAGCAGACACATGCCATGCATGTGCCTGGATGTGCAATCCCTTCTCATCACCCACAAGCCAGAGCTTAAGAAAAAAGAGTAACTATGCTGGTTTTGTGAAGTCTTCACAAGCCATTCCTCTTGAGATCAAGTGCCAAGTCCAGCTCTGGAGAACATCTTCAAGCAGCAGAGATACTTACGTTGTGTTGGCAACAGGCTGTTTGATGGGGACACATGTTATCCTCAGATCTGGTTTCTTCCTGCCTTTCACTGGAAGAGAAGATACACGTGTGAGCAACTGGCTATTTGCTTTTTTTCCTTCAAGAATCCTGTTCCCTACAGCCACCAGGCAGGGAATGCAGGGTCTGGACTCCCTCACAAACATCCAGGTGACAAAGACTGTCTTCCAGGTCTTGCAGCCAAGCACTGCATCCCAAAAACACTCTTTACCCTCCAAGGCCATGAACAGTCTCCTCTCTTTGGAGAGTTAAACCTTCTTCCAGTTAAAGCTGGGATTTCTGAGGCACTTACCTGGTTTGTGTGGCTCCAAAGATCCTCTGGAATCTGAAAGACAGAAAGGAGACACCAGCTCAGCCTTCACTCCTCAGCCCAGTCGGGTACCAGCCGTGTATCCCCCATGGCCCATGCAGGGCCCAGGAGAGGGAGGGAGGCACAGCTGGGCTTTGGGAGCCCAGCCAAGCCTGGCCCCATCCCCGATTCTCCAGCCACAAGAGGTCCCCACGCCATTAGGGATGCACAGGACTCCCAAAAATCCTCCCTGTCCACAGGTTCCTTGTCCTCCAACCCCCAGCCATGCCTTCCTTGGAAGAGCCAGGGTTGGATCAGGCATGGAAGGCAATGGCCACCAGACCTCCAGCAGAACCAAGGGGTTAGTCCCAGAAGGAATGGGGACACCCTCACACAACTAAGGGAAAATAGGGGAAAACCAGACAGGAACTGACTATCAGCCAACAGTAAACTCACAACAAACCCAGGCTTGCAGAGGCTGAGCCCCACCAGACAAGGCAGCAGGAATGACTGGCAAGAGGATTTGCTCCTCCTGCTCTCCCAGCAGCACTGGGATAACAACATCACTGCTGCAGAGAGAAACATCTGCAGGTGAAATGACCACCCCAGCACTGCGAAAATACCCAGACCCCGAGGTGCTGAAGTGCTGCAGCTGAGAGCATCGAGGTCCTGATCCCCCCAGGAGAGACCAGGGGGCAGCTACACTTTGCAGCTGAAGGTGCTCCTGCACAGAGCTGGAAGATGCATTAAAAAGCAGGAATATCAAGGTGTGCTCCAGGCACCAGGATGGGGGCAGACTGCTCAGAGTGGCCTTGGACAGCCCCTCAAGACAGCTCCTACCTGCCTGGCTCTCAGGAGTAGGCATGTGGACAAAGTCCAGCACTCCAAAGGCTGCCAGGGAAGGGAGGGGAGAGGGAAGGAGCTGGAATTTTCAGAAGGCCCAGCACCATGTGAAAGCTCCTGCAGCTGCAGCAAGACAGAAGGACAACACATGTCCAACATGTTCCCAGCACTGATAGCCCCCATCCCTGTCCTCTGCCAGCTCAAACAGAAAACAGGTGCCTAGAACTCACTTTTCCAGTGCTGTCCTTCCCCAAATGCAAAGCTTCCTGAGTCTGCAACATCCTGCAAAGGTCCCAACTGCAGGACCCACAGCATCCCTCCCTGCTGAGGGGGAATAATCAGCATGGATCAGTCCATACCCACATCTTATGTGCCTATTTTCCTGCATCAGGGTCAACCTGTAAGGCCTGAGATCAGCACAATTCCTGTGAGTGCTGTGAACTTCCAGCTCAATGAAATCAGCCAGAGAGTCACTCCACCTCAAACAGACTGGAAACCATCCCTGGAAACCCAACCACGTCATGGCAATCACAGCTTCTATTTTGTGAGCCTGCAAAGCATCCCTTGCTCATTGCCCACCTGGCAGGGCTGGAAGGGGCACTGTGAATAGCCCCACACATCCATTGATGGCACTTTGCAAAATGGAGCCAAAGGAAAGATGCTGTCCGTGGGTTCAGAAAGGCCTCCCCTCCCCTATTCAGCATGGGAGGCCAAGCACAGAACCTACAAACTGGAGTCCCCAGAGTCCTTCTGCACCCAGGCAGGCTGGGGAGCTTCCCATGGGCACACATGCCATCCCCTCCCAGGTGATTGATTTAGTTTGGTGCTGAGCAAGAGCCTCACACCAATCGCTTCTCCCCCATGACCTGCTCCAAAACTCAGACGAGTTCCTGCTTGACACGCAGCCCCCCCAGCAGCCACCACCCAGAACTTCACTAGAAGCACTGAAATACCCCTGTCCTGGCTGGGATTTTGCTCCATCTGTTTGCTCTCCCTCTCCCCAATTGCCATAGTAACCCTGCACAAAGCGCCTTCTGTGCCGCCGGCTGCCCTGGCATCGAGGCTGTGGGTGACTCACGGGGCAGGACCAGGGTCCAGGGGCTCCTGGAGCCAGGCATCCCACAGGCATCAGCCCTTCCGCAGCCCCAGCTGCAAGAGCGGGGCTGGAGGGAGCTGGGAGCACCCGGTTTGGGGTCATGAATCATTGGGGCACTGTGTGGTGGAGCCCAAGCTCCCAGATAGGAGGGTTTGCAGCACAGGTTAGAGGGACAAGAGACAGGGAACATCCCTGTTCCAAACCTCCTGCTTCACACAGGGGAGTCATTCAATGCCTCTGTGCATTGCCATGAACTCTGCACCAACAGGGGCCCTGCACATCACAGCCCATTTCCCTGGGCCCCCAAACTACCACCCTCGACTTCCCCCTTCCCAGCCCATCCAGCCCAGCCCCAAAAAGCATTTCCCAGCTCCAGCCTGAAAAAGCACTGATTAATCTGCAGGTATTTCGCCACCACTCCCAGCTCTGCCTGGGCCACCTACGTTGGCGGAAAACCCAGCTCAGCCCATGCCTGCAGGAACAAAGGCACCCTGGATGCTGCCCTGCAGCCAGGGAGCTCAGGCAGAGATTGGATTTGCCTCTTATGGCTCTCCTAAAATTTGCCACGAGATTTCCAGCCCCTGCAGCCTGGATTGAACTCCGTGTTGAAGCTTCTCCCGCTGTTTGCAGCACCAGTGCCTTTACAGCCCCCCAAGGAAAGCCAGTGCCCTGTTCAGGGTGAATGAGAGTGAAGGGAAGACTGGGCAGGGGAGGAAAAAAAGGGGAAAAGGGAGAAGCAGAGAGGCAGTGGGATGGGCACAACATGACCCTGCAATTCAACCCTTCAATCCCAGGACAGCATTTGCCTTCAGCCCCCACAGGCAGCTGCTGTCAGCTCCTTCCCACCAGCAAGGCCCCAGAATTGCCTCTCCCACATTTGCAGGGTCGGTGCAGGAGGAATTGTTAGAATGTGCACAACTGCCTGTCACCTGAGAACACTCCAGTTCCCCGGGGTTCTCACCAGAGGGTGCAAGCACAGAGCAGGGCTCCCCTCTAAAGCTCCCTCCACACAGGCTGAGCAGCAGCAGGAGAAGGCGGTCTGGGGACATGTCACAGCTCTCCCTGCAAACCCAGGGCTCTGCTGCCAGCCCCGAGCCCCTGGGATGGCAGAGGGCACTGCTCTGGGCAGCAGAAGGGGCTGCCAGCCATGGACACACAGGGCACAGCACCCTGCACCCAGGGCAGGGGAAAATTAGCTGACAGAAGTTCCTGGTGCGGCTGAAATTGCAACCCACGTGATGCTGCAGGCACGTAACTGCATCCTTTATGCTAAGAAAGGAACCATTTCCTCCTAAAGAAAAAAAAAAAGCCTAGCAATTTTTTTTTTCTCATGCTATAACCTCCAGCAGTTCAGAACTGCTACAGACACTTCCTGGAACCGTTTAATTCTACACCGGAATCCTCATCTTTGCCACCACCAACTTCAGCCCTATTAAGTTGCACCTCTCCCCGGGAGGTTTATCCTTCCCACTCCACTGGCGTGGGTGGAGAGAAACGAGCAGGACAATCTAAAGAACTGCAAATAAAACTATTTGCCTGAGTCGACCTTTGAAATGAAACCTCTCCGCTGCCTCCCCAGGGTTGCAGCCCCAGGTGAAGTCCTGGGGACGGCTGAGGCACGGGAGGCTGCTCTGCTTCCTCAGTGCTGGGAGGAATACTTGGGATGCATCCCAAGAGACGAGAGTCAAATGCCATGGATAAGGCAGAGGGTGGAGGGTGGATCCCAGCAAAGAAAGAGCTGGAACAAAAAAGCATCAAGAAAACAAAAAAGGAATAAAGACATCTGAGGCAGAGAGGGGAATTTGGGTGCTTGGTCATGAGAGCCAGCTCCTCGCAGGAACACTTTGTGCTATTTTCCACCGATGAGAGAGGAAAAAGCTATCTGTGGAAGTGGAAAAAGGGCTCTCAACCTGCCGAGAGCAATCACTCATCAGCCCTCCGAGGTCCGGCTGCAGAGGGGGTCGGGCGGGTCATCCTCCTCACTTCTGCAAAAGCTGCCGGCGAGGAGAAGGAAAAAACACGCTGCACAAAAAGCCCCTTGCAGCCCTACACCAACCTGTGAGCCTGTGCTGAATCACAGCTCCTGACTCCGGGGTCGAGAGCACCCACTTTTCCCATGCAACAGGCTTTGTGGTGCGGGACAAGCATGCAAGAGCTGCTGGAAAACTCTGCGTCCCAGGAATGCAACCCAAACCGGAGCCAACTTTACCCTCTGCATTTTTTCCTTTAGACACGCTAGATTATTAATTTTTTCAATTAAGACGCCAGAGTTTTAACCCCACACAAAACATGCAAGTTTCCAGTGCTTTAAAAATAGATCTCCAGCTGCAAATACCGACACCCCCTCCCAAGCAAAGAGAAAGAAACAAAACCGCATGGACTGACCCCCAAAAGTTGCACAGCCTCTTCTAGCACCAAACCCAGCCCTTTGCTCTCCCCCACCACGTGTTTTGGAAATTGCAACATCTACCTTGCTTCTTGTCCATGGCTTCCCAGAAATGAAGCGCAGCTCCCGCACGCCTGGCAGAAGAGAGGGATGGGGGCGGACTGGAGGAGGGAGGGGAAAAGAATTCCCGCAGGATCCAGCGCACGGCACTTCTTTGCAAGCACTGATGATTCTTTTCAGTGGGAATGCATTGCCCCAAGCGCTCGCTGGCTCCACGCAGCTCTGCCTGCCCGGCGTCCCCAGCTCCCGGGGGTCCCCAAGGCTGGCAGCAGCAGTGGAAGCAACTGGGGGCAGTCAGGGAAGGCAGAGCGGCGCTCCCGCATCGGCAGCTGCCGAGCTTGGCCGGACTCGAGCTCCGATTACCCTTGAAAGCTCAACAGTTGTAAAAACTGCAGCAGCGAAATAGCAGGTGACGTCAACAGGAAACTGGTGGGGAGCCAGAGCCAGAGCCAGAGCCAGGGCCAGAGCCAGCTCCGGGAGCGCTGGATCGCTGCAGAGCATCCCGCTGGGACGCGCTTTCCTCCGACACACTGACTCACCCAGACCCAGCATCCCACCAGAGCGCCCTTGCGCCGGGACAGCCCTGGGACCATCCAGCATCCCACCAAAGTGCCCCTGGCCCCGGGACAGCCTTGGCACCATCCTGCATCCCACCAGAGCACCCCTGGCACCATCCAGCATCCCATCAGAGCACCCCTGGCACCATCCTGCATCCCACCAGAGCACACCTTGCCCCGGGACAGCCCTGGCACCATCCTGCATCCCACCAGAGTGCCCTGGCACCATCCAGCATCCCACCAGAGCACCCCTGGCCCCAGGACAGCCCTGGCACCATCCTGCATCCCACCAGAGCACCCCTGGCACCATCCTGCATCCCACCAGAGCACACCTTGCCCCGGGACAGCCCTGGCACCATCCAGCATCCCACCAGAGTGCCCTGGCACCATCCAGCATCCCACCAGAGCACCCCTGGCCCCAGGACAGTCCTGGCACCATCCAGCAGAGCAGAGGAGAGCCCACGCTCGCCGAGATGGAAAGAGGTCACATTTCGTTGTGCTGCAGGTGACACGCTAATTGCTCTGCCACTAACAACTATTACCACAACAAATAGTGGAAATATTGCTCCATGACAATACCAGCCCGGAGCTTGGCAGCTATTGCAGGGTGACAACCAAGACGAGAAGGCATCTCTGGTGGCAAAATATAAATCACTGTGTGGATTTGGCTGGGAAATAGCAAGGGAGAGTGGGGAAATAAAAGCATTCGTTTCTCTGCAAACACGTGTAAGAAAAGCCGTGGCAAAGTCTCGCTGCTCTTCCCCTTTTCCTCAGAACCAGCCTGGCAGAAGCCAGAGCTGTCGCTCCTGATCAAAGCCAGGCTCACCTTTGACAGGCTGCAGTTTTGTTTTCAACTTCCCTGACAGCCTGGAGGGCAGATACTGTACCAGCTTCTTTACCTTGCACTAATTATAGAAAATCTGCTGGTGCTTTGCTCCTGAGCTCTCTCTCCCCCAACTCCAGGCTGTGCTGGGCCCTGCACATTTGCAGGCTGAAAAGTCAGAGGTCAAGGTAAATGCACATACCAACCTAATGAGTGGCTCTAATTTTAAATAGTGTTTATGTAAGCCCCAGAAGGGCTGCGGAAGGTATTTTCTCAGGCTCATTTCCACTCCCAGGGTATAGTTTCAGGCACAGATCATCAGCACATAAAGGATGCTGACGCAGGAGCTGCTATTGCAGATGGCACTGAGAGCCACCAATACCCGTCCCCAGCACTCCTGGACAGAGCAAGGCTGCATTGTCCTCCCATCCCAAACTCTCCTGACATTAATTCCCCCTGACCCACACATAGACACTCCAAGGATCTTCAGACACCCACTGAGTCAGAGCTGCTTTGGAGCAGAAAGTCCCTAACCCAGCAAGTGGGATGGGAAATCATTTTCTTTGAATTAGTCCTGTTGGGTTTCAGCGCCCCAGGACCAGGGGTGGGGTAAAGCAAGAGCTTCCCGACATCTCAAAAGCGTCTTAGAAAACAAGCAAACAAATAAACCAACAAAACAAACAAAAATAAACCCAGGCATCCTTTCAAGCCTCACCATTGGCAGCTCCTTCAAAAGTTTGCCAGCACAGTAGGAATTGCTCACCCTCAAAAAACACACACCTTTTGCCCTTAATTATCCACTCCCTTATAGGCCACAGGTAATCCCGGAGGAACAAAAGGCAGGGGGTGTTTCACTGGTGTTAATGAAGCCTCCCCACACCTCGGTGCTGGGATGTCATAAGGGAAGCTGGGGCAGCAAATCCTGCCATGGGGAGAAGTCAGACACTCGGCACAGCGTCTGGCACACCCTGGCAGAGCCAGGGCAAGGATGGCTCCCATCCCTCCTGCCAGTGGGCTGGCTCGAATAAATGCAAGAGCACACCCTTAAAAACAGCAATGAGCTCAAACAGTGCCCTGCCAGTGCCAGGCCCCTCTCCCCACCCTTCCCCTGCACTCAGGCAGCATCTCCTGAGCTCACTTTGGTTAAGGTCAGGTCACCACTGCAGCCTGGACCAGGGATGGGGATGAGTTGCTTTGCTCAGGGACCAGGTGTGGGGATGAGCTGCTTTGCTCAGGGACCAGGTGTGGGGATGAGCTGCTTTGCTCAGGGACCAGGTGTGGGGATGAGCTGCTTTGCTCAGGGACCAGGTGTGGGGATGAGCTGCTTTGCCATGAGCAGCCAAAGCAAAATGTCCCATTTGGGGTTGGGCAAGAGCTTTCTACATGTGTGTTTGGGATTGAGCACAAAATTAATGACTTCTCCTGTTCCAAAAGAAAAGACACTGCCTAACCAGGGAGAGGGTCTGATTTTCATGGAATGCCTCATTTCCTCTCAGCAGGGAGAAGCCCAAGCACCAGCTGGCTGCACCATCCCAGCACCACTCTGCCTGGTGCCCACCACATCTCACCCTCCAGCTGGGAACTGCAGCAGCTCTCCTGGCCACACCTGTAATGCAGCCACTGCCCTAAGCATAGGATGCACTCACCTTTCCACACAGAAAACACACATCCCAGGGCAAAGCCCCACATGCCCAAGCCAGGCACAGGACACACAGCTTGGAAACTCTGCAGCTCTGCTTTAAAATAGAGCCTTTGGACCAAACCCAATAGGAAAGGGAGCAGGGTTATCTCTCCCACACCCTTCGACAGTGTTTGGAGATGACAGAGCACAACACCACACAGAACTCGTCTCCTCCAGCAGAGCAGGATGTCACACCAACAGTGCCACCAAACCTGGGTGAGACCAATGCAAGGGAGAAGGGTGAGACCTCCCAGTACCCAGTGAGGGATATGGGGACAGGCACTTAGCCAAAAGCACAGAATCACAGAATTGATTGGGTTGGAAAAGACCTCCGAGATCATCAAGTCCAACCCTTGGGCCAACTCCAGTCCCTTT
>JAWWEV010000034.1:13697076-13713328 GCA_035583235.1 Hafferia zeledoni
CCCGGCGGGGCCGGGCCCGGGGCGGAGGCCGCGGGCCGGGAAGGTCAGCGCGGGCTGAGGGTCCAGGGCGGCGGCGCTGCCCGCGGAGGGAGCGGCGCTGGCGGCCCGGAGATGGCGGAGGGCCGGCCCCGGGAGGCTCCTTCCGTCCACGGCTATTTTTAAAGGCGCGGAGGGAGCGGCGAGTCCTCCAGGGTGACCTCCTTGTGCCGGGGCTCGGTACCGCCCGGAGCCGCCGCCGGGACGGGCCCCGGCACTGCCCGCGGAGCGGCGGGGGAGGTTTGGGCATCGTTGGCTTTCAAATGGGGAAAAGAGACAAGAGGGAAATATCACGGGATCAGTTAGGTTGGAAAAGGCGTCTGACATCGTCGAGCCCAACCTGTGAGCGAACACCCCTCGATAACCAGCCCGGAGCACTCGGTGCCTCTCCCAGTCCTGAAACACTCCAGGGACGGGGAATTCACCATTCACTGGGCAGCCCCTTCCAATCGCCCTTTCTGTCAAGGAATTCTTCCTAATGACCGACTGAACCTCCCCTGGGACAGCTCAGGACATGAACTACATGCAAACCTGTGCGCACAGTTCTCCACCTGCCGCAGCTGTCTGGGTTTATCCCGCAGTGCCTGACGTTGGCATTGCCCTGCCCTGCCCCAGGGCTGCCTGATGTAACCGGCAGCTGCTGCAGCGTTTTGTGAGTTTTCTTTTGTCCTGCTGCCTCACCTCGAAACTCTGATATCCCTCTTAATTAGAAACCGTGATATCCCTCTTCATTTTTTGTTGTGGCTTTTCCTTCGCTTTGTTCCCTCGCTGTAATTCAACACTGTTTGCTTTGATGGTGTGGAATCTCCACAGTCAAAGGAGAGCCACGAGTAGCCCTTGAAATTCTGGCGCTAACATGAATTGCAGGAATGCTGTCTGTGATCAGGGAATTCAAAAGTAATTGAACTGGAAGAGCCAATGGAATTTCTGCATCAGTGTGGTTCACATAAACAACTAAGAATACCACAGGGGCAAAGCTGTCTCTGCACCCAGAGCTGGCACTGCCCCAGCACGGGAGGTGGGGAGTTTTCCTGGGGATTTTTCATGTGTCCTCCCAGCAGGAGGGGAAGGGAAAAAAAAAAAATCATGGAAAAAAGCACTTAATGACTTCAATAAAAATTAATTCTTCCAGGGTGAAAACTGACACAGACTTAAAAGTGAGTTCTTCCAGTGTAACTTCATCTGTGAGCTGTACAATGATCTAATTGTTGTTTGAGGTGATTTGTTTCCAAAGCTGTGATTGCTCTTGATCTTAGGATGAAATATATTCATAAACACGAGTCACTTCATGAACCTGCTGCATTTATTATTTTTCCTTTGCCAGTGAGGAGGAGATGGAACAGAACAGATCCAAGCCCTGAGCACAATCTCCATCAAGCCATGGTGGTTTTTGAGGTGTGACAGGGGATGATAATTCCAGTAGGTTTGGGGTGATGTCAGTGAGGTGCTGCTGCTTCATCATGGATTCCCCATCCCTGGAGGATTTAAACTGAGCTTGGCTGTGGCACTGAGTGCCATGATCTGGTAAAGGGAGGGCTTTTCCAACCCAATCCATTCTATGATTCTGTGATTCTATGGATGTGGCACTGAATGAGAATCCATCACATCTTGATCCAACCCTACTGTGATCACCAGCCCAGGGCACTCCGTGCCCTGGGCTGGTGATCACAGTGGGGTTGGATCAAGAGGGTTGGACCAAGGGTTGGACTTGATGATCTCAGAGGTCTTTTCCAACCCAATCCATTCTATGATTCTGTGATTCCTGGCAGCTGCAGAGCAGGAGATGTGCATGACTGGGCTCTGCCTCTCCATCCGAGCTGATCCCAGGCCACACCTGCCTGTCTGGTTTGGTGCTGCAGCCCAGGTTGGGTGGGGGCAGCGCTGACAGACCTGGTGTCATCATCACATGATGACATCTGTTTTTTTTATAGGCTGAACACAAGTTTTCTTCTTGTCCAGAGACACATCCCTTTGAACTGAATATGCTGATCCAGTTTTCCTCCCAACTGAGCTGCTCCAAGGAGTGTTTGTAGTTGTCAGCCAGACGGTCTGAAAGGCATCTGTGTGTCGGAGGTGGCGGGAGGAGACTCAGTGCTGAATAAAATCCTGTCTGCTGGGAGACTGGAGCAGCTTTCATTTAAAAATATATATAAAACTGTATCTGGGGAGACTGAATCCCTTCATAAACAGCTTTATTCATACAGAGAAGTCTGTAGTTGGTCAAAAAGTGAATGTAAGGACATGAATTTCAAAGGGTGTTGACTGTGAACTCCAGCTGGCTCTGGTGGTGAAATAACAACATTAAACAAAAAAACCCAAAAACACTGAAGGGAACCAACTAAATATTTGTTTTTCTTCATTCTGGATAGACTCTTTAATGGAGACTGTGTAAAGGGAATTGTTGATCTGTAGACCAAAACAACTTTTTCATGCAGAACAGACACTGGATTGTGCTGGGTGTTTTTGTATAAAAGGCAGTGGACAGCGTGTCGTTTGTTCCCCTGGGAGATGTTCTGACAAACTCTGGAAAGAGCAGCTTTCACGTCCTCACCGCTGCCTGCCCTGGCTCCTCTGTGCCCTCACAGAGCTCTCACTACCTGCACTGCTCAGATTTCTGCTACTCTGCTTGCAGCAATGATTGACCTACTTCCATCAGCCTGGCTAATCATTAGTTGACTTAAATTGACACCTCCTTGTTGTCCAGGGGCTGCAGTTTGTTGTTATGGTTTGGTGAGGTTTTCTTTAGTGTTCAGGGAATGTTCTGGTCCCTTGTTGAGGCTTCTTGATGATGTTCTCCTGTCCTTTTTCCTATTTGTGTTTAAGGTGCATCTTCTGAACTAAGGTCTGGCTTTATTGCAAAGCTTTTCCTGTTCTTCCCCTGCTTTGATGCCCTTCTTACAGCCCTGGGCCTGGTGGGTTGGGAGGACACTCAGCAGAGCAACAATTCCCCAGGTGTCAGAGCTGGGACAGGTCAGTGCTTTCCATGCACCACCTGAGTGGAAACACTCTGGTGAATATGACTTGAAGGTGGAATATTTCCACTGAGAATTAAAGCCAGTCCATGGCTCGTTCCTTAATCTTGAAATTAAATTAAATTTCAGGAGGGATTTATGTTGGAGGGAGGGAAGTTTAGTGTTTGAATTTGTCCTGCCGTGACTGTTGGCTTCCTCCAGCCTGGTGAGAGGCTGGCAATGCCCCCAGACATGCTCTGGCCACCTGGAATCTCCTTGTTCTGAGATCACTTGCACAACCAGCACAAAGCCCCTCTTGCACTGCTGGAGTAGACTCTGTGCTGTTTGTGACACATCTTATCACACTGCTGCAAGCCTTTCCTTTCTTACTTTCTAACTACTAATCAAACTGCTCTTCCCTTGCAGTTAATCTGATTGTTTGGTGCTCTCAGCAGTACTGTTGCCCAGGAATATTCTTTTTTAAAAAAAGTTTTGTTAAAAACTTGATCTATATGTTATGGGGGGTTCAAAAAGAATTTTATTTTTGCCCAGAACTGTCCCTGCACTTTGTGCAGCTTGAGGTTGTTTCTAAGTGTGATTTTGCAGAACTGAGATGGTTGGATGACTTGAAACCCTCACCAAAAGTCTGTCTGGCAGATTGACAGGCTGAGAGCAACCAACTTGAGAGGCTCAGCCCTTCTCCCTGCAGGTGAGAGTGGCAGGAGGATGCTGGGGGTTCTCCCAGGCTGTTTTACCTGCCCTGTCCTCAGCACTCTGTTCCTTTGTTTCTCCTCTTGCCATTTGGCTGCTGGCAAAGCTGAAAGTCATTTCACATGGACTGACATTGTGCCTCCTCTTTGGAACATTATTTATTTCCCCATCCATAGACTGTCCAATTGAAACTTCTATTTACCAGGCAAGTTGCTGTTTTCAGGAGCTGCTGAGCTGGAGGCAGAGAAATGGAGCTGCTCAGGGCTGGAACTTTGGAAGGAATCCTTCCCTGGGAGGGTGGGCAAGCAGAGAAGCTGTGGCTGCCCCATCCCTGTGAGAGTCCAAGGCCAGGTTGGACAGGGCTTGGAGCACCCTGGGCTGGTGGGAGGTGTCCCTGCCCATGGCAGGGGGTGGAATGAGATGAGCTTGAAGGTCCCTTCCAACCCAAACCATTCCAGGATTCTGGGAGTCTGAACTGCTGGAGCTGCTGCTGTTCAGCACTTGCAGCCCCTCTCTCTGGTGCTCTCTGATATTCCCATGTTAGGAAGACAATCCCAGTGTAATTTGAACCTTGCCCTATGGCTGACACAGACACTTCTGCCCCTCCTGCTGCAGCCCTGTTAACAATGGATTCCTTAATTGTAACTTTGGCAATACCAAAATTTGACACTGGTGATTTTTAAGTGATTTACATCTTGCTGTACCAAATAGTTGAGAGTTCTGTCACATTCCCCCATCCAGGCATTCACTTGGCCCCAGGAATGAGACACTAAAATTTCTCAAGTATAAAAAGCCTGAAGCTGCAATAGAACAAATATTTGGCTATAAGGTCCAGAATTATTCCTACAGAACAGCTGTACAACTTGTTAACTTAGTCCTTGTTTTTGGGGTGGGGAGACAGGTCCTGGAAAATCATTTGATTGAGTAACATTAACAACTGCTTTTGGGTTCTGGTCTGTGTAGTAACCAGCCTGATGGGCTTCTGAACACCTGGCAGCATTTTTTGTCTTCTGGAACTTGGTGCTCTCTGGTTATTTATTATTCTTTTAAGTAAAAGGGAGTTTATACCAAGTCCCCACACTTGGCAGCCGGTGGATGCCAGTCTGGAGTTGCTTGCACAGCTCTGCATTTGTGTTTGTCGTGGCTGGGGGGTGGGTGACAAGCTCCAAAAGGCAAATTCCGTGGCCTGCAGTGTTTGAGCAAATCCCTTTGCTCTGCCTGGCTTTGTTGGTGTGCATGGAAAGGCTGTGTCAGAGAGGTTGGCTCTGTGCAGGGAGGGCCTGGCTCCCCCTCGGCTGAACCTCCCCAGACCCACGGACCTCATCTCTATTTCTGTATCAGCTGAAATCAAACCACTTGTCAGCTTTTCTTGCTCCAGTTCTTGTGTGTAAATAATACCTGATAACCCACAGAAATGGAGCCTTGCTGATCCTTGGCATGTCCTCTTGTTTGAGCAGTTCATTTCTCATTCTTTGCTGTTGTTTTTGAATTGTCTGTTTTGCCATTTGCAGCTTCAGCACTGTGATACAGATTTATTTGGATTTTAGAGGACCAATCAGGAGAAACAGCAGTGAGGAGGGCAGACTTTTCCAGGGATGAGACCTTTGTGCAGCTTAGTTCTCAGTGGTGTTTTTTTCCAGCAGAACATACTTTAAATTCTGATTGTTTTGGTGTAGGAGGATCGTATTTTTCTTGACTTTATTGTTATAAAGCCCCAGAGTCTGGCAAGCCAAAAGATTCCAGAGCTGGACAGTGCTGCCTGTGGCCAGTCTGTTGGATTCCTGCTCTCTGACAGGTGTTCATGGTGTGGCTCTGCTTGGCAATGGTGTGAAGGCAAAAAGGGCTGTTCAGAGGGAAGAACAGGCAGGATCTGAGCCAGGAGAAATGAGGCAGAGGGGTTAATGCCACCTGTCCTGTTCCTGAGCCTGCAAAAATCCCATGCAATGTGAGTTCCTGGAGTTTGAGGCTCAGTTCCCATGGCTTGTTCACAGGCAGAGAAGGAACAGCCTCTCTTCAGTGTTTTCCCAGTGCTGGCAGGAGATCCTGGAGTGACAAGACCACTGAGCTGTTCCTGAGCCCCTGGGAAATTCTTAGTTAAATTTCTTCCTATTTCTTGTGCAGACTCATCTACATGTTCCTAATTATTACAAAACACTGAAGGTGCTCCTTGGTAGGAGATACAAATTTTACCTGCAGGGCTGTGTTAGCTCTGGGTCTGCTTCCAGCCTGGAAATGCCTTTCAGCAGTAGCTTTTCCATGAAGTCATTGTGCCCTAGAAAGTGGTTTCTCACAGTCCTGGGGTACAGAGTTACCTCCAGTCTCTCTTTGGAATGAAACTGGAGGTTTTGATTTGGTAGAAGCTGTACTGGGAACATCAAGAAAGAGTCCTTGGCAGAAGCCACGACCAGCCCTGTCCTTAATGTCAGTGTAACACCTGCTTAGCTGGTTCTTTCTTAGAAACTCCTTATATATTTTATCTCTTAAGTACCTTCAAATTCACCACAGAACATCAGAGCCCACCACACCCTGTGCTGAAAGAGTTAATGGTAATTTCCCAAACAACGTTTGACAAGCTGATGGCCCCAAAGAAGCCCCTGGCACAGACAGGATTCAGGGGGACTTTTATTTTTCTTTCCACCCATGAACAGTCCAAGGGGGAAATGCACTGCAGAGAACTCAATAACTACCTTGTAAGCTGAGTTTTCATTGTGGGTTATATAAATTCCAGCCAGACTTTTAATGAAATTGCTTATTCCTCTGCTTTGGGAGAGGGTGGTGCCTCTCGGGTCCTGCCGGTCGATTTTTGCTGCTGTTACAATTGCAGCTACTTCTGGCAACAGCTTGTAATTTAACAATATTCTTGATTACAGCGGGCCCCTGCTCAATCCCCTTTGCAGCACGAGTGGAGCTGCACATTAGGGATAATGTTTGGCAACAGCAGCTTGTGAATGTGTATTTTTCTCCCTTATTTTCCAGTGCATGCACATAAGTACCACTGTACTAATGGAGCAAAAAGTGCTCGTTCCATTCTCCACATCAGCAGTGTTTTCCTCCTGATGTCAGGAGGGTCTAAATGCTGTTGGGATGAGGCTGTTTTGTCTGCTGTGACCAGGTCAAATGTGTGTGTGATTTGTTCTCTTTCTGCTAAAGGAATCTGGGAGATATTTTTATCCTTGAGAGGCCACGTGCTCAGTTTTGCTCTGGTTAAGCACAAGGATGTCAGAAATGCTCATTTCTGCTTAAAGGGAGGATTTTGCTGTGTTCTAATGGATGGGGTTTTACCCTTTCTCAGAGCAGGTAAACAGTCATAATCCTTTTTCTTAGCAGTCTGTACATGAAGGCAGCTTAGTGAAGTGGTGAGGAGGGTGGAGGGAAGGTGGAAATTGGTGTGACTTCAGGTAGTGAAAAGCTGCTGCTCCAATACAAGTCCCGTGACCCCCTGTCAGTAGGGAATGTGCTCCCAGGTGATGTGAGCAGCTCCTTCTTCACTGCTAAAGCCTGTCTGAGTTAAAAACCTTTCTTTGCTGCATCCTGCATCAGGAGGGGGAGTGAATTGTTCTGCGACGAACTGAGTGCTCTGCTACCTTCACCTTTCAGCAATATTTCTTGGCCACCCTTGTTGGATTTGCTATGGATTGACTAGGTAGGGTTTGCTATGGAGGACTTAATAGCAAGCTGCATCAGTGGCAAGGAGGTGATTATTGCAGGGAGAAAGCAAATGGATTCATCTGGAGAGGCTTCCTCGCTCAAAACCTTCCAGTGCAGTTTGTCCTCTCGATGGATGAGCTGCTGGTCTTGTTTTCTGGGAAAACTCCTCAAGTCTGTGTGGTTTTTTCAATGGGGCATTGTGGTCACTCAGGTGTGAGTGACACTTGCACTGTCTCCCAAGAAACTGTTTGGGTATCAGTGTGGGGAACCATTTCAGGACTGTGAACAAGATGCTGTTTCTCAAATTGCTTTATATCCTCCAAGTCAGAAAAAGGTAAGAGAAACACATTGCCTTATTTTGGGATGAATTATTGTACAGCAGGTGTGATGTGAAATGAAGCTTGAGTTGAAAAAGCTGCAGGTTGTGGAGCAGAGGCAGTGCCTGACCCTGAGGGGCTGCCCTCACTCGGGGCACTCTCACAGCCGGGTGGGCGAACAGCCCGTCCTTAACTCTGCCGTTTTAATTCCGAGTTTCCTGTTAACAGGGTCACCTTGTCCTCCACGGACTGTTACATTGTGCACGAGATCTACAACGGGGAGAATGCTCAGGACCAGTTTGAGTACGAGCTGGAGCAGGCCCTGGAAGCGCAGTACAAGTACATCGTGATCGAGCCCACGCGCATCGGGGACGAGACGGCGCGATGGATCACCGTGGGGAACTGCCTGCACAAGACGGCCGTGCTGGCGGGCACCACCTGCCTCTTCACCCCCCTGGCACTGCCAGTAGATTATTCTCACTACATCTCCCTGCCTGCTGGAGTGCTGAGCGTGGCCTGCTGCACCCTCTACGGGATCTCGTGGCAGTTCGATCCCTGCTGCAAGTACCAGGTGGAGTACGATGCCTATAAACTGTCGCGCCTGCCCCTGCATACGCTCACCTCGTCCACCCCCGTGGTGCTGGTGAGGAAGGACGACCTGCACAGAAAGAGACTGCACAACACGATAGCACTCGCTGCCCTGGTGTACTGTGTAAAGAAGATCTATGAACTCTACGCTGTATGACTTCAGCAGGGAAGAGAGAAACCCACAAAGACAAGTGTATTAAGACTCCCACAGTAACATTTTGTTTTTTCCTCTTTGAGAAGCAGTGGAGACTGGGAAGGATTTGGTTTAATAGAGCTGTTATTTTTCAGATAACACATCACTGGTGCACCAAGGTTTTTCAGTTCTTCGTTACACTTGAGATGTGGATGTGTGGTGGCTCGAGAATCAGTATGTTAGGCCAGGGGAGTCCAATCCAGCAGCAGAATGTCGATGAAATAAAGCAATAGAAAGAGGGGGGCTGAGAGCTGCTTTCTTTTTTTTTCTTTTTTTTTTTTTTTGGAAACATTTAAGTATATTGTTTAATTGTATTACACAGAACCAGCCAGAAGTTATCATTGACCATTAAAGGATGAGAATTTCAAATGCTTTTGCTCTCTTGTCACTATTATCATAGTTCCCTTTGCTGCTGTGCTTCCAGGGGTGGAGGCTTTGCTGCAGTGGAGATAATTATTAATGTCTGCTCACACACAGACCTGACACTCCTCTTGTCCCTTGCACATGGCAGCAGTGTCTGTGTGACCTCACAGCAACCATCTGCTGAAGGAACAGCTGCAGATGTTGCTTTCCCTCTTCCTTATGTTTCCTGGAGGAGCCTTATTTGTTACCTCAGGCTGATCCCTTTTTGGTAATTGCTTAAACATTGATAGTTGGGGGCCAGGGTATCCCAGCCCTGCCACCTCCAGCCACGACTCCTCTGCACACTCGAAGTTTCCACCTACACATTCTGCTCAGTTCTTGTTAGTGTGGATGTCTCCACTGAAATGCTTGTACCCCGTTCAGCTGAGGGTGCCGAGGTGGGAGGGCACCTGTGCTCCCTTTGTGCTGTGCCCTGAGTGCAATTCCACTGCTCCTGGCACTCCTGCTCCTGCTGCCAGGCATCTTGTGACTGCAGCTTGTACCTGCATCACCTGAAACTTCAGAATTCTTGTGCATTAATTTATCTTTCAGCTCTAAACTCAAAGTCTTGTTCTTAGGATGGGAGGTATTTACTGTTTTGCCAGATCTGCCTGTTACTTTTAGAGATAGGGACTGGCCGTCTGTAATCTCCTCCCACCAGATGGAAAACAGGCGTGGCATTGGCAGGGCCAGCTTGGCACAGCTTCAGGTGTTGGGATCCAGGAGGAAAGCCTGCAGTGAAAGCTGCCCATGCACAGGTGTGCTCCTGCCCCAGTGGCAGCTGCAGCCTGAGCTCTGTGGCTGAGACACAGACCTTGGCAGGGTGTCTCACCAGGTCAGGCACCAAACTGAGTCCTTCCATCTGCATCTCTCCAGATTTCCACAGCAGGCACCAAGAACTCCCCCTGTGCTGGTCTCCAGCCTCTGTGGTTCTGATTTGTGCTTTCTGCTGAGGCAGCTTTGGTGTGAGCAGCACACAGAGCCTGTCTGGGTGTGCTGGGCAAACTGGGTTTACTGGGAGTTCTCAGCCTTCAGCACCTGCACAGGCAGCTGGACCTGAGCAGGCCCGTGGGCTGGAGGAAGCTCCAGTGGCAGGGAGACATTTCTGGGTGGCAACAGCCCTTTGTACAGTGGCTGAGCTCTCCCTCCAAGGTTAAAAGAAGCTGGGATCCAGAGCATCTATTTATAGCAACAATGTACAGTTGCCTTGGCAGAGAGGAGGGGAAGAAATGCAACTACTTCATCTTGCTGTGGTTAGGCCAGGCTGGGCAAGCTGCCCTTCCATCCTGACAAGTTTCCAAAGTCCTGTCTAGTGGATGGATTTGAAGCCAGTGGCACATCTACCACAGCTACTATTACTGCTGCAGAAGGCCCTGAAGGACCCTGCTCTTTTTCACTCAATGCAGAGTAATTCTCAGAGCTTTTAGTTCCTTTTCTTCACCAAAACTCTCTGGTCCTGGCACCTTTTTGTAAGGGATATAAGGAAAGAAAAACAACTCTCCTGCCTTCCCTTCCTGTAACATTACCTGCTATGAGGAGCTGGAGTAGAACAAAGGAGTAATTTCATAGCAATGTAATTTATTTGTCATCAGATTATCACTCACAGAACATGAGGCAGGACATGGAAAACGCTGATAAGTGCATGGAGGTGGCAGCAGGGGTCTGGACCTTGGTTTTCCTACTAGTAGGCTTTATTTTCATTACAAGTGAAAAAACCGATTATTTCTGAATAATCCTTACTGAACTCTCTGTGCAGCAATTCCTTTTTCCTGGTGGTGCTGCTATCCCTCACATGAGGAGAACAGGCAAAGAATGGAATATGGCACTGCCTGAAGCCTGTGATGCATCAACAGCCAGGTATCATTCCCCTCTGAATGTGATCCTAATTAGCATCATAATTGGTGTGAAGCAATGAGAACTAGGGGTCTGTCTGGTTACTGTGCATCCTACACACACCCAGGTTCTCCTCTGCATCCAGGAGGCAGGGCCTGCCATCCACGGGGCCACACCTGCTCTGTGCTCCAGGCCTGCAGGTGGGCCAGGTGTGCTCTGTCACCTTGCTGTGCTGTTCTCCCTGGTCAGAGCCTTCCTGCCTTCCCTGGTGCGTGGGGTTCATGCTGTGCTGCCAGAGCAGAGCTCAGTGTCCCTGTACGTCAGTAACACACGATTCAGACAGGTAAAACGAAGGCCAAATAAACTTCAACTGTACATCAGTTACTCCTTTAAAATTGGCAGTGGATTTGAGCTTAACATATCAGATGACTTGGCATGTTAACAAGCAGAAGGTCTGTGAAGTTTCCCACTTCCAGCAGCATGTTCTGGATTGGATTGAAAGGAGTGGGAAGGAGACACTGATCCCAAGAGCTCAGGACTGTTTCACAGGGACTGTGGTGTGGGGAAAGCCAAGATCTGCCTGTGTGAAGGCAGAACAGGTGGGTTTTATTTGTAGCAGCCCAGTCGATCTGAGCATGCCTGGAGTGAGGTGAGGGGTGTTCCAGCACAGGGGCCTCCCTGGCTGCAGTCCCTTCAGTCACCTCCCCTGCAGCCTCAGCTCTCCCCCATTGTCCAAGCACCCTTCCTTCTCCAGGGGAGGTTTAGGTGCTGTCTTCCACCAGTGTGGGGAAACCACTTCCCACTCTCCATGCAATAGTAAACTTTAGCATTCTGAGAAAGGTTTTCTCCTGCAGGAGCACCTCCAGTAATGTCCCAGCCAACTGCAGGGCCTCAGCCTCTCCCTGCAGGTCTGCTCAGGGGAGCTGAGCTCTAAGAGTCCTTTGCTTTTCTCTCCTTTTTTGCTCGAGATGCCATTAAAGTGAAGAAGACCCTGGGGCAGAGGTTCCTCAGGTAGACAGCCAGGAAGGGGGTCAGGCCAGCCACAAGCACTTCCTTCTTCTTCTGTCCCACTGCATTGAGAACCACCTGAGCCACCTCGGCCGCCGTCTGTCCCTCGGCCGTGTTCTTGTCCATAACTGCCAAGGGAAAGCCCAGTGAGCACCAACACCAGCAGGTAAACCCACACTTAGGTACCCTCTAGGAGTTCTCTAACTGTACATGGCTGCTTGCATTGGTTCTTACTCCAGCTGTGTATGGGAGCACAGGCAGGTGTAACTCAGGGCTGGGTCAGAAGGCAATAGTTGCTGTCTAGGAAGGATAAATTTTGGGGGTTACTGTTCCTACCCTGTATCCAAAGTTGGTTTTTGATCCTTCACTGCTACTGTGTCCCCACCAGAGGCCACGTGTTGCAAACACACCTTGTGGTAACTCTGAGATGCTTTGCATACAGAATTGTGTCTCACCTCCATAGCGAGATCCATCTGCTGTGACAGCATTGAGAGAGAGGTTTGTCTGGATGTACCCAGGGCTCACAACTGTCACATCAATGTCATACTGCTCCACCTCTGCTCGCAGACAGTCAAAGAAGGCCTGGGTGGCGTGCTTGGAGGCAGCATCTGAAAAACAGGGAAGGGACTGTGCACCAAGGAGAAGGAGCATGGCTGAAGGAATGGCTTTTTCACTGCAATGAAGCCACTTCTCAGCAAGAACCCAGCAGCTGTTCTCCATTTTCTACGTTTGTTTTTGTTTGGTGAATGGCAGCAACAGGTAGTGGGAGTGAGAGGCAATTTAGGACAGTAAAATGTAAACTCAAGTTGGAAGCTGGCTGGGATCCTGAGCTGACTATCCCAGCCCTGCCAAGCACTCCAGAGTGAACCCAAGCTGCCTCCCACTCCTGATAAAGGAGACCCAAGGGCTGGCGTGGGAAATGTGTGGTCAGACAGGCTGTGGCTGTGGCTGGGAGGGCAGAGCTGGCAGTCCCTGCACGGTGCAGAGCTCTGGGGACTTGCAGAGCAGGTTCAGAGCTTGGCTGCACACGAGTCCAAACCAGATCTCACAAGCAGGCAGGAGCAGGGAAGTGTAGCCTAGGGCAGGATTTCCCCCATTAAATGGCTGAGTGACTCCTTTTCCTTGCTCCCTTCCCTTGTTCTTGGTCACTGCCACCACCTCTCCACAGCAGCACGAGCTCAGCACAGGCTGCACACACCATGAGGACCCAGCCAGGGCTCTGGGAGCTCTTCAGAACACACTTCCTGGACCCACATGACCTACAAGACCACATGGCTAAGACATTTCAGGCTTTCCTTGACTCAGCATTGTGCCCAACCCATCTTATGCCATCACCCTGTCCTTCTGGTGTTTATTTTCAGTATTTACAGGTGGTTGTGTGTTAAACACTCTCCTCTTAGTTCATCCATCTTTCAAAAGGCTTTTTCCAGTAATCTCATTGGTATTTCTTGTCATAACTGATTTAGCATGAAGAATTTCCTGAATCAAGATGACTGTTCAGGCTTTTATTTTGGCACTGGTTGTACTGTGGCACTTCATAACTTATTAAAACAAGAAGTTGCTACTTTCTTATAGATTAACCAGACAAACAAGGATAAAATACCATAAAATTATGGAATCATGGCGACTCTCAAGTGTCAAGATAGGATTATCAAGCTATTCTCAAAACATATTGTCCTTTCCCATCTCTTAACAACTTCAGGACAAGGCTAAGATTTTGTATTTGAGAGATGATGGGAGTGATTTGAGAGATGATTTGTGAGCACACTGAGGGTGATGCACAGCTCTGCCTTCCCTGCACGCAGCCAGCTCCATGGAGAGCTAAATGTGGAAGCAGGAGCCAAGTGTTTATTCAGCCTGGTGCCCCAAATATGTCTTTCCCATCTTCTCTGGAGGTACTTACATGCAGATCTGAAAGGAATGCTTATTTTGCCTTGAACGCTGCTGATGGCCACAATGTGGCCTTGTCTCCTCTTGATCATGGAGGGGAGCAGTGCTAGCAAAGGACAGAAAAGACCCATTCAGACAACAGTCCTGCCATTGCTGCTGTCAAGAATCAAAGCTTTCAGAGCACTCAGAGATCCTGAAGTGAGCTGGATCTCCTCCCAAGCTCTTGCCAGACTAGAGTCAGGGCATGGAACAAGGAATCCTCTCTGATCAGGTACTTTCCACACAGTCCTGCCCAAGCACATCCTTAGGCCTGTCCATAACCCAAACCTTCCTCCCCTTTCCCCCTGCACTGCACCAGGTACAGTCACAAACACAAGTTAAGCTGTGCTTGGTTGTGCTTCTGTGCAGAGGACTCAGCAGGTCACAGGTACCTTTGGTGAGGGCTACAGGTCCAAAATAATTTGTTTCCATCACTTTCTTATCCACATCCAGTCCTGTGTCCACAATTGTGCCTCGGAAACTGATGCCTGCGTTGTTGATCAGGATGTCCACGTGGCCCAGGTGCTTCAGGATCTCCTCAGCCCCACTCAGCACAGTTTTGGTGTCCGAGAGGTCGAACACCACCATGTGAGGTTTGTGTGTCTGTGAACAAATCAAAGTTAGCAAAACACCAGTTCAGGCTGTGCTGGATGTTTACTCTCCTGATGGGATTTCCCAGCTCTGGAAGCAAAGGAGCAGGGCCATGCAGACCCTGTGCAATTCCAGTGTAGCAGTTCCATATGGCAGGAATACTGACAGAATCAGGCTGTGCTCTTGTCTTTGCCTGCTCCTGTAGCATGTTCCTTATACCCAAGCCCAGGAAAGGGGCAAGGGAGAACTTCCTCAAGTACTAAAGTTGTCTAATATTAACGAAAATGCATCTGAAGAAGTCAAAACTTAACCTGTGTGTTCTCTACAGAAGTCAGCAATACCCTTTTTGCCTCTGTCAGCAGAACTAGACATTAAAAATGAAAGCCAGCAGAAGGAAAGTCACTTTTTCAGACTCAGTATGTGACATACAGGTGCAAAGGGTCTGGGCATTGCACTCACATGGTTTCACTTCCATTCCTACCCAAGGAGTCTTCCAGATGGCTTATTTTTGTAGGGCTTTCCCAAGAAATGACATGCCAGCTCAATGCTCCTTCATCACCATCTATCCCTAACCAGAGAGTTGCATTTTTCCTCTTGCTCAACAGAACAAGCCACAAGCAATTCTGTAACTCCTGTAACAACACGAGCAGAAATCCCACCCCCAGGAGGACACTCCTCCTCCCACACTCACGTTCTTCCGGTGGTTCTTCACAGCAGAAAGTTGCTGCACCAGCTCCTTCAGCTTCTCACTGTCTCTGCCACACAGCACCAGCTTGGAGCCAGCTGCATGGAAAGCCTTGGCACACTCTTTGGAGGAAGCAAGGAAGAGAGGACAGTAAGCATTGGAGTAACAAACAGCAGCTCCACATTGTACCTGCTGATAACTAAAATCCCTTTAGGCTGGCAGGGGTCTGAGGTGGCTTTGTGGCTCCTGAGGGGTGGGCAGGCTGATTCACAGCGAGGTCACAGCCCTGTGTCATTCTCCTGTGAGTGTGAAGGACACAGGACAGCACTGAGGCAGCTGCTGTGCTGGTTATGCAGTTATTGAGCTGTTTACACACCCTCCCCATCAGCTGGTGGAATTTGCCTGTGCATCTTCATTTTTTACTATTTTTGTCCTTAAGAGGGACCACAGTTACCTCGTGTGTGCCACCTAATGCAGTGGGGCCTGGTCTTACTCCAGAGGTTTTGGAAGCCCTGGGGCTAATGGTGTCATCAAGGTGATCCCCTTCCTCAGGAAGAGGCTGAAGAAGGGATGCCAGGCTGCTGTTCTCCTCAGAGCCAGCAGCTCATTGCATCTTCTGTCTCCTCTGTGAGCAGTGGGACAAACTGCTTGTTTGCACAGGGGATGACAGGGGATGGTCACAAAGGGTGTTAAGAGCACACAGTAATTAGAGCTGGTCTGGTGTATTAATAACTGGGAGTGAGGGGAGGAGTGTGAGATCCTGCAAATGGGTCACTAAGGAGGGAACTTCCCTGTACAACGGGGGGAGTCCCTACACCCAACAGCACGTGGGGCTTCAGCTGCCCAGCTGGGAGGGCTCTCCTGACACACTAAATCCCTCTCTTCTTGATGTGGAATACAAATTCTTTCACCTCTCCAGCTCTTTGGTTGTGGCAGAGAGAACAAGTTCGTCTTTGACCAGCCAGTTCCTGACCCTTAAGGACAAGCTCCCATGCAAAGCCAGCATCAATCTAAGCTCTGTTTGTTCTGTAAGTGTACTCATCCTAGTCAAAGGCCTTGATAGCAGAGAGCACCTGGTCTTCTCTTCAAGCAGCTTTTAAAGCAATTATAGAGAGCAGAATTAGAGAATGTATCCACTCAAACACAGAATAAATTTTATTTGTGGAAATAAAAACACTTGGTTTTCATTCAGGAAAAAATACTCCCTGGTGTTAATATTGCCAAGGGTTTGAATTTCATAGAATCAGAATCAGCTGGGTTGGAAGAGACCTCCAAGATCATGAAGTCCAACCCTTGATCCAACCCCACTGTTATCACCAGCCCAGGGCACGGAGTGCCCTGGGCTGGTGATCACAGTAGG
>JAWWEV010000034.1:13724265-13743086 GCA_035583235.1 Hafferia zeledoni
CCCAGCCTCCCAGCCTGCTCCCAGCATCCCAGCCTTTTCCAGCATCCCAGCCCGTCCCAGCATCCCAGCCCGTTCCCAGCATCCCAGCCTGTTCCAGCATCCCAGCCCGTTCCAGCATCCCAGCCCGTCCCAGCATCCCAGTCCGTTCCCAGCATCCCAGCCTGTTCCAGCATCCCAGTCCGTTCCCAGTATCCCACCCAGCTCGTTCCCACATCCCAACCCGTTCCCACATCCCAACCCATTCCCAGTATCCCAGCCCGTTCCCAGTATCCCAGTCCGTCCCAGCATCCCAGCCCGTTCCCAGCATCCCAGCCTGCCCCACTCCCGGGATAAGCAGCTGCTGGGCCCTTCCTCGGCTGCCCGAGCTCTCAGCCCTCGCCTGCAGTCCCCAGGGTTGTCCCTCAGCCTGGTGGTCCCAGTTCCTCCGTGCCAGGCTGGTGTTCCCAGTGCATTGGTACCCCCACACTCCCATCCCGTCCTGCTCCCTCCCCGTGGGATTTTACAAACACTCCTGAATGGGGCTGAATTGCTGCTCCGACAAGCGCAGATTTATAGTCTGAGGCCAGGAAAGGTTTCGCTCCTGCCCCTGGCGCTGCCCCCGTGCCAGCGATTCCAGTGCCCGCAGCATCCCGATCCTCACGGGTGGGATGTGGTGCCCATGGAAGTGACGGACCCGGAGCAGGACACGGTGTGGCACAAACCTCCTCACAGGGGTTTATTTGTCACCCCCTTGTTGTCGCCGTCCCGCTGCACAGGCATTTGCTCATCATTAGTAAGATATTGCTGGTGACTAAACCCGGCTCTGCATCCCACAGGAATTCGCCCAGAACTGCGGGATGGAGAGCGAGGAGCGGGGACAGGGCATTTCCTCGGCATTTCCTCACATCCACTCCATCTGGACAGCAAACCCCTCTCCCAGTCCCTCCTGGCTGACCGGGAATTGCATCACTGACTCGCGCAGATTTTTTTTAAAATTTTTTTCCCCCTGAAATGTGCTTGTTTTATTGTTTTCCTCCCATGGAATTCGCCAGCGTGTCCCAAATTTTGTGGTTCTGAATTTTCCAAGCGACATACCTGTGTGGGGGAGAGAACGAGCGGGTTTCAGAGTGCGGGCTGGCTCTCCCTTCCCTCCTCCCTTCTCCCCACATCCCCATGTGTTGCAGAGCCAGCTGCTCCCGGAATAGTTTGGGAATGAAATGTCACCGTTTGAAACTGGTGAGTCACTTTGGGGAGGAGGGGAGGAGAGAAGCTCAAATCTTGCCGTGTGGCAGAGCGTCTCCTGCTGAGTACAGAGAGATTTTTAAAACCACAGACTCCCTGAGGATGGAGTTGAGGGGCTTTGAGCAGAGGCTGCTGGGTGTGTCCACGCTGCTTTTTGCGGGAGGATCATAAAATCCTCTGCAAAGTTGAATTTTCTTCCCAAACCTGCCCACTGCAGCTGGACCCCGGCGCCTCCTCCAGCAGCGCTGGGTTCGATCTGGTGGCAACACACCTACAGTGACTCTCGTAATTAAGTCTCCCGCACTGCTGCGAGGTGGGTAATTACAGCGAGACCTGACTTAAGCAACTACTCGAGGGACTAACAAAAAAATTCTCTACCAGAGCAGGGAGGAACAGAATTTTACTGAGGACATTTTTATCGTATTTTAGGAGAAGTTTATTAAACAAAGGGAGGTAATTATTCCGCTTTCTTCCCAATGTATCCCAATATTAGAATGATGCTTTTAATATACTGGGTGTTAATATAATCAGGGGGGGTTTTTTGCTTACAAAAGGATACCGGAGATCTGTTGTCTTTCAACAGAGATCGCTGTAAAAAAGGTGTCAATTAGTACAAATGGTGGCAATGATCTTGCAAATGGAACCATTGTTTACCAAAAGCTCAGTAGTTTCCCCTCCCTGCCCAACTCTTGGCTATTGATAAACCTTTTTTAGCGGAAAGGCAACATTCAGAATTGCAGTTTTGGGGTGTTATAACCACCCATTTTCACCACCAACTCTTGGGCATTGATAAACTTTTTTTAAGGGAAAGGCAACATTCAGAATTGCAGCTTTGGGGTGTTACAACCATTTTCACCACTCCACATGGCAGCTCGAACTGGTCAGTAGGTCCCAAGAATGGTGTTTTGATGGAGTTGTGATACTCGTGGTGTGTCCCAAAGAGCTGCAGCAGTTCCAGACGGGCAGATTTTGGGGGTTGCTGCCCCAGCTTGCTGTCAGAGGTCTCACTCCTGTACCCGAGGTGGCAGCTGGACTGGGCATCACCACTCACAGCCCAGGGGATGAATCTAAACCAGCAACTATTTCAGGTTGCTTTGCTGTTCTGAGCGCTGTGGTGACACAGAGGGAAGATGTGCCCCCCAACCTGCAGCCCCTGCTCCAGCAGGAACCATCTCCAGCTGAAGGACAGGAAGAAGCTGGAAATAGTAATATCAGAAATAGCCCCCAGAGGGGCTGTCAGCCCTCGAGTCCCACCTCCAGTGGCATTCTGAGTTCATGCTGTGAGTGAAACTCCCAAATTTCTCACCAAGCCTGCAGTGAACTTGGAGGGGGTTTTGCAAGCGCAAGCCCTGAGGGGTTTGATGCCATCTCAGCCTGTCTTATTTGGAAGACTGAGCTCAGAGCAAGATTTTATGAAGTGTGCCTTTCTCTCTCAAATTTTAGATAGCATTAACTAGGAACCCACATCCTCTGGATTTGACAGAAATCATCCCTGGCTGCAGAGATTTGCTGCAGAGCCTAAGGTTTTCTTTAATACAAAATAAAATAACCTCAGAGACAACCTTGAGAAGTCAAGTCTGTGTGCCATTCCACAGGCATTATCTCAGCAGCAAAGCCTGTTTATTCTCTCATGTGTCTCATTGTTGCCTTTTTTGTTTAACTCAGACTGTTTTCAGTGTTTTCTCACTGCAGGGCTGCAGAGTTGAACCAGCAATGCTGCAGAGCTAAAAGTTGCAGCAGCATCGTGGGACTGAGCTGGGGAACCAGGTGGGAAAAGGGAACCCCTCTGGGTACCTGATACACCTTCAGGTTTGAACTTTGAGATATTCCAAACCAGTAACTCTTAAGGAGATGTGAATGTCAGTGGATCACCAGCTCTGAGGCAGAATGGGAGTATTTTAGTGCTTGATACCTCGCACCTGTGTCTGTTCTGTGTTTGTAGGTGTCTGCCTGGTAGGTTTAGTTCCCCAGATCCCTGATGAGCATTCCCTTTCGCCTGCAGTTCCTGCAGGTAACTCCCAGGATAACGCTGGGAATGATCAGTGTAAACACTCCCAATGGAAAAGTCTATTTCTCAGAACGAGGTTATTGTCCTTGCAAATTGAGTAACAAAAGATGAATTTACTGAGTACACAACTCACTGAAGTGCTGCGTGTTTCAAAGATAGGTGATGATTTCTTTAAAACTTCACGGATTTTTGCCCAAATCAAAGGATTTTGTCTCATCACCTGCAGTGGGATTTCCCAGGGGACTTGAGAAAACACATCCTCAGCCTCTTGGACTTTGGCAAACCTGATCCATAATGTGTGGAATTCTTCCCAACAGGAACAAGCAAGCCTGGAAGGCCAAGATTACCACTAATTTGGGTTTTGGGGGAAAAAAAAAGAAAAAGGCAACTGAAATGACGTTGGACATTCATTAGCAAAGCATTGTCAGAACACAATAGAAGAACAGACAAAAGCCAGTCCAGATTCTGTGGTATTTCCTAAAGGGCTCCCTCTGGCACACGGCTATTCCCTGCCAATCCTTCTGTATTGTTTTTTATAATGAATAGAAGCTGAACAGATGATTGTTGCATTGTCCACTAAGTGCTTCATTTACATTAAATAATGCTCCAAAAGTAGGCTTTGGGTGGACTTTTTTAGTCACTTTGGTTATTTATTTATACAGTTTAATTACCATCTTTAAACTCTCCACTGTAATAATTATTTCCTGATTGCTTCAGCTAAATTACACGGGGTGGAACTCCCATGAAGTCTGTAGCCCAGTAAGGCCCTGACATAAGAAACAGCAGCCCTGCATTTTCAAAGATGCTGAATTTTGAATGGCCAGCTCTAGAAACTGCCCACTTTGGGAAGGTGCTGAGGCTCTTGAGCACCTGCACATCCCTTTGCCCCAGGCCCTGGCTCTGTGAGTTGGGCTCTGAAGCACAAACTTTGCTGCAGAAACCATAAGAATTCCATGGATTTCCTCGTTAATCTCACCATTCCTGCTGCATGTCTGCACCAAAGGTTCTTGATTAACCCAGGGCTTCCATTGCAATTCCAGGCTTTTCTTACAGAGGTCCAAAGTTTTGGGTTGGTTTGCAGATGTGGCAGATGTTGGGGACTCAGGGGCACATTGTTGAAGAACTTCAGTGTCAGAAGGTGTTTAGCTCCATACCCAGAACTGCAGGACCACGAATTTGGATGTACTAATGGTGGGGGAGAATGGCACATACTGAAGGGCTTTTTGAGCACTGAAGAATCTGAGGGAATCAACATCCAGGCCTTTGCATCTCCAGTTGTCTGAGAAGCTGCTTAACTTTGTTGAATGGCTGTAGTTACACCTCAAAATCCCTGATCTCCCAATTATTCTCTGTCCCTTACTCAGTGTAGAACAGAAAGGTTCAGTGTGGTCTTTTGGTTCTTGCCTGGGTGGAACAGTCTGGGGAAAGGCAGCAAAGCAGTGATGGGAACACTCCTAATGGCAGTGAGTTGTTCATACAACGTGGCCTCAGTTTAACCTCCCAGGGCAGAGCAAAGCAGCCTTTGCAGCCTCTTCTGCCATTTCCTCGGTCCCTTTGCCATCCAGTTGGGAAGAATGAAATTGCCACTCCCGTGCTGAGATACAAAAGAAAGAGCAGAAGTTTGTTTTGATGGGTTTATATGCCTGTACCTGCCAGGATGAGGCAAGACTGACTTTTTGCAACCAGTTTCCTACCAGCTCCTGAGCCAAATGGACAGGGAGGACAAGAACACTTTGGTGCCTCTGTAGCTTTCCAGCCCTTTGCCATTTGCTCTGGCTGCAGCATCTGGGCTGTGTGGCTACTTCAGTTTAGGCTTCTGTGTGTGTTAAATTTCTGTTACTCTCCTTTAGAAACTGCCTTTGCCTGGCCTGTGATTAAAGCAAACTGTCCACCCTTAGGGTGAACCCTTTGGGTTATGTGGCATCTTCATAAACCCAGACAAAACTCAGCAGACCTGGAAATAAACTCAGCCCTCCCTCTGCATAAACCCACAAAGTACTGCCAGGGTTTCCCCCCTGCCTTCCCCTGTGACCCCCCCAGCGCTGCTCTCCCTGTTCCTGCTCCCCCAGGAGCCCGGATCGCTCTGTGCTCAGTGGCAGGCGATGAAATCAAATGCTGCATTAGCAGCTCCATAATAGCCGCGCTCAGTGGAACCAGCTCCCTTCATTAATCCACCAAATGAGAGTTGTTTTCGTACATTTGAGGAGCTAATTATTTAAGTGCTGGGAATTAAGGCTCATCAGATACTGGGGACTGAGTTTGGTTTTGCTTCCCGGGGGATGGAATGAGACCGAGGGGAGCTGGGTTTGCACAGGTGAGCAGTGCAGGAACTCCCCAGCACTGGGAGCTGGGAACAGCAGTGTGGAGATTCTTGTCCACCTGATGCATAAAATCCCTCTCTGTGTGTACATCCCCGCTCTTCCGGACACCATCCAGTGATTGAGAGAAGTTGTGGATGCCCAGAGATGCTCAGAGAAGCTGCCCCATCCCTGGAAGTGTCCAAGGCCAGGTTGGACAGGGCTTGGAGCAACCTGGGATAGTGGAAGGTGTCCCTGTCCATAGCAGGGGGTGGGACTGGATGATCTTTAATGTCTCTTCCAACCCAAACCATTCTGTGATTCTATGATTCTTCTCATTCAAATAGATTTTTTAAGTCACCACTGATCAAATACCTCCACAGCTTTATTTTTTTCTGCCAGGAAGAGGTGTGTCCCACTTGTGGTTCACCTAATCTGGGTATTTTGCAATAAATCAATATTGTTTTGTTTCAGGTGGGTTTTTAGTGAGGGAAAAGAGCTCACCCCAGTTGTTCTTCTATAATCAGTCATTCTTCAGCCTTTCATCCTTTGAGCACCATACTTAGAGAAGGGTTTAGATGGAAATGCTGCTCCCTGATCCAACAAGGGACCTTCCAGTGCTTTGGAAAGAGAAGATGAATTGGGTGAAAACCCCCCTTGTCTGTGGGAAACCACAGATGAGGCCAGATCTGCTGTTCTAAACAAAGTTTTTACAAGAGAATGACTTGCAACAGTAGATGGGTGCTTTTGAAATTCTTCCCAGAGAGTGACAGAGAAGCTATTGATGTTATTGCCAATAACTATAGGCCAAGGAGCAGGGATTGGGTTCCGAGTGTCACTGGAGGGATCCCCTCTGTATTACAGCAGCTTGCCAAGAACAAATGTTTCATTTTCATGGGGATGGCCAATGCCCTGTGTTGTCTTCAGAGACTGAGGGAACTGTTCTGTGTGTTCACTTGAAGCCAGATGTTCAAGTATTGTCTGGGTATAATTGACTTGACAAATAGTAGGAGTGACATTTTAGCTCCATTCAAGTCAGTGGCAAAATTCCTGTTGGGTTCAGCTGGGGCCAAGATTTCATCCCATGACGGCGCTGACGGGAAATCTAATGAGTGATCTCCAGAAAAATTAGCACAGGCATTGTGTTTTTGTAGGACTCTTTTCAGTCTGTGGGCTGTGAATCCTCGGAGCTCTGAGGAGATGTGCAAAAGATCCCAAAGCCAAGGCATTTTACTGTCAGTAGATTTAAATTAGCTCTACAGAGGGCCATGATTCCAGGGGAAAATGTCAGCTTGGTTGATTACCAAGTTCTAAGTCAGCCTGATCCATTGAAATCCACCTGTCTGTGTAGTCCTTGGACCAACAAGAATCCTTCTGGCAGGATCTGCCCAGCTGAACTAATCCTTTGTCATGGAATGTTGTGGATGTCAAAAAGCTGCTCTCTCCTTTACTAGGACTGAGCCACATGGAAACCTCTGATCTGACACTTACCAGGTGCTGTTACCAATGGATTGGGATGAAAACAAGAACTTCTAAAGATGCTGTGGAAGTTGGGACAGCACAACCCATCCAGTTTTGTAGCAAGGTCAGTAGTTTGTCCCTGAGATAAATGACAGGTACTCATTGCTGTCCCTACAGACCATGAGGAGTCTGAAGTAACTCAGGTGGACCTCACTGGGAATTAAGAGCAATCAGCTTCAGGTAGAATCACTCAACAGATTCTACCTGTGGTATCTCCAGAGGTTTAAGCCCTGCAGTCAGACATATGACCTGATGTGCTTTAAAACCTTGGATTAAGCAATGCCAGCACTACTTGGATGGAGGTTCATAATGCTTAGATGAAAGAAGGCTTGAGCTAGGAAGAAAAGTCACTAAAGATTTAAAAATAAGAGTAATTTTAAATGGTTAAAAGAGTTCTGATTAGGGTTTCAGGGTGTTTTTTTTCCATCTGGGTTTTGATAAGGTCAATTGTTCTTGTTAGAAAAAGAGAATTTGTCTTTTTTGAGTGCCTGAAAAGTGCAGGAGAGGAACTGAGGAGTGTCATGTGTTATGTGTTGGTTGTTAGCATGGAGAGTCCTTGTGCTTGTGGGAGCAAACAGGCTCTTTGTGACCAGAACATGACACCAGAACTGGCTCTGGCATTTCATCCATCTGCACACAAGGTGACTTCTCTGGGTCTTGTAGTAGAAAATAAACAGGAGAATCTCAGAGATTCAAGGAAAAATGGAATGGGTGCTGAAATCCAGTGTCAAGCACAGAATACCCTCCTCACATGGAGCAGTGCCCAGCTGGAGTCTGTTTGATTACACTATCAGAGGCAGGATGATGCTGAAGGAATACTATTTCATGGAAACCTATCCCTGTGTTCCTTTCTCAGTTCTACCAGGCATTTGCAGGGTTAAGAACTTTGCAAGGTATTCAGGCCTTGAGTTTCACACCAGTGAGCTGTGTGAGCTCCTGGACAGTGCCCTTCAAATCCTCTCTGGGGCCAGGCCCTTCAGCAGGTCCAAACCTGGGACAGCCTCTCTGTAATCCAGGGTTAAGTGAGGAATCCCACCTAAACTCTTGCTGTTGCTCACACACCTGATCAAAGGGAAAGGTTCCTCTTTACTTGAGAGCTAAACAGGACATTTAAACACATGTCATGGAACAGCATGCCCAAGTGATACAGTAACATTGATTCATTCCTATCCACTGAAGTCTGGAAGAGCCACCTTGGGATGCCATGGATTGAGACAGTTCCTCTGCTTTTCCTTGTGAAGATGCTGCTTCTTCCCAGCTGAGCCATCATGGAACGCAGATGACTCTCTGGAGGAAGACTTTGCTGCACATTTGCAGTATGTTTTAGCTACTATCAACATTTATATTCCACTGGCATTTGAGGGTAAGCACTAATTAGCATAATCATCAATGCTTTAAAATTAAAAATTCCTCCAAGAGACACAGGAGAGATTGAAACTGTTTCCTTCCCCCAGAGGCAAATCCTTTCCCAAGCTATCTGCTGCACCAAAAGGTTTTATTCTAGAAACACTCCCAAGCTGTGCCTAAGAGTAAATTAAACTACAGCAACTTGTAAACCTCTGTGTGTGTGTAGCAGGCCCTGATTTGACAATCACTGCCTGAGAAAGTGGTGTCATTATTTTCCACTCCTATTTTGTTTTGGCTGCTGCCCTGTGCTGTTGTGTCACTTTTCTTGTGTGAGCTGCAACAATCAAGAAGTAGAATTGGAAGTTTTTATATTTCACAGGAAAGATTCTGGTGTCTTGATACAACAGAAAGCAAAGGGTTTAATGACACAGGTAGAGTTTGCCTCAAGCTCCCCCAGTCAGGAGCTGACCTCAAAAAATCTCAAGAGACATAATTTTCCTCACTATTTTAGAGAGGATTTTACTTTGGTTCCAAAAAGATTTGCAGCAAGAACTTCAGGTTTGATTTCTGGCTTAAAGGAGATGCCTCTTTATGGAGAATAAAGTGCAAAGAACAGCTTGGGGGAACTTTAAGTTTGAAAGGGAACCTCCATACTGTGGAAATGCTCCCTAAGAATTGATGTTTAAATTTCTACCTTGCTGCCTTTTGGAGGTGAGAGTGGGCCTGAGCTCCCACTGACAGCAGGTGTGGTCCAGGATGGCCCAGTGTGGGTTCATTGTGGCTCAGAGGATGTTCCTCACACCCTCAGCAGGTCTTCAGGTGGTGAGCAGGAACCCCAGGGAGCAGGAGTAGTTAACTGTGGTAGTTGTTCTGAAAATGGCCAGAGAGAAAAATTAGTATTTTCCCAAGAAAATATTTCTTTGAGAGGGAAACACCAAAAAAATGTAGGTGTTTCTTAAAACAATTTTGTTTAAACTCACAATTCTTGTTATTTCTGCATAAGACACCAACCCCAATGGTATAAACATGAGGAATCTGCAAGACAGTGGCACAGAAACCTCCATGAAAATTTCAGAATCTGCAGGACATTGAACATATGTATTGTCTTCTTTGTATCCTGTTTTTCCAGTGAGATGGACTTAAATTTCACTGGCAAAAATTCTCTCTTTTATCTTTACCTCCTGTTTTGATGTGGTAGCCATGGAGAAAAGCCCCAGATTAGTAACAGTAGGTTGGTGCAGAATAAGAATAACTTTCTGCTTGGATTTAGACTGTAACAATATCGGGGGGTTTGTTTAACTGGAAATACTCAGATGGCAGAGAATAAATATTAGATGCTCTTGGGACATTAACCACCCATCCCATTCCCTTCTATCCACCTTGGGCTGGTAATCCTTCACTTCCAGCTCTTCTGAGGGGGTTCAGGTGGCTTTCACAAGGAAGGGGCTGGATCTCTGTGGCTGCTGCTGTTGAAAACTGGTTAGTTCTGGAGGCCAATGTGTTTATACTTTTGCCCTCCTACAGATATCAGGGCACCTGAACCCTTGGGGAACTTATTTTGGCTAATAATGAATGGAATGGGCCACATCCTGAAGCTGAGATGCCCTGAGCACCACAGGAAAGCCCAGTTCACTGGGGCGGGTGGTGCTGAGCTGCCCCCCTCAGGTGTCTGGGGCTGGAATTGGTGTGGGCAAACACATCCCTTGGGAAGGATGTGCAGCACCAGTTCCTGGGACCTTCCCAAGAGCTCTGGGCTGCACTGGGATGGCTTAATAGATTGTCTGATGATTACACAGGATCAAAGGGAGGGTATATCCTCACTCCTGATTTCCCTCATAATCTTCTGACACACTCAGTGTAACTCATGTACACACAGGGATAATCAGGCCCTTTCCTGGCTCTTGGCACCTTTTTTTCCCACCTGTGGGGCAATTCCAGGTTTATTGCTGGAGTGTAATCCCCAGAGTGCATGGAGGAGGGATTTCAGGGAGAGGCTGACAGGCAGGGCGAGCCGGGAGACTGAACATTCCGTGTTATTCCAGGTGCCCCACATGGTACAGGTGTGTTGGCAGCACAGCGTGTCCTGTTCCTGCCTCACCCCCTGGGGGTGCCAGCCCAGACTGTGTCCTGTTCCTGCCTCACCCCCTGGGGGTGCCAGCCCAGGCTGTGTCCTGTTCCTGCCTCACCCCCTGGGGGTGCCAGCCCAGGCCTTTGGTTAGCCCAGACTCCCTCCCTGCTTTGCCACCACACATTATGGTTCACAGAAATCTTTAAAAGTCTTTCACTGGCACCTTCCCTGCTTGCATTTTTTTTTTTTTTAATGGCAGCACCTCTAAAGGAGGCGGAAAGTGAGTCTGTTCTCAGGTGGTTGTCACAGATGTCTTGGATTCCTGGAAGCTGCAGCAGCAGGTCAGGGAACGGGACACCACAGAAAAATCTGCCAGGTGAAGATTCCAAAGGTACAGCTCCTGAGAAAGAATGTAATTAACACTCACTGAGAAATGGACTGGTAAAATAATGTGGTGGGACTTCACCTAATTTTCCTGTTGCAGTCATTAAGAATCCTCTGCAAAGCCTCCCGTCTCTGTCTCCAGAAACCACATCAAAATTCCCATCCCTTCCCTCTTCCCTCACTCCATTATATAACCCCACAGAGTGTGCGGCACACAGGCTGAAAACTATGCACAGATCTCAACGTTTTTCACCATCTCCCCTTTTCCTTGTTTAGGAAAAAGCTGAAATAACACCAGTTCTGGTTTTACACTTTTGTTTTCTCCCCTGTGGAAACGCCAGGCCGAAGGAGCGTATGGAGGGACCCATCTAGGGTGGTGGGAGCTCCTGGGAGCGTGGAGAGGAGCCTGTTCCCGGAGGGCGGGGATCCCGCTGCCCTGAGGAGATCCCTGTCCCCACAAGAGATCCCTGTCCCCTCAGGAGATCCCTCTCCCTTCTCAGAGCCGCGGAGGGAGCGGCGACAGCGGCACCAGCGGATGTGACCGCAGCGTAGGCTGCGCCGAGAGGCACCGCCCCCTCGCGGCCCCAGCCAATCCGCTCTCGGCTTGCGACGTGACTGACGGCCGATTTAACCAATCATACCGCAGCTCTCACCACGCAGGCCCCACCCTTTATCTCAATTGGTAGGATGCCACGTCAATCATCCATTCCCCGCCCCTTTCATCGGGGAAATGGTAATAGGAAGGGTGGGGGAAGACGAAAGGGAAACCAACCAATGAGACGCCGGAGAAGGGCTGACTGACAGGCAGACCGACCAATCGCCGCGCCCCTTCCCCCCCGCCGCTCCCTCCCCCGCGGGCGGCGGGGCAGAGCGGTCGCCCCTCCCGCCCCTTCCCCGTTGGTCTGTCCCACTCCGGGCCGGGCGGGCTGGGTTGAGTGAGCGGCTCGGACCATTGCTGGCGGCGGGCGGGGGGGGCGCGGGCGAGGCGGAGGAGGAAGAAGCCGGCGAAGGAGGCGGGGGGGCGGTTTAAAGGGACAAGAGCCGTGCGGGCGCCGGCGGGGGGAGCCGGAGCGGCGGCGGGCGGGGACTCGCCCCCTTCCCCACACACACGCCCGCTCGGCACCGCGGCCGGGGTCGCCTCCGTCGCCAGCGCCCCCCTCTCCTCCCCTCCCTTCCTCTCCGCCCGCCGCTTCCACAGCGGCCTCTATGAGGTAGAAGGGAGCGGCGGCCACTCCGGGGGCGGCAGCGGCCGCTACAGCCGCCGCCTCCTCCTGCTGCTCCTGCTCGCCTCGGAGCGCCCCATCTTTGTGTGTGCGGGAGAAGGGCGGGAGGCAGAGCGCGCTGCCCGCCCGCCGCGCTTTGTTCGGAGCCGGGGGGCCGTGGCGGAGCCCCGGCTCTATGTGCCAGCGGCTCCCCGGCGGCGGCGGCGAGAGGGGCCGGAGCCCCTGAGGGCGGGGGGGCCCCGGCCCGTGTCGGTGCTGCGGGGCGGGCGAAGGGGCCGGCTCGCTGCCCGCCGGCCCGGCCCGTGTGCGGGCGGATTGATGTGGGGGGGTCTGACATGAGTCCGCCGGCGGCCGGGTGCTGCCATGTGACCGGCTTCAAGGTGGAGAACTGGAAGCAGAACCTGCGGGCGATTTACCAGTGCTTCGTGTGGAGCGGCTCGGCCGAGACCAGGAAGCGCAAGGTACCCGGGGGCGGCTCACATCCACCCCCCTTCCTCTCCCTTCCCTTCCCTTCCCCTCCTTCCCTCCCTCCCCGGCCCACCCGCCGCCGCCGCGGGGAGGGGACGGGTCGGGTCCCGCTCCTTCCATCGCCTCGCTGCCTCCCCACGGGGCAGGTGGGCCCGGGCTGCCCAGGGCAGGGGCCTCGGCTCCCGCACGCGGTCCTGGGGAGAGGGAGGGAGGGAGGAGGAAGCGCTCGGTGCCTCCGGGATGGCGAGGGAGGGAGCACCGGGATGGAGGAGGGAAGAGCGGGGCCTCTCTCCCTGCCACCTGCCCCGGCGGCTTTTCCGCAGCGGGCTGTTCCGCAGCGCCGCCGCTTCCTCCTGCTCCTCCTCCTCCTCCTGCTGCTGCTCCCGGAGGTTTCCCGGAATCCCGGGGGGAGGGGAGGGGAGGCCCGGGGCACCGGGCACGTCCGGCCTGCGGCGGGGCTTTGTGGAGCCCGGCGGGGCCGCGCCCGGCCCGGGGGCTGCCCGAGCACAATGGTGGGAGCGGGTCCCGGCGCTGCCCATCGCTCGGTTGTGTCTCTGGGTTTGGGGCTTTTTTCCCCCTTAAAAACAAACAAAAAAGCTGCTCGTGCTCATAATCCACTTGGAACAGGGGATTCCTGCCCTGGTGGGGCGAGGGGAGGAAACTGGCTCAGCCTGGAGTACAGGGAAGGGCAGGGGGTGGTTTGCTCCGGGTAATGTTGGTGCCTGGGAAAAATCCCTGTTAAACCAAGGGGAAAAAAAAGCAAGAAGAGTGCTTTCCCCCGACCTATCTCCTAATTGACATCCCCATCCACATGCATGTTTCTGGAGGGCTCCTCTCTTCGCTGTGCAACTAATTACTGTTTTTCCCTAGAATCAACTAGTTTTTGCTTCAAAGTGACTTGGCAGATTTCTGTCAGTCGTCGCATTGGTGGCTGAGGAGGGGAAGGCAACAGCTACACGGAGCAGAACTTGCTTTTTGGGACAGCACGGATTGTGTTTGTGTTGGAGCAACCCATTGAAAACTTTCTGATCCCAGTGCTTTGCATTAAGCTGCTCAGCTTATTATTCATAATAGAGGTAGAGCATGAAGGATGGACGCCAGGGGTGAGGTGCCAAACCATTTTTCTGTGTTCAGTTCACGTTCTCAGGGCAATCCAGTTTTTTACTCTAGGAGGAAAAAATGGAATCTGAGAAGAAATATGTTTTAAATGTATTTAGATGCTTGATAGCCCTGCAAAATGTAGCCAGACTTGTTTTCAATATCTTACAATCCCCTACAAGTCAATATTAAGCATATTGGTCAAAATCTGGGTTTATTTAGCTTATAGCATGTCAAAATGCAAATTGGGATATAATACAGCTTAAATGGAGGAAAAAATTATATGTATGCTGTGGAAGGCAAAAATTACAAGTGAGATTTGAAGGTGTCTCAGACAAATATAAAGCAAGTGCTGTGTGGAAGAAGGAAAATAAAATTTTATTAGCAAAATTACCTTTTTTTTTCTTTATAAATATGGAGCATCCTTTGTAGCCTGCATACCAGTTGTATGCTGCAACAGTTTTTTCTTCTGCTGGTAGGGATGTGTTAATCATTGCTTGGGAAAACAGCTGGAAATACATAATATTCCATTGTAATCAATCTGTTCTCACTTCCTCTTTGCATAGGCAGGCTCATAAAGCAGAACAGGGTTGTTGCAAGATTGTCTGTCAGCTCAGGGAGAACAGCAGTTTTCCTAAATATATGCTACAAATGCTTTTTTCCCCTCCTGTTTTTTTAAGCAAGATATCAGTGTGAAAATAGTTGGGTACCCAAATTCAGCCCACCTGGAATATGTGGGAGTACCTGATCATATATAGGGGAGCTGCATTTGGGGTTCATTCCCTGTCTGTGTTCTTGAGGGTTGAAGAAAGTCTATAAATGACAGTTAAGGTACATATGGACATGAGATCTCCTCCCATGGAATTTTTCAATACTGAAATTACAGTTTTATATATAAAATTTGATAGATGGTATTTTCTGTTTAATGGCAAGTTTATAGTCTAATAACGAAAAATTAAATTAACTAGATAGTTCATATAACTAGAAATAAATAACTAGAAAACAGTCCTTTGTCCTTCAGTATTTTATGTATACATGTATTATGTGTATATACATTTTAGGAGCATAACTGTGACTGCTTAAGGTTACCTGTTTATTGGTGAAGATTCTTCTTAATCAAAATGATGGGGCTAAATTAAAGGTTTGTTAGAGGGTGGTATTCTTTTTGTTGCATGATGAAGGGCAATCCCATCATACATTTGTCACAGGAAACATTCCATAGAAGTGGCTGATCCTTGTGGGGAGCATTGGGCAATGTTGATCAGGTGAATGGAGCTGTAAAAACGCCTTGGCTGTTGGTGAGAGCCAGATGTAAATGGTTCTGGTTCTGGAATGGTAACTACAATCCCTCCTAAGGCTGTCTGAAAAATCCAGGGAGCAGAGGGAACTGCAGGGGGCAGAAAGGGGCCGTTCTGCTGTACCTGCTCTGCCTTCTGCCTTGGCAGACCATTTTAATGCTGTGCTATTCCCTTTTAATACGTACCTTTGCTGTGAATAAGCTTTTATGAGCTTCAGCTCATGCTTCAGTTTGCTTTACAGCCAGTGGTTGGAGCAGAATGGCTCTAGTTTATGGTGGCAGAGCTGCCTCCTGAATGCCTGTTCGAATCCTCAGTCACAACCAAGAGGTAATTATGGATGTGTCTGGGTAGGCACTGGAATTCTGGTGAGGATTCCAGGAGTGTGTTTGCTCCTGAAGCACTGGCTGTGCTGGGATTTGAGCTGCCATCGAGGAGGGGCATTGTTACATCCTGTGACTTGGCTCATCCCTCTGCAGCTTGGCCAAACTCGAGTGCAGCCCTTGCACAAGCAGTTCTGGGCACGGGGTTGGCCATGGTGGAGCTGTTATGCTGATGGTAAAGCCTAAGAAAGACACAACCTGCCTGTCACACTGGAGAGTGGAACAGGAGAAGAGGGAGAAATTACAAAGCTGACTCTTGAAATTGTAATTATTGTGATTAAAAGCTGGAACTAGATTTCAGGGCTCAAGCTGTATGTAAAGTAGCAAGAATTAGGGTGGGCTGCCTTGGTGTTAGGATTTTGACCTGTAACTCTTGATTTTTAATTTGCTATAGTTAGAATCTCTTTAATAAGCTGATGGCAAAGCTCATGTTTCTGTAGGTCGTGGACTTTACCTTGAATATTTTGATGTGGAAATTATCTCACACTTAATTAAGTAACACTGTGTAAGAGGTCCTTAAATTTGACACCACTACCCCCATTCAGGAATTACAGAGTATGCTGAAAAGACTTTTGCCAGCCCTTCATGTCAGCTTTTTTCTGCAGGGTCACACTTAAAACACTTTGCTTATTCCTTCAGAATTACAGATGAGAAAAATGTGTTTTGTAGTGCTGAATGTTGGTTTTGGTTCCCATCAATTAGACACGTAGATGCATCTTTGTGTCCAGGGGTTGGTAAGTAATGGTGCCAGTGCTTGAATTTAGGATGAAATTTTGTCATACTGGACTATACACCTTGGAGGAAAACTGTCTCATTCAGAATGGTTCTGATTATCACTGGCACGAGAAGGTTCTTGCTGATAAAAAACTGGTCATTGTGACCACAGCTGTGACATGCACAAGGCTCTATCTGGAATTTCAGAATGTTTGTTCAGTGCCTCAGCCAATAGATCAAAGAAGAATTGCCTGTCAGGGGCTGGGCGCTCTCACTGACACTGGGTGTGTTCTGGCTGATTTCTTGCTCTTTGAGACCTTCTGTTGTTTTTGCCATTATTCCCTCTTTACACGGACCATCCAGACCAATTGATGCTTTCAGATACAAAGAAACATTTGCTTTTCTAGGTGATTACCTTTCTTTCAAGTATCCTTCTCCCCATGAACTTGTGACTTCAGCCCTTCATTCCTTGCAATATTTTGACACATAATTACCTCACAGATACTTAAACACGAAATTACTTTGGTTCATTCCTAACTTTCAAAGCAGGAAAAGCTTAATAATAACTTAGCAAAGAAATGCCGTGTCATGTTTTCAGTAGCAAGGATTGTGGTTCCCATCCTAAATCAGCACGTCAAAATGACCTTGCAGTCTCAGGATAAGCTACTGGTGGAACTTTTCATCTCAGGCCTGTTGAGGCACGACTGTTCCCGAGGAGCCTTGCCCTGTATACCTGTCCAGGAACAGGAACTGTTGCTCAGGTGATGTGCTTTGCACCATAACAGATGGGCAAGGAACTCACCAGGCTGTGCTGCCTTTGCCAGGCTGGGTTTGGGTTGTTTAATAAGGAAATCTTGGCTTGTTTTTCTTCAACGTTTTAGTGTGTGCACCAAACTTCTGGATTACAAATGCTGTGGAGGATTTGAGAGGGGAGTTCAGGATTCAAGAAGCATGTCTCTCTTTCAGCTGTGTGCTCCCCTTTGGCTGCCTGTGTGAACTGATTGACTCAGGAAGGATGTTCTTCTTTGCCATGTGCTGTGGGAACTCCCTGGAAACCCATGGGAAGTGTCAAAGTCAACTGTGAGCTTCGTTGTTCAGGAAGTCTCCAGTTTCATACCTGAACAATCTCCCTTAGTTCTTAACCTATAAGGACTGGAAAGGTCCTTAGAGCTGCTCCAGGTAACATTCTCTTTCCCCTTGGTGTGAAGACACGATCTTTGGTGTGAAAGGTACCCAGACATGGGATTTTAGCTCCTTGTGTATGTGGGACAAGCCAGATTGGGAATGCTCCACTGAGTTTATGTCCCTGGTGCCAAAGAATATAATACAAGGCCTTCCTAGCAGTGCTAATCCCTGTTTTGTATCCTGTACCACGTTTTTTTAAAGCAGTGCTTGGTTTCTGGGCCAGAGGTTAGGAATCAGTGTCCTGCCCTGAGCTTGAAGGTGGTGAGTAGCAATTCTGGAGCTGTGGGATCTGAACCATCGGGACTTCTCTGTTTTTTAACATGGATGGAGAGCCAAATGAACACAGTCAATGCAGTTTTTGCCATATTTGTGTTTGTTCCCTGTTGTGCAGAGCAAGAGGATGGATCTGCACAAGCTGATGAAGGATAAAAATAGGGATATGTTGGACAAGAAGGCTTCTTTTTTTCTGTAGTCTTATCAGCAGTCAAGGTTTGCTCGTAGCCAAGCTGTTCGGCAGGAGCAGTTGGAGCATCTCTTTAATTTTGTCTGCAATCAACGATTTTATTTGCTTAATGCTGAAAGCTTTTAAACTGAAATGACAGGCAGCAGTGTGAAGGTGAGCAGGGTGGAATGGCTTTGTTTGATTTGCTGGACTATCTGTTGAGCTTTACTTTAAGCCATCAAAGCTTTAAACCCCAAACAAAGGTTAGCTGATAGCCTCATTTTTGTTTCAAGCCTTAATCTGGAGCGTTAATGTGAAACTGGAGCTGCAAATTGCTTGCAAACCTTCTACTCTCCTTCTTGCATTTGAGGATTTTCTGTTTTAGTGACTGGAGTAACAAATCTATGGGTAAATGTTACTGATTGATAGTGGAAGCTGCCGACTCCTCCTCTCCTCACTTTACTGCTCCTTGAGTCTTAGCAAAAAAAAGTGTTTTCCTTTGGGATGGACTCTGGGGATCCTGCTTTGTAACAAATGCTGTTAACTGATGGTTTGATTCCCAGCGGTGGCTGATTTGTTTCAAACGAGGGAAGGATTAACTTGGATTGAAATCTCGTGTTTCTGACATTAAAACAAGCACCCATGGTTCTTCCTGTTCATGTGCAGAACTATGAATTCCTACAAATCTGTGAATTCCTATGAGGAAACTACAGTTTCTTGTCTTTTTCCTGGTAGATGTAGGGCTGCTTTTTATCAGGCACACCTTTTCATTTCACTCCAGTGGTAGCTATTTAAAAACATTAGATTTGGGTTTTCCCATACTTGTATTCCCATGTTTCTCCAAGTGTTTGTGATGTGTCTGCAGCCCGTGGCAGCTTCTAAGGTGAGGAGATACATCTGTCCTACTGCTTATCCATCAGGTATAGTGGCATCAAGAGAAAGATCTTTATTTTAAAAGAATCATAGAATGGATTGGGTTGGAAAAGACCTCTGAGATCAGCAAGTCCAACCCTTGATCCAACCCCAGTGTGATCACCAGCCCTGGGCACTCCGTGCCCAGGGCTGGTGATCACAGTAGGGTTGGATCAAGACATGGTGGATTCTCACTCAGTGCCACATCCACAGAGTCACAGAATCATAGAATGGATTGGGTTGGAAAAGCCCTCC
>JAWWEV010000034.1:13770190-13794606 GCA_035583235.1 Hafferia zeledoni
GCAGTTCCAGACAGTGCTGAGGTCACCTCTGAGCCTCCTCTTCTCCAGGCTAAACACCCCCAGCTCCCTCAGCCTCTTCCCACAGCACTTGTGCTCCACACACGTGCATTTTAATAGTCAACTTATGTTATGGCTTTTGAGTGGATCAAGGAGGTCGGTGCTGTGAAAACAGAGTTCTTGCTGAGGTCCCACCACCCAAACTCCTGCCTCTCCATCCCTTTTCCCTCCCTGTCAGGTGGCTGCTTTCCCTGGGTTCTGGTGTTCATCCAAATCTTCTCCATCTCCCCAGTTCCCCCAGATTTACTAAGCTGACCAAAGCTCAGTCTGAGTGTGTGTTCCCATCCAGGCTGGCACTGACCCAGCTCAGGGTGGGCACTGTGGGTGGGGGCGATTCCCAACACCTGAGCAAGAGCAGATGGATCCAGACCTGCTCCCCATGTCCATCAGCTCCATGGTGCTGAGGTGGTAACCCTGTGCTGCATTAGTGGCCAGGGGATTTGCACCAGCAGGAATGTCTGTGTGGCACAGGAGGAGCTGGATGGAGGAGAAGGAACAGGATAATCTTGAGGGAGCGGCAGATTCACTTCACACACATCTTTCTCTGGCTTATCCGTGGCTGTGCAGGTTGTTCTGCTGGTGCCTGGTTGGTGTGGGAGCAGGAGTGTCCAGTGGAGTGAGGACACAGCAGAGTTACTGGTGTATTTCAGCAGCAGTGCCTGCCAACCCCTGCTTGAAATGTTCAGTAACTACAGGTTGAGAGCTCTAAATGGGTTGACTGTGGTCTGCTCCTAATGAGATCCACTCCTTGTTAAGATTTGGGAATGCTTTGGACAAATGGAAGTGTTTTCTCTGTTAGTATGTCCAGTTGGTGGTTTTGTCATGTGGGGACATCACCATTTCACTGCAGCATTCCAGGGACACTGAGTGAGAGGCAAAGGTGGCAGCGAGAGTTGCATCCAGATAGTGGGACTTGGAAGTGTTTCTGTCACTGACACTCTGTGTCTGTTTTGCTGTTTCAGGCGAAGTCGTGCATTTGTCATATGTGTGGTGCCCACCTGAACAGACTCCACTCTTGCCTCTACTGTGTCTTCTTTGGCTGTTTCACCAAGAAACACATTCACGAGCACGCGAAGACAAAGCGACACAATTTAGGTGAGTTCTTATCCTGATGGACCCACTCCCCGTGTTCTCCCTGGCACTTCCAGGCCAACAAGGTGATATTTCCTTGGAGCTTCCTCATGAGGCAGGGAAATAATTTTATTTATGTTTTGATTTAGTTTAGTGTCATTATTTTAAACTTGGTGCTTGAGCTTCCATTGCATCACTGTTAAGTTTTTGTTCACAGCTTAAAGTCTGAATTTTTGCTGTTTAGTATTTATGAATTAATGTTATATATAGGGAAAATTAGTAAAAATGTGAGGAGGGAGAGGGTTGGGTTTTTTTCCCCCGAAGTGTTAAAAATGATGGGTTTGATGCCTGGAACTGGAACATTTATTTCAGTAAGTTTTTTTTTCAGGAGGTCATGTTCAGTTTTTTCCTTGCTGAGGCAAAATCTGTCGTTCTGATCACAAACAAAACTAATCAAGTGGCAATCAGAATTATTTAAGCTTTTGAAGTTTGTGGGGTTTGTTGGTTGGTTTTTTTCCTTCATTTTCCTGTGTTGGCTTCTTGTTTCCAGTGGAGTCAATAACCTAATTAATAAGAAAGCAGTTTAATTGATACAGAGTGTTTCCCCCAACCATCTCAAACCTGGGTAAAATGCCAGCAGGTTCTTCTGTCAGCTTTGGTGGTACATAATGTTCAAAACCAAAAGCATTCAGTTTTGTTTTAAATTATCTATTGCCTGTAGTTTATAATGCAAAATACTGATAATTTTATCTTAAAATTCCAGTTGTGTTATTAGGGAAGTGCCCAATTTTACTTGGTGTGCAATAAAATTTTATTTCAAATTAAAACATATTAGTGTTTGTAGTGATATAAGAAACAGGAAAAAAGAGGCATTATTTCATGGCATAAATTTTCTTTTGACCAGTGTGGCCACCATTCTCAATTTAATTTATCTTAAGTGCTCATGGAACAAGCTCTCTTTATTTTCCATGAAGACAGAGATGCTCCAGAGGGCCAAGGGTACTGTCTGTGGATTCTGTGCTTAAGAAACGGGTGTGTAAGTTCACTATATATGGAAAAGATGATTTAAACCAGCAGATCATTATAGTTTCTTCCTCAGTATGTGTCAAGAAAGAAAAAAATAGGCTGTGTAGTGGTATAGTTTGAGATTGTAATGTCTCAAAAAATAGAATAGTGTAAAATAGCCCTGAATTATCCAACCTGGTGTGGCTGGGAATGTTCAGCTCACACGAGAGGTGGCTCAGGGGAACCTCAAATATGTGCAAATGCCTGAAAGAATGGTTGGAAAAGGTGAGGTTGGTCCCTTCAGCAGTGTCTGTGACTGTGCAGGAGGCAGTGAGGACAAAATGAAATACTGGAGATTTTCTGCAAAGTTTTTGCTGCAAAGGATGACCAGGGACTGGTCAGAGCAAGTTGCCCTGAGAGGTGGTGGAGGGGCTGGACAAGGTGACCTCAGAGGTTCCTGCCAACCTCAGCTGTTCTTTGAAAACTGGAAGAAAACCCAACCAACCCTGTATGATGCCTTTTTATAGCTTTTTTGAGAGTTTAACTTCAAAGAGCTTTAAAAGTCAATTCATTAGATGAAATTATTTTGGAATCTTTACCAATACAGAATTTCTGGTAAAGGGGCACATATATATACAAAACAACCTTTTGTGCTAATATAAGTTTAGGGCCAGATTTAAGGTTTAAAAAATACTCTGCTAAATTAAGACTGTTGACTGTAATATTTTTACCACTAAACTTACCATATTTATGGAGAACTTTTAAAAAAAAGCTTTATATTTGCACACGTTGTCAGCTGCTGTTTTATGTATTTGGGAAGCTTAAATTCAGGTTAATTTTTGTGCAAGGTAGAATTTGCTGTTGTGAATTGTCTTCTGTTTCCTTAAAGGAAAACCAGAAGGAAGGAGGGAGGTTCTGTGAAGATGCTTTTGCTTCAGGACTGTTGTAGGTACTGCCATGGCACTAAACAATTAGGATGGTGGCAGATAAGGTGGTTCCCAAAAGGAATAGCCTTTAGATAAAAAGGGCAAGAGTTAATTATACAAGCCCAAGTGCAGACTACAATACTGTGCCATCACAGAAAGGATTCTTTTGCAGCTAAATATAACTTATTGGTGCACAAATACACGTAATGTGAAGGTTGTACAAGTGACTGCTCGATTTTTGGAGATTCCTTTTTATGTTTTTTTTTCTTTTTTTTTTTTTTTTTTAGTGTGTGTTTTGGTGTCTAATTTCCAGCTGCGTGTGAGCTGAGCTGTAAAAATATTTCTGCAGCTTTGCTAGTGCTTTTTGGTTGCTTTTCTTGCTGCAGTTTCAGTTGTGGAAATAACATCTGAGGGGCAAAAACAAGTTTAAGTGCTTGGAAATTTCAAAACGAGCAGGAATTATTTTAAAGCACTTGGTGACTTTTTGCTGAGCCAACATCAGTCTCCATGGAGACAAGCAGGGGCTGCACACTTGAGCACAGTTGTAGGAAATATCTTAGATTTCAGCTGTAACAGCTGTCTGGGTGTGGAAGTGATGTGTTTGCAGCTCATGCTGGGTGTTCAGGAGGCTCCAGCATCACATCCCAGTGTGTTTTTAAAGTACATCCCTTGTTATCTCTGCATCCCTGAGCAATCTGAATCAGACACTCTGACCTTACAGTGCCTCCTGTGCCCTGCATCTCCCTCCCTGGTCAGTGTGTATTAATAATACTGTGCTTAATGCATTCCTTGGGCTGTGGCTGTGGGTGACAGGGAGGTGAACTCAGATCCATCCACAGGAGCTGTTCTTTATAATCTCTGCATTGCACAGTCTCTGTTAGTCAGTCCCTGGGATAGGCTGATATTCCCACTGGGCTCTGTTTCTTTCCTGAGGAATTGTGAAAGAGAGAGGAGAAAGTCCTTATGGAGCATTCCTGGGATTCTTGATGTTTTTGATACTGTCAGATGTTTCCTTTCCCCACCTGTAGGATCCTGAACCATTTTTAGTTTTTCCCAGTGAAACTCTTCTGTGATTCTTGACATCCTCATCATATTTTATTTCTAATGTGTCCATCTGTGGTGACAGTCCTGGATTTAGAGAGTTTGCTGCACTAATGACTTGTCTCCTCAGTTAATACTTCTATTTTGTGCTCATTAATGTGCTGTTCAACACTGAGCTGATGTTACTGCTTGGGAGTTAAACTCAGTGACTCCAAAACTTCTTTCCCAGCTGGTAATTGCTACTTGTGTCCTACCTTAGTGATTTGGGATTCACTCTTGGTGGTGCTGCCTGTTTGCTGAGTCACCTGAAATCCTTCTGGAGCTTTTTTTTTGGTTATTCTAAATGAGTGTGTGCTATCAACATACTCTGTCATCTTCCTTTGTAATCCTTCCAAATCAGGCTCAGCATCTGGGGAATCTGCTGCTGGTTTCTGTCCTTGTGAAAATTGATGGTCTCTTCCTTCCTTATCTCTTCTACAGCTGCTCAATGAAGGAAAATACACAGTAACTTAGTCCCAGAGTAGCAGGAGCAGGAAGATGACTGTGAACAGTAGCTCTAAAAGAGAAGAGAGGTTGGTGCTATAAAGTTAATCTCAAACCCATAGCAATGGTTCATTTATCAGTTTCCTGGTTGGGACTGTAAAATCCTGGGCAGGCACCAAATGATGTCTTAGTGTTCTCTCTGAGTGAATATTTTCTGTTAAATAATGATTAAAAATTTGGGGGGATGGGGGAGAATATCATAAGAAAAAACAGAACTGGTGATTCTGAGAGTGGAATATTTATGTACCTTGCTGGGGAGTTTTCCTCTACCTTTTTAAATATCTATATACACACACACTTTGCTGCAAGAAAAATGATTGGTATAAGGCTGAGGAAAGTCTGGTTCAGATAACCATTCAGAGTTAATTAGTTAATTATGGTATCAAAGCTCTGTGTGGAGCTATTTAAACTCCTTGGTGAGGAGGCAGCTCGTGCATGTCCAGGCTGTGCTTCCCTCTGTTTTACCACAGGAATTGTGTCTCTGGAACTGCCCCTGTGCAGGTTTTGTTGGATCTTGGGCTGCTCCAAGGCCCCTTTCTGGAGTTAAGGGGTAGAGGGAGGTGAATTAGCAGCACTGAGGGTCAGTGGTTTAAAGACTAAACAAGAAATAGACATCTGAAGTGCCATTCCATTTCTAGATTAGTCCTGTTAGAGTACATTCATTATTTATTAGATCACAGATCTTTTGTTGAGGAACTGTTTTCTCTAAGTGGATGCTCTGATGTAAAATTCAGTCCAATAAATACATTTGTGGTGAGAGGAACTGGGTGGGTGAGCCCAATAATAAAGCTCACAGATTAGGCTGAGGATTTTTTGGTACAACTCAAAAAGCTTCTGCTTCCTCTAGAAAACAAATAACTAATTTTTTTCATGTGATTCAGAGGAAATGTGACAGAAGAATTGGTTTCAAAGGAAAAAAAATCTGGTTAGTGCTGTTAGTGCATACCTGTGTGCTGAGATGTAATATGTAGGAACAGAACATCTCTGTAAAGGAATGACAGTAAAAGTTGTTGAATTTTCATTGGAGTTGGAAGGTGTTGGCTGTAGTGTTGATTCTGCCACTTCTTTTGTAAACAGCAAAGACTTTCATTACACTCTTTGTGGAAGGGGCAATTAAAGCTGTGCCCAGCACAGTGTATTGTTTGTTTTTTCTGTTCACATCCAGGCTCAGAAAGGGGTAAAAAAGATCACCTGGGCATTTTACCAGCCTCTTGTTTTGGTCTAATGGTTTGCTTGGTGGTGATGGCGTGGAGAAAAGTGTGTTGAGAAGATGAAGGTGGCTGGAAAACAGCACACAAACAGAGTTCTGTGGTTCTGTCAGAGATGGATTGTGGCAGGTGAATGTCTTTTTTGATAACAGAACTGATTTTCTTAGAAGAAAGGAAATACACTGGAACTAATTTGTCTGGATCTGGTGAAGAATTTGACATTTTGCCCCCTTGAAAATTATTACTTAAGGTAGAAAGACAGGGATTGATGTAAGAATTGTGGTGCATAAGAGGCTGGATAAAGGGGGATTGATGATGAATGAACTGAAAACAGAGTGTGTAGGACACACTGACTTCACCAGCAGAACCAGTCCTGGTTTATTGCTGTTTTCTAGTAATTGAGGAGAAGGAGTTATGTCTGTGTGTGAAATTGCCTGATGGTCACAAAGTTCAGAGGAGTCACTTACACTGAGGAGGGCTGGGTAGCCCTGAGGAATGAGTAACCTCATTGGCAACAGCAACAAAAATGAGGTGAAATTTGGTAGCAGAAGGTGTTGTATTTCAACAACACAATACCCTTGTCAGCTGAAGATCAATGGTTAAGGGTTGGACTTGATGATCTCAGAGGTCTCTTCCAACCCAAGTGATTCTATGACTGGAAGAGGAGAAAAAGGAGGAAGGCATTTTGGACCTACAGGTCAGTCACAGGGTCCTTGTTTGAACCTCGGTATTCCTTATGGCCATTAACATGTTCTGGGATGTGTTGTACAGAGTATTTTAGGGAAATTCTCCTTTGCTTATGTGAGGCACATTCCAGTGTGGCATTCCAAGCTCAAGCCTTGAGCCAGACTGAAGCCATAAGGAGGCAGCACTGAAATTGTTTTCTGCTGGAGCTGCTCTGGTGAGGAACTCCTGCCAGCCATCCCTCAAAACCTCCTTTTACCATCAGAAATTACTCCTGAAGGGTTCTCTTGTACACCTGGAATGTTCTTAGCTCTCAGAAAGCCAACCTGAATATTTATCTCTGGATGTATCCACTTCCCTCAGAACCATCTGCAGGTTTTTGTGCAGTTCTGGGTCTTGCTGCTGCTTTTATTGACAGTTCTGAGTGTTCCTGAGATAAATCTCTCCTGGTGATCAAATCAGAATATGCAGATGAGTATAAACAGTTTGTACCATGTCAAGTGGAGCAGTTCAAAACTCGATGGTTGGTGTTTGGGGATTCTGCCCCCAGTGTAACAACTTCTCTCCTTTAAACTTGAATTATATTTTGCAGGATCAAGAAGAGATGCTTAAAAAGGAGAGTTCATTCCTTTCAGTTCTCACAGGTTTGCTGCAAACAGGGGAACTGGGGAAGGTTGTAGGGTCAGAGAAGGGCAGGGAGAAGACTGACAGAAGGTAAAATACATTTTATAATGGAGCAGCTCAGGTGTGGGAATGGTGCAGCCTCCTCTGTGGCATTCTGGGTACATGAACATGTGTGTAGGTGGGGGGTGTGTGTATGATACATGTATCATACGTGTGTATGACCTGAGTGAGGTTCAAGGGCCTGAGTTAGTGATCTGCACATTACAGATTAACATAAAAGGGTTTGACATGCTGTGCTTCCCCTAAATTAACAATTAGAAGCACTTTTATATCTGGATTCCACAGGGATATTGGTTGTTTCCCCTTCATCCCACCTTTCCTGGCTTACATTCACACAGAGCTGTAGGTGATACCCTAAACCACCCCAGAGGAAAGTGCCCCTTTGGCTCCTGGTGCTCTGCAGGGCAGGGTTGGGTGCTTGCCATGTTTGGATTGCAGGCAAATCAAGTTTAAACATTAAAATTCCAGATCCATGTGGGACCAATGGGCATCTTGGAGACTTTATAGCACAACCCATGAAAACACTCTGGTCAAGCACTTACAGAATAGAATGGTTTTATCTCGAGTTTAGGAGAAAATACCCTTTATCTTAAATACTGAATGTGAGAGGGAAGAGTAATGTTTAGTTATAGCTATCAGTTTTAATGTATATTGAAATATTGAGCATTTGGCAATAGAAGGAAGATTGAGGTTTATTTTTATTTGTTTTTTTCCCTGACAGTAAATACATGCAATTCTCAGTGCCTGGATCACCATTTAGCAGGATTAGCCCCTCTCCCACCCCTTCTCCTCCCTCCTTATCCCTTAAGGAATCCTGATCTGTGGTGCAGATTCCAGGTGCCAGGAAGGCTGAGGAAGGCAGTGGGATGCCTGTTTTGTGCTAATGGGTCAGATACAAGAACCAGTGGAGAGCTGGCTGGTTTAGCAAATCACTTCTTGGGAACTTGAGCCAATTACCTGGAATGGGTTTAACGATTAACACTTCAGGTGAGAAATCAGGGAGCAGGAATTATCTTGGGATGTTGGCTTACAGTAGTCTCAAAGAATTACCAAATTAGCCTCCTTTGGTACAGAAGTTGTACAAAATAAGGGTGACTTGTACAGAACATGAGGGTGTTGATTTGAGGTTGATGATATGCCAAGATTGTCACAGAAATTCACAGTGGAATTAATTGTGATACAGGTAAAAACTGACCTGAATTCTGAGCTGTTGCTGGATGTTTGTTCTGCCTGAGTGCAGCCAGTGTTCCCAGGGAGGTGATACCAAAACAGGATTCACAAAGACCTCCTCTCTGAGGGAATGCTGTCATATTTTATGGTGAATTATCCCATTTTCAACTGATAAAAGTCAGTTCTGTTCACCTGAACGTGCAGGTTTTTGACCTGGCTGAGATGTGTTACATTCCCATCATCTCTGGTCTCTGAACATTTTCACAAGGACATCAGTGGATATAATTGGCAAAATAAACCAGTTGGGCTTAAATAACACACTTGTTTCCCAGATGGAAAGTTTAAAGACCTTTTGCTGCCAGATTTAAATTTTCATCCCTGAGCTGTTTTCTTTCAAAACTTACTGTCACTTGCACCACTGGATGAAGTTGCTCTCATTGCCTCATGATCTCCTGTGATGCCTCCCTGTTTATCCAGGCTGAGAGCTCAATTTTTAAATAAAAACCAAAATCTATTTTCATTCCTCCTTGTGTTGCAGCTGCTTGGAATTTTTTATGTTAAGGGATATGAGGAGAATGGAGTTTAAAGGCAGGGCAGCCTGTTGTAGAAGGTATAAAAGCACAGAAAAATGTTACATTCCAAGAGGTCTTTCCATTCTTCCATCAGTTGCCTGTGATCTCCAGCAGGTATTTTGAATTCCTGAAACAGGAGTCTAGATTGATCCAATTTAATAAAATGACACTGTGATTCCTTTAAATTTATTTTTGTTCTTCCCTATGCAGGAAAAAAAGGTTATTTCTACTGAATGTGTATTTTATTTTTCCAGGATAATCAATTCTGTGTTAAGCTAAAACTGAAGTTTATGGGTTGAGAGAAGGGTGGTGTGTCTGGTGGGAAAAGCAGGTCCTGGAAAGCAGGAGTAGCAGCTGTTTTGGAGGAGCCTCCTAAAAGAGACTTTCATTGTGAGGAATGTGGGGCATCGTGGTAGAGTTGGCAGTGGATTAATCTAAAACATCTGGGCATTGTTTTTAGGTTGGTAGTTCCCAAACTTTTTATGAGTTTGAGGCCTTTTTGTTAGTTTTGTGATCCCAAATACCAAGTGGTGAAATTTGTTACTTATGTGTTCTCACACTTTACTGTCCTGGTGGTTTTGACAGAATTACCTGGCCACATGTTTCAGTTTGGGCTAGAGCTTTGTGGCAATTTAGTTTAAAAAAACCCCCAAAAATATTTTTAGCCTAATAATGAGATCCCTCTGTCCTTTGAGGGACAAAGTTTTATGTGGATTTTGTCCTTTTGGTGTGGTGTAACTTCAGTTAGTGCAAAGGAATTGCTCACCTTGGAAGAATCTCTGTCAGCAGGACAGTCCCTTCAATGGTTTTTCTATTCTTCACCTCAAGATGACCAGAGTAAAAAAATTAAAGTGTATTTGAATGGGAAAAAGTTGCACTAATCTGAAATGATTAACTTGCAAATTTTCTATGGACTCTTTTCCTGAGCAGGCACTTTCTGGCTCTCCTGAGAAACTCCCACCCTTCCCTCGTGCTGTGGCCAGGCCTGTGTGGCTTGAGGTAATTTGTCCAAACCCCACTGCAGTCATTAAAAAGACATTCCAAGTGTTGGCATAAATACAACTGTATTGTTCCCATAAGTGTGCTGGAGAGAGGATATTTCCTCAAGAGCCCTTAATCAGGCACTGGACAATGAGGGCTTTTACTCCACCACGTTTCTGTTCAACTTGGTGATTCTTGACACCAGAAATTCCTCCTGCCCTGAACAAGCGGTTTGGGGAAGGTGGTTTATTGTTGGTTTTGATCTTGATATCTCTATATCATTGCTCATGCATGTAAATCCAGAAGGAAAATAGAAGGAATCCTCAGAGCAGAGCTGTGCCTGTGTTTGATTGAAACCATCAGAGGGTTTGTTGCCTGTTCTGCCAGCCCTGCTCTGTCATTGGGATGGGAGGGAGCTGTTTGTAGCAGCTTATAAAAAAACACAGGGAGAAGAATATTTGATTTTGTGCTTTAGGACCAATACTTTGGAATTTCAACCATTTTTTGTAGAAAACTGCAAAACTGGTAATGCAATAGATAATGGAGTAAATGTTGTAGAACTCTAATGCTGTGTAGGTTGTGATAAATCACCCCCCCAGTTGCACAATGTTTTATTACCAATCTCCACCACAGCTCAGTGGTGTCTCCTTTTGGGATATTCTGCTAAAGGATATTAACTCCTCTGGGCACCAGGGTGAAAATTCTGGTGTTGGAACCTTACACAAAATAATGAAAATTCTGCTTTTGTGACTTTCCATGAGATAAGGGTGAGTGAAACAAGAAACTGAGGCAGAAGTAACCTGTGGAATGAACTGTGCTGGAAAACCATTCCCCTGGACAATGTCTTTGAGTTTGCAGTGCTGTCTGGTGTTTGAGCCTTCATTTGGATTTTAAATAGGTGCTTTCTGGTAATTTTAATGGCTTTGAAGAGAAACTACAGAAGTTTTAGGAAAAGACAGTTTAGAGCTGCATATCAGATCTTCCATTAGTAGTTGTGGTCAGTCACTGTCCTGATGCCTGTTGGTTACTCACCTGTTTGAAAGGTAAACTGTGAATTGCAAACAACTCAGAGGCAGATGATGCTTTGTTGTCCTGCACCGTTTTCTTGCTGTGCCTGAAGCAACTTGAATAACTTATACCAAAAGTGGGAAAACTTCTGTTTTTTTCTCCTTTTTTCTTTCTCCCCACTTCTAGATTGTAAGGTCCAGATTTTCCTCTTTTTGTGGACTGCTTAGAAGGAGGAATGCCCGACTTGGGACCCTGCTTTCAAATGCCTTCTGGTTTGTGAACTCACCTCTCTCTCCCTCCTCCCCACCCTCCCTTCTGTTTTGCAGCCATAGACCTTTTGTATGGGGGTATTTACTGCTTTATGTGTCAAGATTACATATACGACAAAGACATGGAACAAATTGCCAAAGAAGAACAACGAAAAGCTTGGAAATTACAAGGTTTGGTTTTCCTGCCTGACTTTCTTGTTTCTGTTTTTAATCATACCTGTCCCTCCCATTTGTCAGTGGCAAAAGCCAGTAAGGGGAAGAAAGACAGAGACAGCAGTGCAGGCTGTGGGAGAGAGGTGTTAGATGTTACTTTCCCAGAGTCAGACTGTGGGTTAAAATGTGCACCACACCTAATTGTAGCAAAAATATCTTTATTTTTAATTGCAAAAAAAAATTAAAAAAATCTAACAGTAATCCTGCAAAACTTGCATAATATCAAGAGTCAGATCTGTATTAGGTAGATGTAACAGTCTGCTTCTTTAGCCTTATTGGTGTGATACAGGCAATAAATCTGTTCCCCTCACATGAAATGCCACCCCTGTGTGTGATTTTTTTCTTATTTTTTTTCAATAGAACGTGCCAGCTTACTTACACCCCTGTGCTTTCATGGTACACACACAGTGTCTATGTAGAAGTATTTACACACAAATATATGTACACACATTTGTTTTATTCAGTTTGCTTTCCCTAATTTTTTCTTTTTTAGCCTTCACCCCAACAGTGGTTTCTCACTACCAGTGTACAATGACAGGTAAGAGGCGTGGGCTGGCGACGCTCCTCACTAACAGCCGTCCCTTTGCTGATTATCCTGCCATTTGAGACATGAATCACAGTGAAAAATGCCAGTTTTATCGTGCAAATCGTTTTCCTCTTGTTTGGATATGTTCCAGTGATTGAATAATTGCAGCAGACTTGATTTCATATGCCCTTTCCTTGCTAGAGCTACTACAAACCAAACCTTTTCTCCTTTTTTTCGTTTTGTTTGTTTGTTTGGAAAGGGAGTGTCATTTATTCTAAACCCAGTAGTTTGTAAGCATCAGTTCTTGTCATCTTCCATTTCCAGTGGCCTCTGGGGGGATGTTTTCTTAAAGTGGGAAAGTCTGTCTTTGAAGACAGATGACTTCTGTCTAGGAATGTCTCCTGTGGAATCCCTGGCATCCTGTTGCAATGTGACAGCCTTAGTCGGGGCTGAGGTGGCTTCAAACCATTCTTAACCTCGTTTCCAATTTTAAAAATAGCAGCTAACATGGTATTAACAGGAGCTTTTCTGATGGCAGATCCAAAGGGAGCTGCTTTCACCTGGTCCTGCTGCACATCCCAGTCTGCTTCCTGCTTATTCCCTGTTCTGAGGGAGCTGAGCCAAAGGAAGGGACAATGAGGAGATTGTCACTGAGTCCTACACCAAGGAAATACACCTTAAAATGCTTCAGCACAAAGCAAGAGTTCTCAAAGCAAGACAGAATGGAAATGTGTTTTTAAACCTTTCATGTAGGCCCAGCATCTCTTCTGGAAGCTCCTTCCAACTGTTGTTTGGAGCAGAAAATTAAAATACTGCAACACCTTCACCTTGCTGTAGGAGATGAAGCCCCCCTAGTTCTTGGTTTTAAATATGCAAATTTAAAGTTTGATTTTTAGTAATGTTGTTCTCAGCAATTAATATGTTTGTGCCTTCTGGACTGAGATGCAGCCAGTTTGTCCTGTGGCTTAAATTCCTGGGTAATTGAAGCTACAGGATTGTTCATCTGGTCCTCTTGGACTGCAGAGATGGTCAAAGAATCACCAAGAGGAACTGCCAGGCAGGAAACATCTATACTGATTAAATGACCAATGAATGGCATATTACATATATATATAAATAAAATAAAAATGTGCACAAGACACCTTCTGTCCCTGCAGAACAAAACTGTGGTGACCCATGAAGGAACAGACAAAACCACTTTAAATTACCAGAGTATGCAGTATAGGCATTTTTTCTTTAAAGTTATAGCATAAGTTCTTCTGTTTTATGGCTTTTCACTGTGAAACCATGTGTGTTTCCTCACAAATTTATCTAAGGAATGAGAAAGGGAGGTACATGGGAGGACTAATGGAGAATTAATGTATTTGTTCCATCCTTCTCTGTTGCTTCTATTCATCCCCTCCCTCACTTATGTTATCTGAAAGATATAAAAGAGAGAGGGAAACTCCTCTTCCACCCAACTGAATGTCAAGATTAGTACAGACTCTGATCTTGGGTTTATGTTTCTACCACAGACTTAATTGACCTCAGAGCTTGTTGCCAAATTAAAGAACTTCTGAAGTGAGTTCAGTCTGCAAAGACTGAGATTGGCTTAAAAACTGCAGTGTAAATGCACTACATTTTCCAATTTCTGTGCCCAGTGCTTGGAGGGTGCTGGTTTATGCTTAACAGATGCTCACATAGCAACATGATGCCTGGAGAAATAAACTTTAAGAACCCCCCAAATAAATAGTGAGATTCATTTCACACTCCTGTAGTTTTAACTCCCAGTGTGGTGAGTTCCTGTGTCCACCTGTAGTTCAGGGTTATTTGATGTAACTCTGAACAAGTTGTAACTGGACCATAATTCTTCCTCTGGTATTGAATGTTCTGTAATAACAAGGGAGGTGAGAACACACAGAGCCCTTCATTCTAATTGTTGTTTGGATTTTTGGGAGGGGAAAAATGGAATTTGCTGAAGTTTAACAAAGTAAACGGTGATTACTTGCAAAATTGTGACTTTCATCAGCTACAGCCTTCATTGCCTTTTCCTTTACTCAACCCCAAGTCCCTGATGAAGTCTCTGAGAAATGCCAGTTTGAGTATTTCACCTAATAAAGTAATGTCTTGGATGGAGATTTCACATGCTGGCTTGAATCTCTGGCATCATTCTAAAAATTACTAATTTTCACTTCTCTAAGGCTGTTTTTCTTTACTTGTAAATGGTGACCTGTGCATGGTTTGCAAATCTTTGTTTAAGGTAGTTTATCTTGGAGTTTTTGGCATGCTCGTGAGTGTTACTAAACCTTCTACTAAACCTTTTCCCTTCTTTGTGTTTTGGTTGCTTTTCATTTTTAAACATCAAACCATTCCTAATAAATGGTTCTGTCTTTTTCCCAAATTTTCAAGAGCAATAAAACCTCAATATTCCTGTTCAGTTGTATAGCTGGAAGAAAACACTTTTAATTTCTGTCTGACTTAACTTGTGCTTTTTCTAATGAAAGGCTTCTGCAAGAACGTTTTCTCTCTGGTTTGCTCTGTTTGTGCCATTATCTGTTCATGGTTTTCTGTTTGCTTTCATTTCTTTTTAATTGAACAATGTTTGATTCACCCAAAATCTTCCCAACTAATCCAGTCTGTCATATTTAACCTTACTTAGAGTTGCTCTTGTGAAATGCTTTGGTCCCCATCCTCTATAAGCATTTAAGTGATATAATTATAGATACATATATAAAAATATATAAAAATATTCTCACTGACACATTGCATGCCTGAAGTTGAGCACACATGTTTCCAGGTATGAATTTTGTTATATCTGATTTAAACCAGGATTTAAATGTATCCAAGGGGTGTTCTTTAATTTTATGATGAGAGTTCATCCAGCTGATCCTGCCTGTGCTTGGCTGTGTTTTAACTCCAGTGGGCCCAAGCCCAGGGGTTTGCCCAGTGCAACTGCTGGGACCAACAAGGTGCTGAGAGTTATTTTGAGCTTTTGTTTTTGTCAAACCAATTCATCTGAATTCCTCAGGGAGCATTATAAATACTGTTGCTGAAGGAATCTGCTCCCAGACCTGTTGGAATGTTCTGTCCTGTGTGAACTGTCCATCTGTGTCTCTCCAAAGGTCTCATGTGTTGCCTCTGCAAACCCACAGTGTGTTCAGAGCATTTGCAGCTCTGTTACCTCTTCACTCTCTCAGTCATTCCCTGCCTTTTCTCTTTTCCTTGATGCTTGGATAAAGCAAAGGGACTGTGTGATTCTGGTGTTCTCCCTTATGCTCCCTGAATAATCTATTGTTGAATCAAATAAAGTGAGAGATGGGTCTGTTTGTGTAAATAAGAATTCTCTAGTCCTTGAGAATCCAAATCCTTCTCTTACTACAACCTGCAGGGTCAGTAGTAACTATGATTTGAACATTTTGGGGAGGGGAGCTTCTGACAAGCATAACAATTTCTGAAAATGAAGATCAAAGAGCTATTAAAATTTAATGTATATTATGCAGACTGTGTAAGCCTCCAGCTATATTTTTCTACTCTCCTTCTTTTCATATGTATGATTTATAATTTATTTTCTGTAGCACAGCCCTGCTGCTGCTCCGTGCATTCTGTGCAAAATAACTCTTAATTGACTTTAATCCTCACTTTTAGAATGGATTGCTTGGCATCTTATTATTCTTTATTTTTAATGCCAGGATGCCTTTGTGACTCACAATAATTGACCTTGCATAGTAATTTCTGTGCTACACAAAATGCTGTGGCAATACTTGGCTGGGCAGCACGTGAGTCTTCACTGCTGGCTTTGCTTGTCTCAGGTTTGCACTGAACACAACTCTGTGCTTGTTTCAAATCTGTTCTCTGTGCTGCTTAACCTGACTCATTTCTCCTGCACTTTCCTCTGCACAATTACAATGGGTTGGAAATACAGTGTTGGTGTTTAAAGAGAATCATGACAGATTTTTAGCTGCAGCTCATGAGAGGGGAGTTTAATATTTGGAGAGTTTTGGCTGGTTGGTGGAGGGAGGGTGGTGGTTAAACCTACTACTACTAATTTAATGTCAGATGTGTCAGTAAAGTGAAGCTCAGGAATTAAAACTGGCAAATGTCCAATCCTACATTCATGGTGGAAGGAGAGATCATGCTCTGTAATGGTGTATCCTAACACACTGTTTAGTATATTGAATTACTAAATTCTGTAAAGATAAAGCCTGTGTCTGTCCATTAAGTTGGGTCAGCTTTGATTTATTTAGTAACTTGTCAAAGTTTGGTGATGAGATCTGTTGGTTGACCTGTATCTTCTAAAATCATACAGTGATTCTGTCATTTCAGCTCCTCTGAGCACAAAGAAAAATGTATTTTTGAGTAATTGCAAGTTTGTTCTTGTGCTGGAATTTCCTTTTAACTGGAAGGAGGATTATAATCCAATAATGGGAAGTTTATTGACCTAACTATTCTTTATAAGTAAAGAAGTGGTTTTTTTCTTCTTTTAGTTCATACTTGTTGGAAAATGGGTGATACCCTTCCAAATCATATTTTTTGGGTGAGGGGTAAAAAAGCAGTGAGTGTCCTGTAGTTGTACATAGATTGAATCTAACCTAATGGACAGCACTTTAAAACGTTTGACTTGAGCAGAGCTTTTAATCCTTTTACTAAACAACTCCCTGAAACTTTCTTTGTGTCTGCTCAGGCATTGGAGAGAAATATTCAACATGGGAACCGACCAAGCGAGAGTTGGAGTTGCTACGACACAACCCCAAGCGGAGAAAAATAACCACAAACTGCACCATAGGTAAGGGCCAGAAATCCTTTCCAAGGCCAAATTCTCAGTCACTTGTATGTGATGATTTTCCCTCAATGTTTTTACCCTGAGGTAATTGTGGTGGGTTTCTGTAAGGATAACAGAAACAGTTTGTTTTGCAGTACCTTTTCCTTGCTGTAGAAGGATCTTCTCTGTCACATCAGGTGCTGGTGATGATCAGTTGTGTAACAGCTACAAAACACAATCTTTTTTTTTTGACAATGTACCTGTAAAGAGAAATCACTGCTGTTACCTCAACTCAGCCTTCCCCAGGGATCTGTGCAGGGCTTTGAAGGGAAATCCTGTAGCTGGTGCATCCTAAACCACAGCACTCTGTTGGCAAATCTGGTTTGGGCAAACTGAAGCAGCTCAGTGATGTCTTCCTGCTTCCTGTTCTAAACAGGATTTCTTCAATTTCATATGGATTCTGCAAAGTGATTTGTTCTCCAGTGTGTGTCAAACAGCAGGTTTGAAATGCATCTCAAAGGTTTAATGCTTAGAGTTCAATGCTCTGCAGCAAAGAAGTCTGAAATGTGGGTCTGTCTGCTTAGGCTGGAGAGTATTTGGGTGAAGCTGGTGGAAAATAAGAACTTTTCTAATTTTTTGGGTGGGGAAACGGAGTTAAAATTAACTTCATAACAACTCTAAGTAAGATTATCTGGCAATTTTCTGTACTGTTGAATGCACAGTGACATTTTAATGGTGAAGGTTGGAGACAATGGTTAATGGTATAAGGTTGTTGATGGTATAAGGTTGTTAATGGTACAGGGCTGCAGATGTGCCTGTAGACACTGGAAGTAGGAAAATCGAAAAATTTCCCCCCAGTTTTAACCCCCAGTACTGTTTTGTGAAAACACATCACACTTTCAGCACGTTTGCCTTTGTCAAAATACACTGAACATACCTGCTAAAACTTTGTGATGTCCTGTTTCTAATACAGTAAGTCATATTAAATGCAAAGTATGGGGGTATTTATATGGAACAGCTGGACTGAGAAGCACAAAGTAAACTGAAAATGTGTACAAAATGGTAATTCTGAAGGAGGGACCTCTGAATTTGCAGTAGTGGGACAGGGGAGACAGCTGGAAAAATGTGGGCTTGGGAAACGTCAAGCAGCCCAGGAAAAAGTGACTGGGCAAAGATTCTTTGCATCATGTTCACATTGGGATTTTGTGTTTTGTGTTTTATAAAAAATGTTACAAATTACTGGAGATAATAGAACTGCACAGGGGGTGAAGAAGTTTGGTAGAATTTTGAAGGTTAATGTGACCTTTGTGAAGAATTGAAGCACATTGCTCTGTTTCCACTCTCAAGGAAAGCTCTGCCTGCTCTTAAAGGATTTTAAATTTTTCAGGCTGTTTAAAAAGGACATTTCTGGTTGCGTGAAATCTCCTCCAAGGCTGCCTGGGTGGGGGAGCTCCCGGAGCACGGGGACAGGCAGTGACTGATCTCCTCACTTCTGCAGTCCTGCTTTTAAGAATTTCTCCTCCTGAGCCCTGGAGCTGCCTGTGTGCTGAGATTTAGAAAGAGGGGGGAAAAAAAAAATCAAAGCACCCAGGAGACATAATGCAGTTTTGGGCTACAGTTAAAAGCAGATGACTTGCTTTCTTTCACAAAAGTGCATTGGGGGTTTAGCTGAAGGAAGAAAAGACCTGCCATTGTCCTTGAGCCTTTTCTCTCCACCTAACCTGCTGCTAAATATAAATCTGCTTCAGAGTCTTTCTGCCTTCCCTTCCCTCACGTTGACTGGTCTGTTTGCAGTTTCAGATCAGTGAGGAGCCCCATTTGCAGACTGAAATGCTGCAATTAGCTGGACATGCCCATTTCTCCCTTTTTCTAATGCTCCATTCTTTTGACATCAAGTTTCTCTCAATCCCACAGCAGGTATTAGTGAATCCAGTTTATCTTCAGAGGTGGGTAAATGGCTCAGAGAATAATCATCATGTCCAGTGTTATTGGTTCTGAAAATGGAGACGATGTTGATAACCCATCTCTGCACATCTGTTGAGCACTTCTGTGTGCACAAATCTGTTAAAACATAACCAGCTGCCTTTTATGTATAAAATGCTCTTTGCAAAGCTGTTTTAAAAGGAAGGCTGGGGGTGTTTGTGGCTTTCTGTCCTACCCCCAGGGGTCCAAGGATGGAGGTGGAAAGTTTCACTGCTCTGTGGTGACCTGGGATGGGTTTTGTGCCAACTCCTGCTTCAACATTTGTGTAAGAAAAGTGTATCAGTGTTACAGCAAAAAAATGCAGATCAATACTCTGAAACCTGCACAGGTATGGCCTTGAAAGGATTCCCATAACTTGTATGTGAAGGACTTACATGTGATTTTGAGCCCTAATAATAAAATACGTTGTGTGTATTACATCTAGAACAGGTTTGGGTGGTAAAATTTGCTTTTGCTGTGTTTGCCCCTCACATCTGTATGACTTGAATGACTCTCATTTAGGTCAATGTTTTACTCTCTGGCTGAGCATTCTGGGTACACAAATGGATTTTTTTTCCCCCCAGATTTGTAGCAATCTCAGAGTGCTTCTTAAACAGCTGGATGTATCTGCTGCTTTCTGAGCTGTTTAAACCTTTATACAGCTGCAGGATCCTTTGTCTTTCATCAGCATCATGAATTAAAACTGAAGAATACTCAGACATGAGATGAATATCTTATGATGGAGGCTTGAACTGGTAGTTCAGTAGAAAAAAACGTGTGCAAAACTCACAGCTCTTGACTTTTCTACTTGAGTGACAATTTGAAACCCATTGAAGAAGGAACTTCTTGTTCACATCCTCAAAAAAAAACCCCAGGTAACCTCAAACCAAAAACTTAACAGAAACCTGTACATTTTGCTTGGTTCTCTTTTAAAGTGCTGTGTGTTCCCATCTCAGAGATGCTTTTCCAGCTCCTAAGAAGATAGCACAGGTAACTTCCCTTGAATCACTATTTTCCCATTGAGAAAATTGCTCTTGAAATGAAAACTCACACCAGGCAGTGCTGCAGGCTGTGGAAACTGTGCTGATTCCTGCCTTTTGGGATGTAAAGGGCTGTTCCCACTGTTGCTTCTCAGCATCTTGAAGTGCCTTGGAACATGCTGTAAACCAGGGGGAAATGTGGAACTGTCTCACAGACAAAATCCACAGTGAAAAATCCTTGCAGTGTGGATTTTATGTGGGACATTTCATGTTCTGATGTCCCAACAGACTGGAAGTTTTATGAAGCTTCTGTATTTTGAGAGATTCAACAGGAGTGTGGTGTCTGTTCTGACCATAAACATGCTCTGTGGGATCACTGTCAGCCCAAGACATTCTCACTCAGACATTACCATGCTGATTTTTTTTTATTGTGTTGCCTCAGCTGTTCTCAGGTGCACCAGATTAGGCTGAAGGGATGGCAAATTGTGGGGAAAATAGAAATTTCTGAAGTTGTTCTGCATTTGCAGGACTGAATCCTGTCCTGGACTAATCAATTCATAGAGGATTTCTATCCATAGAAATGCTCATTTGAATTTTGGTTTGGTGTTTCAAGCATCCTATAAACACCAAAACTTTTATAAGACTTAACAATTGTTAAATCACAATCTGACAATGTAAAAGAATAATTCCTTCAATCTCCTCTTGTCTGTGGTTGCCCTCAGCAAGAGAGAGAAGCGACCAAGCTCCAAATTCACAAGCACATCCTTTGTTAGAGGGTTGAACCAGAAGTGATACAATATCTTTTGGGAACTATTTTCCAAGCTCATCTTGCTCTGCTGTCATTAATACCCCCAGCAGATCCGGCCCCCTGAGCACACCAAGTATTAGCCTGGGATCAGCTGGGCCCTGATTAGCATGTGAAGTGCCTTTGTGGCTAAAGATGGGGATATTAACAATGGGAAGAATTAGACTCCCAATGCACGTGGGTAATTAGCAGGAGCCACCTGGGATTGCCATTTGCAGTGTTGCAAAAGGCAGAGGGGGGAACGGCCTTTCCAGGAGCCTGAGCAGCAAATCCTGCTGGGGAGGAGGGATGGGGTGGGCAGAGGTGGCACTGCCAGGGGCAGGTGGGTCCTGCAGCTGCAGTGGGGCAGCCTGATGGAATAAATACTGCAGCACAACTGGAAAGGTGGCAAGGGAAGAGAAACAGTGGCCTGGAAACTGTTTCAGGTTCTCTAACCAAACTACCAGGAGCGTTTCTGCTTGTCTGAGTTGGGGGTGTTGGAGGCTGCGTTAGTACTGGGGTGTTTTGTGAATGTCCCAACTTCTGGGTGTACTTTCCCTACTTGAATGGTACCTGAGGTAGCTCAAGGGGAAAAGGGGAGTGAAAAATGTGGCTTGGTACAGCACCACAGTTTTAGCAGGAGCTTTGAATTTAAATTATTGATTTGTAAGCAGTTACACTTTGGTGTTTGAAGTCATGACTGCACAGAGTGCAGCTTGAATAAAAATCTCTTTGACTCTTAAGTTCTCTTAGACTGCTGTGTGATGAATTAAGGCTACTCAAATGAATATTTCTTCTGTGGCTATTTTCTACCTAACTTCATAATTAGAATGGTTGTCTGGTTAGAAAAGTGTTTCCTGAAAGGTTGAATTAGTAAAACCAAAAAATTACCCCCTTCTGTCAGGGAGATCCTTCTGTTCTGGTTCTACCTTGCCCTGAGCTCTGACCATTGGATCGAGTCACATATTTTTCCTAGGTCTAAAATGGATAAACCTAATCATAAAAATAAATTAAAAAAACCCAAACATTTCCTCTGAAAGCTTCCAGGGAATCTAAGAAAAATTTGAGGGGTCTGAATAGTTTAAGAATTCTAAAACATGAGCAGTGATTTACTCACTGAGGTTTGTAGAGATTTACTTTCAGAAAGTCTGGTTGGACCTTCTAAGCTTAGCTCTTTATCAGTATAAAATTGAAAGGTTTCCTCTGCAAAAGGTGTTTTGAGAAGAAATTCCAGATGCTTTTTTGTGTATTGACTGTCTGAGAGTTTGTCACCTGGTTTTCCAAAGCTGGTGCCAGAAAGCAATTTGCATCACTGCAGAAATGTCCCTGTGTGTGGTTTATCACACCACTTGATTGAGTTATCTGTGATTTAATTGCTCCTGGGGAAGATTAGGGACAACCTGGTTATCAGTGAAGTCCCTGCAGCGTTTTCCTGCTTGGAGGGAGGAAACTTCTGCTGTAGAAACTTTTGTTAGAGAAAAATCAGTCAGTACCTTCCCACCTGAGGAATTCACTGATTAACAGCAATTCCTCAGAATTCCTGACCCCAGGCCAGCCTCACTGAGGGGGGTCCTGCTCTTATTATCTCAATATTTGTTTGAATTTTAGACTCCCTTTCAGGAAGATCATGAGCTGATGTCACTCAATGTGTGAGTTGTCCTGTTGATGTTCTCATTTCATATCCCGGTTTTGCAGGGAGATGCTCTTAGTGCTCATTGAGAACCAACCTCTAAAAAGCATTTCTGATGAGAGCAGTAAGACTTTGTCATCTTTGCCTCTCTCACCCTTCCCTCTTGATGCTGCTGCTCAAGCACAGGAGCTGCCACTGCAATACCTGCTGCAGGTGAAGAGATGCTGCAGCTGGGGCAGACTCTCCTCCATCAGGGGACAACCTGGCAGGTTTTCTCTTCCCCCCTGTGTTTGCCTCCCTGTAATTCCAGCCCCTCAGCTCTCCTGGGCTCTCAGGCTGCTTGCAGAGTGTGCTCAGCTCATTCACTTGGCAGAAAACTCTGTGCTTTTTGGTGGTGGTGTTGCAAGGAACGTTCCTGTGTCCTGCACTCAGCAAAGGCTCTGGCACGTGCACAAAGCTGGCCTGGAAGTGGAGTGAGCCAGAAAGTCAGGCTGAAACACAAATCAAGCTCCTCAGGCTTTCAGGATCCCTTCTGAAGAAGGTAAATTCCTTCAGAACCTAATCCTGGTGATAATGTGGCCTATATTATTGCATATTTAGCTAAATATTTTTTAAATAATTATCACATAATCATGTGAAATCTTTCTTGTCTTCTAAGATACATCAGTTATATCTTTCAATTTACTTCCTCCTTAAAATCAATCATTAGCAAGGCTGAAATCTGGATGAGTTGTTTGGCTTGTGCCATTTACTGTTCCTGCTGTGGATAAGCTCAAAGTTTATGGCTCTTCCTTTTACAGCCTTTACACACAGTCCCCTCCCCAAGAGGGAAAACAAAAAGATGTTTGAAAAAAACTCATATGAAATGTTTGCATGTCTTTTGCTTTTATTATTGCAGGATAGTTGAAACTTGCAGGGCATGTATTTCAGCTTGTAAAGATTAGTGAAAGGAGGATTCAGATTCCCTTGACAAAGAGCTTTTCCCCCAAGGGTTTAGTCCTGCTGTGAGTTAAAATGCCTGAACAAGTTGAAGTATAAACCAGTTAACAGCTTGGGTGTGTTTGCTGTCAGAGGAGTGGGGGGTTGTACAATTTAAAAATTCTTAAAGAAAAAAGTATAAAATTTTTTGACTGATTTGACTTTTTTCCTTTCCCTGTAAAGCTTGTTTTGCATGTTTTGTTAGTGGGGAAATAAGAGCAGAGAGAGACACCAATCTCTAGGCCTGTGTGTAGCTGCAATAATATGAAGTATTGCAGGTGAAGAAATACTGACATAAGCATCAGACTTTGTGAAGGTGGAATTCTGATCTCCAGGGGTATTTAAATACCTCACCTAAACCCCTGCAGACTGCATGAAGTTAAAACTGGCTGTATGTGAAATAAGCAGATTGCAGTTGGCACTGAATTTTTCTGTTATCCTGGAAATTTGCCATTCCTATTACTTGCATAGAAAATACTTTAATTTTGTAACTCCAGGTGGCTCTTGGGGATTGGAGGCAAAGGAAGATTCACTGTGAGTGTTTGCCCAACATGAAATTCCTTAGAGGACAGAGTTCTTGATCCAGGACTTGGATCATGTTCCAAACTTCTAATTCAAACCTGATTTTCTTCCTCTGGACTTCTTAGAAGTGGATCCATAGTTGTTACTGAACAAGACACATCTTTTTTAGTTCACAGACAGTGTTTCAATTTGATTTTCCTAAACTGTGTTCTGCACTTCTTCAGGTGAAACTTCTTCACTTGGATCCAGTTGGATAAAAGAACCCAAAAAAGGCTCTTTTTCCCTCTTAGGTGCTGATTTCTCGTGTAAAATGTTTGTGCTGACTCAATTATTTGTCTTGCCTCTCTCTCTAATGGTAATCTTTTTCCTGTGCTGTGCTTTCTTCACTGAGTCATTATGTAACTTCAGTGTGCAGTCACAACAGCCTTTTATTAGAAATGCAGTTGGTGTCGGTGACTTTGTCAACTTATGCTTGAACAGGTTTTTATGGGAATGGGAGTTTCCTTATCAAGGCAAACCAAACAGCAACATGTAGCCAGAATTTGATTCTGTCCCTCTGAGCAAGATACCTTTAGATAAAGTATTTTTTCAGTTGTTTTAAACTGAAGAAAATCTATCAGGGCATTTCTTTAAAGTAGTGTGTAAATGACTTAAAAAGCAATCCCAGCCGTGGGTGCTCACAGGAAAGCAGCTGTGCCACAAGGGCTTATCTTCTGCCTCTGCTGGAATGAAATGCAGACCTTGCCCTCCCTCAGCAGCAAACCCTGAGCCCGGCAGGGCTGTGCCCTCTGTTCCAGACCACACCATGTCAAGCTGTAGGATCACAGAATCATAGAATGGATTGGGTTGGAAAAGCCCTCCGAG
>JAWWEV010000034.1:13799286-13822341 GCA_035583235.1 Hafferia zeledoni
GAGGTCACCTCTGAGCCTCCTCTTCTCCAGGCTGAACACCCCCAGCTCCCTCAGCCTCTCCCCACAGCACTTGTGCTTTAGTCCCTTCTCCCGCCTCGTTGCTCTTCTCAGAGCTGGTCCATGTGGTTTGGATCAGTAATGTTGGTCTGAATGTGTGAGCAGTCACAGGGGGGAAAGTGGGAGGGGTGTGAGACCCTTTTGCTGAGCCAGGGTCACAGAGCTGCCTTTGGCACCACTCCAGCAACTGGCAGTCCCAAACTCCCTTGTTGCAATGTTTTCTAACTGTGAGACAATTATATTTAATATCTAATTAAATTTTACTTCTTGTGAGCTCAGTCTTTTTTTTATTATAGCTTTGGTAGGTCACAAGAGTTAATTACAGTCCTCTTTGCTGTGGCCTGTAACATACTTGAAATTTGTCAGCCTGGCTGTTCCTCCACCAGCATTATCTGGTTTTAATTAATCAACTCAACCAGTGGGTTCTTCAGTTGTTTCTCCAGTCTCGAACATTAACTCTGCAAATTTTCATTCATGTTCTTGATTTATCCCCAGTTTGCACAGATTTCCTTACAAAATGGGTACTCAATTCCAGACATTGTCCAACTGAGGTTTACCTGTCACCAGAGCACAAGAATTATCTCTGGGCCTTCCCATAGTCCTGTTAAGTTTCAAAATGCTCTTTGTCTCTGAACTGAAGCTCAGGATTAAGCCATTTATACTGAGTTGCTGTAGCCATTGCTCCTTATTTTCTGTTTGTCCACTTAATATTTCTTGCTTCCTACTTCCCAATTGTTTTTATTGAATTTAATTGATTTCAGATAGTTTTCCCCTTTAACAAGTTTTTCTTGAATTATTGTTTTGCCTTCCAGTTACATCTGCACTGCCTTGATGTGGTTTGTCCCTTCTCTAAGTGTGTGTGTTGTGATGTCACTGAGCTTTTGTGTAAAAATAGTGAATGCAATCAATTCCCTGTTAACTCAGAGGGGTGGGGACAAACTAAACGCTGGAAAAACATTATTGGTGTCTCAGTAAGTGCTGTTGTTTCATTGTGGTGTGGATGAACAAGATGCTCCTCACAGACATGCTAGAAAATGTGTTCATCTCTGCTGCTGAGCTGCTCCAAACATCCCTGGGCATTGATCTGACAACCTAATGGAGGTGGATTGTTGCTTATTGGTAACTTGTCATGTCTTTTTACATATTTATTGGAGAAAAAGGATAAAAACACTGAGCTTTGAATGGCAATCCTAACACAGCATAAAAGATAAATCTGGAAAGGCTCCTGTGAATGCTGAGGTCACTCCAGAACTGCCCAGTTGCACACAAATATGCCAGAAACTACAAATAAAAAGACTTCAAGTTTCCATGTGGACCTGAATAAAATACTTGAACATGGTTTTAAGTGTTGGATTTAAGTCAAAACACTTAGGTGAGATTTTTCTTACAGACAGCAAAACTGGAAATATGAACTGACGTGTTGTTTTGGAATTTTTCAAACCACTGAAAATCTGAAGGGTGGGGGATTAACTCTCCTGTAGAAAACCAAAACCCACTGTTGGTCAGGAGTGAGCACCCTAAGAAAAATAAGTAAATGGCAAAGCATTAAGTTAAGGTCCCAACTGCATTCAGTGCATGGGCTGCATTTCCCTTTTTTTGTTTGTTTTGGGTTCCTTGTTTGGTTGGGTTGGTTTGTTTTGAGTTGTCAATTCCCAGCTCTAAAGCAAATCGTGTCTGGGTCTTTTCTCTAAATGGACTGACCAACCCCTTTTTGCCTCAGGGGGAAGTTGTGTTAATAGTTAAACAGGTCAGTAATGAGGATGAATTTACTCTGCACAGCAGTGACATACCAGGAGTGAGAACTTTGGGTTTTGGTGGTTCATCCATATAATTAGTCCTTGTCTCCTGGTGCTGGTGGTGCACAGGGAGGAATAATGAGGATATTCTGTTTCTTGCCACAGTTAATCATTTTGCTATACATGTAACAGCTTCTGTAGCCGGACCTTGGGATTTTCAGCTGGAACAAACTTGAGGACAGTTTCCTTTTGTACACATAAGCAAATTTTTTGCTGTTGAGCAATCAGTTACTTCAGTAGTAATGGGAAAAAATACAGTGATCCAGAGTCGTCCTGCTAGAAATTGGAAAGTTAAAGATGGGTTTTCATTTAGAATGCAAATATTTATTTTCCTGTGATACTTTTTTTCTTCCAGAAAGCCCTTTCTCGTGTCACTGCCTTTCTGCTGTGTAGGGGTGGCTAAACTTGTAGTTTCTGGTGCAGTGCATAATGCAGTGTGTCTAAAATAGTCCTGTAATTTATTTTCTCTCTGTTAACAGTTGTTCCTCATAGTCTTGTGCTGGCTGGTTCTGTTCTCAGTGTCTTCCATATTACCAGGGGCTGGCTTTTATTTGACTTCTGTCAGTGCCAAATGCAGAAAATATTTGTGAAAACAGGAGAAATAAATCCAGATTTGTGTGGCAATATTACCTGAATACAATGTCCTCTGTCACCCTTCCAGCCTCCCTAAACTTCAGTGTTCTGTGAATCTCGATTTAATAGGTATTTTTAGTTAATGGAGTGATACTGTGAAAGATTTATGTATAGACTATGATACATAGAAAAATTGCAAATGTATCACAGATCTTCTAAGCTAAAAAATGCTGCTCTGGAACTCTGTTCTGACTTGTGATTTTTAAAGCTTTGCTTAAAAATCAGGGAGAGCAGGAGAGAGAGTGACTCTCTGCAGGTTGTGCCTGTTGGGGATGGAACAGCTCGAGGGGTGGGAGCTGCAGCTCAGGAAGGTGGTTGGTTTCAGAAGGGATGGACAGAGATTCAAACAGCAGTGACTGACCTGGCAGCCCTGAATGGCTGGAGAAGAGGAGTCAAAGCAGAGGAATAAACAAACGCAGGGCAACTGGAGCACGTTTGCACCTGGTTCAGCAGTAACTCAAAGAGGAAAGATCATTGCCCCAAGTGTTCATCTTCATTTCTTTGATCTGTCCAGTAATCCCTGCCTTGCTGTAGCTGTCAAAACTATTCTTTTGAAAAAAGATTTACTGATTAACTCATGTGAATCCATGAATTAGTCTGGAGAGCATTTACTCAAGCAGTTGCCTCAACTTCCCTGCTGGGGATCCTTAAATCCCAGGGAAGAGGGTGGTATAAGCAGCGTGGTTGTAACTCCTTGTGCTGCTCCCTGCAGGGCAGAGCAGGATAACCCTGGGGACGTGGGAAGGTGTTTCCACTGGGAATGGAGGTGATGAGCCTGTGAGATGAGGGAGGGTCAGGCCAAGGAGGAGATGCCATGGCAGGAAGGCTGGAGCTGCACCCTTGGTGTCCTCACCTTGTGGCTCAGCATTGTGTCTTGTCACCTTGTGCTGTTCTTTGATGGCACTGGGTTTGTGGGAGCTCCAAGAACTCTTGTGGTTCATCCATTATTTTTATGTATCTGCATTTCACCACATCTTTTTCATCCATTTGACTGAATTGAGTGTAGTCTTCCAAAGCCACATACCCATTTTCCCTTCCTAGTCCTTTTTCTTGTTCAGTGAAGGGTTTTTCCTCCCCACCCCTGAATATTTTTTATTTTTGTGGTAGATTCCATGTTCTGTGTTTGCTGGAGGTGGATCCATTGAATTACTCAGTAAGTTTTTAAGACCACGTGGTTGAAATGTTCTCATTTAATTTGGCTGTGGCAAAAGTTCCTGTAGCTTTGTTGTCAAAATAATTTAATACCTTAGTGTGTTACTGGAAGTTTGTAAAAAGTGTTCTGTAAAAACCTGTGAAAAAACCTGTTCTAATACATTCAACTGAGTATTCCCACTTCTGTAGTTACTTTGGGTTCTGGCCACTGAGAAAGGATGCTCAGCTGAGGTGGTGGGGAACAACAAACTCCCCAAAACTCATTGTTGGGGTTGCTTTTGATAACTCAACTGGTGTCACATTTTCCTGTGTAGCCTTGTACCTTCACATCTCAGCATACTGCTCCTTTCTGAAATGAGTATTTTTGTGGTACCAGCTCAAAAGGGATTATCTTTTCACAATAATTACTGTCAGTAACCCCATTAGCAAAACTGCTGCTCCTGGTGTGCAGGTGGAACAGAAGTGTGTTGTTCTGACTGGGCCAGTGTTTGGAACACATCCATTCTCATCATGTGTGGTGTGTTCTGCACCAAAACTTTTGAGCTGAGAGAGAATTTGGGTTTAGTTTTGGGTGCTGGGAAGCAGAGCAGTTCTCTCTGAAAATACATTTTCAGAAAGCTGCTCTTAGATGATGTTGCCAACTCCTGTTGGATGAACATAGGTTGGAAACCCAAAATTATTCTAGAAATCATCCCTGCTGTACTGCACTGTTTGTTTCCAAGGGTTATGTTGAACTCTTTAAGTATTTCAGTGAGCTCTTCCTCAGCTTGCACTGACCTGTGATTCTGTCTGATGGAGCTGCAGGGAAACATCAACACCAGCTGGGGGTAGGAGGCAAAAACTGCTCTAAGGTGTTGCCAACCTGTCCTTGATGTATAAAAGATCTTGAGCTGGTTGTGTCTCAGTGCTTCTGAATGGTCTGATTATCTCACCAAGGTGAATTTTATGGTGACCAATGTTCTTGCTTCCAGAACCTTCATTCAAATGTATCACAGGCTTCTGTGTGGGAACATTTGTTCAGACTGGTTTGTTTGGTGTCTTTCCTATCTCAGCACGAATCCTGGGCTTGGAGACAAACAGAACCTCTCTTAGGAGGGCAAGATTGGATCTTCTGTGTTTTGTATTCTGTGTGGTCCTCTCCTCTCCCTGCTTCCCCACCTTTAACTGCTGTACAGTTGCATTCCACAGAGAAGTGGTGTCTCCTTATCTTGTCTTGGATTTTCCACCCGTCCTGCGTGGGGGGACTGGCAGGACCAGGTTCTGGATCTCCCTGTACCCAACAAGCCTTGTCACCACCCAGTGCTGCAGAGCTGGTGCTTGGAGCTCTGGGATAACAGAACCCTTATGGGGAGAAGATGGAAGAGCTGAAGCTGACCAAGGTGAGCCAGCTGTTGAGAGCCCAGTCTTGAGAGTGAGTGTGCAAAGAATTCCCCAGCTGGGTTTCCCTGTGCTCAAGGCATTGCAGAAGTAGATTTCTTGCCTGTTTGCTTATGCTCTGCCAGCTCAGCTTGTGACAGAACAAGAGCAGTGGTTGTTGTACTCCATGTGTGATGATTAAAGGGTATTTACTTCTTTTTTTTATGGTTATACCATATATGACAATTTTGTCTTGACAGCAACATTAATTCATTCTGATATTTACATCTGCATCAGAAGTAAAACTGCTTTTCTGTTAACTGCACTTACCACAAGAGGACACATCTGCCTGTAGAACATCTTAAGGACCTCACTGGTTGCTCTTGCTCACTTCAGAAACAGCTCATAAGAAACAGAAATAAAGATAATACTAAGAAGTTTGCAGAGTACCAGAGCTTTATTATTTGGATCCTGTTGGCAGTCCTTAGGCAGTCCCTCCTCTCCACCAATCCTGTCCTCTGATCAGGTGCTGGTGGAGGCCACTCTTGGTGCTGGCAGAACTGAACTGCTGCATGGGAGGGTTGGGCACACTTGTTTTCCCATTAATTTATGACCCACATGTTGCAATCCTTGACTCCTCCAGCTAAACATTGCCAGGCCTTATTAGTGAGGAGGGATTAGGTGTGGCAGGCACAGATCTTTTAAACTCTCAATGTATTTTTTATCAGAATGCTACATAGGCTTAAATGTTTAGCTGGGGTTTTTTCCAATAAAACTCTTTTTTTCCCATAAAAGTCAAACACAAGAGGATGTGTTATTCTGAGTTCTGTCAGCTCTTTAGTTTAAGTACATGAAATTCTGATGTTTTCCAGTGTGCTGCAATTAGTTACCTGGGCTGTAGTTCAGTGCCTTATACTGTTGTTTTAAGGCATCAATACCTGTTTTCTTTCAAACATCAGTTTGAGACAGTAAAGCAGCTGCAGTCATTGCTCCCACAAGGCTAAGATTGATGTGTGCTCCTTTACTTTTTCCCTTTTCAACCAAGTAAGTTCTCATGTTTTGCTGCAAATCACCACTTTGCTGATTTTTATTGGGGTTTGGAGTATTCACGTTTCAGCCTTGTCTGTTTTGCAGGTTGCTTTGTCTCGGTTCCCTCAAGTGAAGTCACAGCACATGAATCACTCCATTTAGATCCATGAAAAACTGACCCCAAGCAAGCAGAGCCATCCAAGAGCCTTCTGAGTTTGACACCTGTAACTTGTCTTCTGGTGGCAACTTTTGAGGCAGATTTGATTCTTGTGCTCACAGGGAAAGACGGTCCAGCCACAGGCATGTAATAAATGATGCTTAATAAATGATTCCAAAAAGCTGCCTTTATGTGTTTGCTTTTGTGACTGCTCTGTTAGATACCAAAAAGAAAAGTTTTAGAGTGAACCTCTTGATTTACTGCTGGTTTTCCACTCGTTTTCTGTGCTGAACAGGCTGACTTGGAAATCTGGTGTTCACCAGAGGGAGAAACAGGGAGAGACTCTGCTGCTTCCCAAAATACCCTGCATGTGAGGGAGCCTTCCAGCCTTCTGTGTGCACAGGCTGGGATTTAAATAAAACCAGTCCACTTTAAATGGCAGAAAACCCGGGGAGAGGTGGGCAAGAGGTACCAACCAAACGTTTCTCCACTTGCACAGCACGAACACCCTCCTGTTGTGACGTTGTTTGCAGAGACCAGACTGGGCACTGAAATAGGGTTGTGTTCCAAGCTAAAGCCTCACTCTGTATTTCAAGCTGCTCCAACAAATTAACTATTTAACACTCTGCTAATGTTGTGCACACACTTACTGCCTCCCAGCATGAAAATAAATAATTGCAATAAGCTTCTGCCCAGTAGAAGTCACTGTAATATAATGAGAAACTTTGTCCTGTGAGTAAACAGAAGGAACAGGAAGCTGTTGGAAAGAGGTCCATGTTGGGTTAGAGCAGGAAAAACAAATTTAGGAGTGCTCTGTGTCCGTGCCTTGGGCTCAGTGTGCAGTTCAAGCTGGTGTAGTGCTGATTCTCCTCCTCCGTATCGTAGCAACTGGACCACACCTCCTGCTGCAGGATGCTAAAGAGCCCTTTGAGCACTATCTGCTGTTCTGCAAGGGAACTGCACCCCTTCTAATCACCACAGCACTGCCAGCTGATCATTCGGTATTTTTTCACCCCATGGAATGACAAGGAAATTCTTCGTTATCTGTCAAGTAATCTTGTTTTTTCTTTCAATGTTTCTGTAGTAATTCTATTTATATTGCAGGAGAGGACTATGTTAATTTTAAATCAATGCCAGAATTGTATCTATTGGTGCATTTTATCTCATTTCAAAGTAAGTTTTTGACTAAAAATAAGCATTCTTGTCCACCTGATGCTCTTCTCGTTTAACCCTCCTGTATGGTGGTATTATGTTAACATTTTTGGAGAATACTCAAGGATTTGAGCATGTTTTTCTTCTCACTTAGACTTTGCAAATGACTGAAAAGCTTTCCCCACTCCTAACCTCTCTTCTGTTGTGCAACAAAAGAGCTTTCCTTTAAGCATCTTGGTTTCCAAGCACAAGAAATCGTCTCTGGGCATTACTGAACATTGACTTAAGGTGTGATGAATCCTCTTATGCCAACTTGAATTTTTGATGTATGCTGTAGATTAATGTTTAATTTACCTAAAATGAGTGTGGAATTAGTGTTGTTCACTTGCTCTTTTAAGGTTGTTTTGTTCAGATCTTGGGTTTTATATTACCAAAAAAAAAAAAAAATCGCTAAGTGTGCATTGGACTTGGTTTGTCAGGGCTGTTCCCTTTGCTGCCTGTCCTAGAAAGATGATTATTGCATTATAACAGTATAAAACCTTTATTCTGGCTTTGTGACCTGCATGAGGGAAAGCCTTTTAAATGATCTGAGAACTTACTTATTGATTTATTTAAATGTATTGTTTTCTTACTCTGTGACTTACCAGGTGTTGTCATTGCTCTTTGGTATCAGCTCGGGGAGGGTCATGTTTTGGTGACATGTGGCAAAACTGCCATTGCAAAATAATGGTGGTGTTGTACTTTGGGGGTTCCTTATTTCTGAGAATTTAAGAAACAAATCCTAGTGTAGTTCAGAGAGATTCTGCAGCTCCTTGTGACCCGAGTACAACAAAACTAATGGCCCTCCTAAACCAGGATAAAACTGTCCTTGGAGCTGTGGCAATATTGTGAAAACTACATAAAAATGCAAATACACCATTTTGTTAACTCCATAATGCTGATGCATCCCCTCCCCCTTTCTGTCTTTATAGGTCTACGAGGGCTAATCAATCTTGGGAACACATGTTTTATGAACTGTATTGTCCAGGCACTTACCCACACTCCACTGCTGCGAGATTTCTTCCTCTCCGACAGGCACAAATGTGAAATGCAAAGCCCCAGCTCATGTCTGGTCTGTGAAATGTCTACGCTCTTTCAGGAGGTGAGTGTTGTTTGCCACAAAGCATCACCTTTCCACAGGTGCTGTTTCTTACCCCAAAAGGAATTGTGTTCTGTTTGCAAATACAAAAGGAATGCAAGTCGTGTTTCCCCTCAAGGTGTAGCCAAGCAGAGCAGTGAAGAGTGAGACCTTACTGGCAAAACCTCCCAGCTGCTGGGAAGAAAACTAATGGCCTTTTATGGCCTATTCTGAAGTCACCCTTGTTTAGGCAAAGGTGGTTTTGGAAATAATTACAGTGCTGCCTGCTCTTCTGAGACTGATCTGCGAGTCTTTGCTCTTAAAGCTGAGTGTGTGCTTTAATTAAAGGTGCAAGTTGTAACTGGAAAATATGTCACGGGCTCTTTGGGTGATAATGGGAGTGAGAATAAAGCAGGAGTGTGTAGCCTGGTGGTTTAAGGCACTGGGTTATGTAGGTCTGTATGAATATTTTAAAGATCTCCATTCAGTGCTTTCTCACAGGCAGAAACATCTTTGCTGTCACCTCTGCCTTGCAAACCCAGTGATGGGCAGGAGGGAGATGTAGAAAAGGGAATGTGTTGCTGTAATTTTTATCTTCCCTGTACAAGCTGCTGCTCTTTCCTTTCCCACTCAGGTGACTGGCTTTGCCCTGTGTCTGTTTCTGTAGGTCTGTATGAGACAGGCACAGACTTTTGCTTAATAATTAGGCAAAGAGCTTTATTAACACTCTTAATTTCACATGAGTAATGTAAGGACTGTGGCTACACCTGGGCTTTTAGTTTTAAGATGTCTTTAAAAACAAACAAATTCAGTTCTGTACCTTTCCCTCAGTGAAAGATCTGCTTTCTTGGTAAGTAAAAATAAAAGCAACCAAAAAAACCCCAAACAAAACCCCACTGTAGTCTGTGCTGTCCTGGAGTACTTAAGATTCTGGAGCTGTTTGTACCCAGAGCAGGTTTTTTGTGTATGGAAGTTTGTTCTAACAACCTAAAATAGCTTTACCTTTATCTTGTGATTTTCAATTTGTTTTTACTCCTGTGCCTTTTTCACCAGAGATGATTCTTTTTGGTCACTGCAGGTGAGTTAAACACACATGGAAAGTAAAGCCCCCCCTTTAGCCATCTTAGTTGGAAGTTCTTTTCTGCTCATACTCAGCACTACAGAGAATTTGCAACATTTCATGCTGCTTATCAGTAATTAATTGCACGTTATGTTTCTTACTTTTCTTTCTATTTTTCAGTTGTTCCCCAGTCTGTCAGGAAAGGAGGTAAAAACAAAAGGCAGGCAGACCAATAGGTAGCAGCTGCAGGATTATTGAAAACAGATGTGCAGTTAAATGGGGAAATACCACAATGCCTAGATAAAAAAAATCAGCTGTGGTATAGAAATACCAGTTTCTGTCCACTGTTAATATGGAAACCTATTTGCTTATTTAAAAAAAAAGGAACTGTTATAATCTTTATATCCTTTCATCAAATTGTGATATAAAGTCTCATGCAGATGAATATCCCCACACTCTGCTTACACACACACACATTTTTAAAAAAATCCCTTGGGAGGGGGGAAATGAGTGTTACATTACAGATTGAGAGGCAGGAGGAAAGATCAAGACTCTCTAGGTAATGATTTTTGTTTCCATTTTCCTGTTGATGGCCTGGGATGGCTTTTGTTGGACTGTGAGCATGGAACAAAGGACAGGCTGTAACCAAAATGGGGCTTAAACTCAGCATTTGCTTAGTTTCAGTTGTAATGGAGTTTCATTTCACACACAGCTTTGGGAAGCTCAGCCTTTGTTTTCCCCAAAATCCATGCCTATACTTGTATTAATTCTATTAATGAATGTTGTGCCACGTGGGGGGATGTGGATGAGGGAACAGCCATGTCTGGGATGTCAGGCTGTGGAGGCAGCAGCAACACTGTCCTTATTCCATGTAAGTTCTGCAGCCTTGTGCTGTGGCAGGACACAAAAAGCCACTCAACCTCCTGCAAGTAAAACCAGAGCTTAGTCCTCATAAGCCAAGCTTTAGGGTCTGTGACCAACTTGGTATTTTTAACTCACCAGCAGTAAATACCTTGTTCTGTTTATGGCTCTGTCAGCACCCCTTGTAAAATCCTGTTCCCAGCGAGTTTTAATTTCTCTGTATTCAGAATTAAAATGAAAATCTTGCATTTTTGGGGCAAACTGGTGATGTTTCATGTCCCAGCTCTGTGCAGTAGTGATGATGGAGGTTCCTGTGCTGCCCTTGCAGAGCTGAGCTCAGAGTGAAGCAAAGCAAACCCTCAGAGCTCTCAGTGCTGTGGTTGAGAATTCCTGTGTAATTGAATTACCAGGCAAACTTCCATTCAGGTTCTGTCTTGTTCCTACGTAGCTTTCCCACTCGGATTAACTGTGTGGTTATCCCAAGGCATCTCACCCAGGGACAAACCACCAGGGCAAGGGTTAACTTCATCTCCCCTCCACCCTTCTTTTCTGAAGGTGTGATCTTAGGCCAATGGAATGCCAGGGGATCTGGTGAGTGCTGAGTGGGAGCTCTCCAGGAGAGAAAGAGACTGTTTTGAACATTAAATAAAACTTCTACTACACAGAAATAAGCAAGTTTTGCTCTGTTGCTTCTTAAACAGAAAAATGCTTGTCCCTCTTGTGTTTAAGATCATGTAGTTATATAGGCTGAGTGATTGTGATAAATAGGAAACTGCAAACTTCTTCCACCTTTGAAGTAGGTTGGTGGTGAGTAATGAGGATCAGATGGTTCTCAGGACTGAGGAGGTTTTTTTTCCTGGTAGCTTTTCTTGCAAATATGCCAGAAATGGATCTCTGTTTGTTTTAAAATTTTCTGAGTCCATCAATTAACATTCTCATTTGTGCTACTTAAAATCTGTTTCTCAGTAGAACCATGACATGACTTACACTGCATAGGAAAAGAAATGAAAAGGTTTTGGGAAAAACAGATAGTGGTGAAACTGGATGGAGGGCAGAGAGAACACACAGAATCTGTTCATTGATCCTTTTGGCTGAAAGGGTTTGTGCACTCCTTTTTACCTGCTGCTATTGGTGTTTTAGTTTTGCTTCACCAATGAAAATTAATTTCAGGATGGTCCACACCCTGAAGTTTGTCTAAATCCTTCCCAGAATGACCACTCAGGAAGGTGGGATTAGTGGATCTGTCTCCCTGTGCTCTGTGAGTGGAATAGCAGGAGTACCTGGAACAGAGCAGAAGGCAGAGCATGCACTCAGAGCTGGAAGGAGCAAACCCTTCTTTTTTCCATCATTACTCCTCCTCCTGGGCCCATCACAGGCACAGCAGAACTAGAGGAAGAGCTGAAAAGTGAGGGCAAAAAGGGAAAAGAATAAGATGATTTATGGCTTTGATATCTGAAGATGGTACTGTTGAAGTGGGTTATGTATAAAATAAGTTACAACAAAGGTACAAGAGGGAAAAAATGTAGTTAATGCTCTTTACATAGTCACAGGCCTTTCATGTTGGCAGAGTTTGTGCTGATTTAGTAAAACCTTTTCTCTGAAGTAAGTGTAGAACATACAGAGTTCATGCAAGCAAAATTGGTTTTGTGACTTCTTGAACCTCTTTGGGAAACCTCCAGAAGGTGCTCCCTTATTCTGAAAGGTTCATGTGTTACCCACTCCCTCCATCCAGTGGAAATTGCCAGGATGTTTAAAGTCTTCATTGAGAACCAATTTCCAAGAGGAGGTTTTACCTGCTCAAATGGGACTGGAAGCTGGTAAAGGACTCCTGCCTATAAATTCTTAATTACAAAGCTTATAGAGACTGTTTAGTTGGTACATCTGCAGGATAAATCAAATTTCTCTGTTTATTCACGCAATTTGGAAACTTCTGTGCATGTTTTTGGCAGGAGGAGGAGGAACTAGTACAGATGTGTATGATGGGGTTTGGTTTTGTTGTAAAACCTTACTGGTGCCTGTATATTTTTGGTAACAGTAATGCAAATTACAAAGCCCAAAGTCTTCTTAATCCCCTGTAGATTCTTCTTTTTAGAGCCCAAGAGCAAGTGTTTTAAGTGGAAAAACAAAATTACTGTTGCTTGGGCTGTGTGTAAGAATGGAGGCTTTGGATCCTGGTTTGGTTTTTCCTTCCCCTCTCCCCATTTTTTTCCTGGAACAGCAATTAAACAGTGTATTTATTACCCAGCACTTTCAAATTGCTCAAACTAGTTCTCTCCAATGTAAACAACTGATACTGCAGAATTGAAAGCAAACCTAAACAAAAAAATTATGTTTAAATTATGTCTGGTACAGTTGTGCCATTGAAGTGCTTTAAATGTGACTTGCAAATACATCATTGTTTGTATTTGCACACTTGACTGAAAAGGTTGGTATAATAGTGGTGGAATAAGACTTTACATGGACTTTTTTTTCCTTTTTGTGGATTGGAACAGCTCTGATAGGCTGCTCTTCCCAGCAGTGAGGAAATGACAGAGATGGGATGGATTTTTTATACATTCCAGTTAAAATCCAGCTCCTGAATGTGCTCAGATTCTTTTTGTTTCATTTTATATCTGTTAGAGCAGTGAAGCTTTTCCCCCTCCCCACATTCTTCCCAGGCAGGTTCCTAATTTCTGTGTGATAATAATTAATAAATTGATAAAGCTTCTTGTTGGATTCCTCTCATCCTGCTGAAAAGCACCAGAGAATGTGAAATCTGCTGGCAGGTCTCGTGTCTGCAGTGGAGTAATTACACAGAGTGCTGCTGGTTACAATGACCAGAGAGCTCTGGGACTAATTGTAAGGAGTGACAGAACAGGGAAGCTTTATTGCTGCAGTTCCCTGAATTATGTTGAGCAGCAGCTGCATCAGCAGATTTCAATTACCACAGTCCTGCTCCAGCCCCTCGGTGTCATCCTCGTTGGCATCACAGTTAACTATTGATCCTGTATTTATAGAAGCATTTCCTGGGGTTTGGCTGCAGAGCTGTAGCCTCTTGTTTGGAAAAAGCATTGCTTGCAAGGAAGAAATGTCTTTGGGAGGAAATATGTAGAAAATCATACAAATATGAGGACTGGATGGAAAGATCTTAGTGCCTTTTGCCAACCTGTCCTTTACATACAGTCTGTTTTCTCTCAGCACAGTGCCTGTGTTTGCACTGATAGGGAATGCTCAGAGACTGTAGGGAGAAACTCAGGGCTGGGAAGGAGCTCACTTTTCCAGTGAGGGTGAGAAATTGTGTACTGCTTGGGGTTTAAATCTTATGTTTGTTCTGTGTATTTGCCACTTACTGTCCTCTGTTTGGGCAGAGTAACTGAAAACAAACCACCATCGATTTGATGGGATCTTGGGAACACATCATTGTGGTGTTGCAGGGACCATTTACTGGCAGGTTCCTCTCCCAAAGGTGAGGGAAGGCACAATGACTTAGGAATGTTACTCTGCCAAGTGAATAAACTCTTGTGGCCCTTTTCTGACTCCCTGCAGTGACACCACAAGCATCCCTGCTTTGCTTTTGGAACTGGTATCATGCTACAGAAATAAAGGAAGGGCTGAACCTCAACCCAGAGAAACACAGACCCTTAGCATGGATGTTTTTTAGCATATTTTTTTTGGCTGGGTTGTTTGGTTGGGGTGTTTTTCTTTGGTTGAGTTTCTTTAAGTGGGACCTGGTTGGTTTTTAGTGAAAGAGAACTGTCTGTGGGTAGTTCTCTGTCCTCCCCTGTGCTGATTTCCCTCCCCAGCTGTGTCACTGCTCAGCTGTGGGGGTTCATCGTGGGTTCTGCTGACTGAATCATTCCTCTGTGCATTCTCTGATGTGCTCCTGGCAGAATCACCTGGGGCAATTGCAGTCCCTGCTGAAGCCAACTCATCAGATTGTGAGTGGAGCAGATGAAGGAGCAGATGCAGGAGCTGGTCCAGGGCTGGATCGCAGGCAGTGACACCCTGACGGTGTCACCCGGGGCGGTGATGGCAGCTGGCTCTGGGAATGGGTGGCTGAAGGGCTGCCTTGCAAACAGCTGGCTCAGGGAGGTTGTTTCTAAAGCCTCATGCTGGTGAAAGGCCAGTGCTGGCACGAGGCTGCTGTTCTGCTTGGAAATTTTTCCAAAAAACCCCAGACTGTGCAGAGCCTTTGGATGCAGAGTTGCCCTGGGTCAGGGGCTGGCTGGCAGTTGGCATCGAGTATTCTCATCTTCAGTGTTTGTCCTGATTCGTGGGAGGCATTTCATTCACATAATTTGTGAATTAAATTGCTGCTCCTTTGCAACTGGAGGATTTTTACTTTCTTTCCCCACCCCAGGCTATTTTAATAAAAGCCAGTGGTATCAATAAGCAGTTTTTGAGGGATGTTTGTGTCTGTCTACCCCAGTCTCTGCACCCCCACATTTTTCTGGCTAATCCATCACAAAATGAATGGAATTTCGAGGGAGAAAACTGAGGTGCTCAGTTCTGAGCTCACTTCTCCAGCAGTCTGTGACATAAAACTGTCTCTCTATTTTATTACTATTAAGGCCATCAGAATGAAACGGTTTAATTTGATTTGACTAATTGCTCTCATTTAACTTTTTGATAATGAACTGCACTGAGGCTGTGTAACCCGTTAACAGTGATGTCCTTCTGTTTGCTTTGAGCAGTTTTACTCTGGGCACCGATCTCCTCACATTCCATATAGGTTATTGCACCTGGTATGGACTCACGCACGGCATTTAGCAGGGTACGAGCAACAGGATGCACACGAGTTCCTCATTGCTGCATTAGATGTGCTGCACAGACACTGCAAAGGTAAGTCTTGGATCAGGAGGAGGCAGAACTATCCCAAGAGCAGTGCCAGTACAGCACTCTTAGCAAATTCCTTTTAAAACGTTCGGTAGATTTAAAATATTTATAAATAAATAAACCAACCCCGCTGTCGAAAATTAGCAAGATTTGGGAGCAGACAAACCTGTGCATTGGTTTGAATCCCCATCTTGTTCTTCTTATTGGTTGTGAGTCACTGTCTTTTCTTTTAAATTGCCATTTTAATTCTATTTATACTTGAGGTGGTTAGAACTCTTACTCAGTGTGTCATGGGACTGATGAAAATAACACAGGAGAGGCTATGGCTTAATATTACTCTTAATATTATTCTGCTTAAGTATTTTCCCCATGTATTTATTGCTGACAGAAATGTGAGTAAGAAGAGAAATGAGAGGTTTTGGTACCTCATTTTATTAGCCTGTATATAACAATCCATAACTGTGCAGTACAATAAAAATATTCAGTGACATGCCCCTAGACATGAAGTATGTAAGTGTTGATTTTGTGAAATTATGTGTTTCATGTTAGTTATTTCCCAATCTGCCAATGTTTGCTCTAGCCTGGGTCACTTATGAAGCACAGAAATTTTTACTATTCCAAGGGAACAGTAGTAGGGTTGATACCAGCAAAAACAACAAAAAATCTTTAATTACTAAAAAGAGCTGTAAAAGACTCAACTTTCCTTAAATGCACTTCCAGGTTGGTTTTTTTGGCTTACCAGAGGACTGTCAAAGGGGAGGCTGTTGCTGCTCCTCTGAACCTGTGTGAAATGTTGCTTTTCTCTCTGACACAGCACATGGGCTGGTTCAGACCCATAATTGGTGCCTCCAAAAGAATCTGCTCCAGAAAAAGTCCTGCTAAGGACAGGAGGACATAGAGCAGTTCTTTTGTAGTTACTGATACCTGTTATGGGACAATCACCAACAGAATTTCAACAATCCTAATTAAAGTGCTGTGGAATTCTGTAAGGAACAGAATCTGCCCAAGTACTGTCCTCTCCCTTCCCAACACTGAATAAACTCAGCTGCAAACAGAAATACCTCTTGGTTCCTGGGAAGTTTCTGAACCATTGATCTGACAAATCTTGAAGCTTTTTTCATCACCTTTCCTATAAAATAATGTTCATATTTCTTCTATACTTCCTAATTTGTTAATGAAGAAGTGTTTGCTGCTCAGAATTGTAAAACAAAAAAACCCCAAACTTGAAACAAGAAAGATCCCTGAGCTCTTCTCAAAGTGATAAAGAATCTGAAAAGACTTTTTTTTTTGAAAGTGTGGTTTGGCTTTAAATGAAAAATCTCTCTGATAGATCTTCCTTGACATCTGTGCACCCAGGTTTTCAAATTTCTCTTTCTGAAGAAACAGGGAGGTTTTTATTTAGTTATTGTAAACAATCTATACCACATCAAGGTCATTTAAAAGAAGGGGCTGAGCAGTTGTGTGGGAACCAAACAAGTTGAACTAAACCAGAATTTCAAGTATAGTCGTGCAAAACCACATTTGGAATGAATTAGTTTTGAATGTAATGAGAAAGTTTTCCCACTTGTGTGTGCACATGGACAGACACAGGCATGGGAAGGATCCAGATGTAAAAATATTATTACTAATAGTGAGAATATGTCCTACAGCTACAATAAGCAAATAATACCTCCCCTGCCAATATTAAATATTTATTTTACTGAATGAAAAAAAAGCTTTTAAAGCTTCCAGTCTAATAATCAAGTTTTACAATTAACACACAGTAAAGTAAAATAAAATGATGGGGAAAATTTTGCCCTGTTTTTTGGGCAGTATTCCTGATCACTGAGGCAGCAAAGGAAATAAAAGTTCTCTTTATATGTAAATACCCAGTGGTATCTGCTTGGCATTGGACACTCACCCCTTTTCCATTCCATTTATTCACCTTTCTAGGAAGTGTCAGTGCAGGTCAGAGAAAGCTGTGAATGGTTGTTACTGCTCTGTCACTGCCTAAGTTAGGAAAAATACATGATTTAATGTCCATTTAAAGATAAGTCTTGTAATTCTGCATTCTGTGAAGCTTAAAATTAACTACCCTGAGGTGATTATGTGGGTTGGCTGGCCCAGGTAGTTTTGTTTTGATTTGGCTGTTTGGTGTTTTTAATGCTGGTTGAATTTCTATTTTGTTTCTGAATGAAAGGGATCAGTCTGTGGTGCCTGAGCATCACTTGGTTATCATTCCAACAGCTGGAGGAAGGTGATCTCGCTGGGAAGGAGTATTTTGGAGGGAAAAAATGGGTAAATAATGTATATTTCTGCCCAGTCTGTAAAGCATTAGGTCAGCTTTTAGTCCACATGACAGAGACATCCTGATTACCAGTGCTCTGGATGAAATTCAGAAATGCTGTGAACTCCCACGACACTGAGCTCTAAATCAGCCAGACAATTTGTGGTTTCCCAGCTTTGTCTCAGACAGACTTGGAGAAACTTAGATCAGAATTGTTATTTTCTTGTATGTAGCAAATACTGCAACTCCAGAGGTGACACCCAGCCCAGAGACATCCCTGGCTGGGGGGTTTCTGTATTAAAACAGCACAACAATCAAGTGGCAAAGATGGACATTGGTACACAAAGGTTTAAAAAACAAGATAAAGAAATTAAAGTAATTCTGTATTTTTTATCCCAAACTTTATTCAGCTGTCTAAGAAAAAGAGAGTAGTACTATAAAGCTGATTATTCCTCATTTATTTGTATTTCCTGAAGCATTTTGCATTCACATTTAACAAGGAGTGCCACGAAGCAAATGTGAAGGTGCAGAAATCATGGCAGAAAAAGGAGTGGTGTGCTCAGACTGGAGAGAAAAACTCTGAATTCTGCTTGGTGTTCTTGGGAACTGAGGGAGCATATGCTGGTGAAATGTGTCATCTGCTCTGATCCACATAGATCTGTGTGTGCACTGCCTTATCATAAATAACAAGCACATGCTCAGAACACTGGGGGCCAAAGTAAAGCAGAAATATTCACATTAATGTCTTGTTTTGATAAAATTCCCCTTTTAAAATAGGGTAGTTCTTGACTTCCTTTTTTTCATTTAAAATACAGAGTGGAAAATGGAGCAAAAACTCAAAAATATCAAAATAAAAAAAATATCAAAAGCAATGTTTGAAAGTCAGCTGTAGCTGTTCTTACAGTTGCTACATAGTATTTACCTTCAGTAGTATAATAAATGCCTATATATTTGAACACAAGTTAATATGCTTTGTTATTGCACAGACACAGAAGTAACTTTGGTGGGGTTTTTGCATTTACTTGGAATTCCAACTTCTGAACTCAATTTCCTGCCATTCTCATAATTACTTTAGTGTGTAAACTGATGTATTTTCAAGTTTGATTTTAGTCTTGTGCTGACCACTCTTAGAAGAAGCTGCTGATTTTCCTGGTAAGAATTATAACCAGTTTTAAAAACAAAGAAATATATATGAAATTAAACCCTCCTTTGTGAGACAGAACTGCTGAAGGGAACCTTAACTCGAGCACAACAATCTAGTGCCTTCCAGTTCTCAGCTGCATAATTTACCTCCTCTCAGCATCTGTTCCATATTGACAAGTGTGAGTAGGTGGTAATCTTACTCTTTTTTCCCCTCCTCTCCAACCAAATGTCATGGGAAATAATGTTGAGTGGGTAATGCCCTTCTGTTTTGCTGGGAACAAGCTTGCAGAGGATTCTGTGAAGCCCCTTCTGATCCTGAGTGACTCGTGGGGTTGGAAAGGGAGAGCTCCTTCTCTCTGTAGCTGGAAATGGTTTGTCTGTCAAAGGTGTCGGGCTGGGATGGGACCTGTGGCCCAGGGAAAAGTCTCTCCATGCTTGTTTTTCTCCTTCTGCCCCCTCCAAACAACCCAGAGGGAGATAATGTTTGAAATGCTGACATTACAGGGATGTGGTAGTTGCTTTTAGTGTGGATTCTTTACAAAGGAAAAGTGGAGTTGTAAAAACAAGGATAAAACCAGTACATTTTTAACATTTTTTTTTCTTTAAAGCTTCTAAGCTTTTTCTGTAGGTGAAAGATGCCTTGTAAAGTCCTCTCTGCCTTCTGAGCTTTATAAGCTCTTAAGTTCAGTCAGATTTAGCTGAAATTTTCAGCAAGAAATGCCTGAGAAGGGTCTGATAACCCCCAGCTTGAACCTCTGGCACTTGAAATCTAATTTTGGAGCATTTTGTTCTAGAGCCATTTTAAGGAAACAATGTGCTTTTCTTGGCCATTCAAACAAAAGTTTGTAAAACCTAAATCCAGCAGCTGAGGGAGAGTTTCCTGAGGCATTTAAGATCCAATTAACTCAAGTGGCCCATTGCAGCTTAGTAGGTATCACCTGTGGCTGCTTTTCCACACTTAGTATTAGATAGACTCTTTGTCAGATTATATAATATTTTCCAACAAACTTGTAAAGCTTCATTAGGGAAAAAAAAAGAAAATAATTTTATTTCTTCCTGTTGCAGGAAGGCTCCAGCTGGAGCATCAAGACACAAGGAAAGTGGTCTTTTTCTCCATGCTCCTCTTAGTTTTTTCAGGTGGTTTTTTTTTTTAGATTCTTGACTAGAAACCAATTGTTTTTGAGAAGTAGCTGTGATTTGAGGAGTCAGCATCATAGTGTTTCAGATATTAAATACTAATAATTAAAGACTTCCAAGGAAGTTAAAGACACTGGGAAACGTGGCCAGACTTAGTTCTGTCACAGCAGTTTGTGTTGTAGGAGATGGGGAAACATCTGAAAGATGTTCTTTACCAAATAATCAGCTGCTGTTGTGGAATAGTTGGTGTGTGAATCTCTGAGTGCAGAGCAAACCCAGCTGAGTCTGCCCTACCCAAGGAAAATGAGCAGTGCACAGTCTTGGAAATCAGAGGAAAAGTGAGTCACTCCTGGGTCAGCCCTGGGCAGTGGAGGGAGAAGGCTTTGAATGTGAGAACTGTATTAGTTGGGTTTGGTTATTTAATGCTCTGGTTAGTCTAAGAAAGCTGAATTGGCCTCATCTCAGCACTCAGATGATAAAAATGGTGACTGTGCTCCTGAGACCTGCAGTGACAGTTTGTGATGCCTAAAAGATGGGAATGCACTCCCTGTGCCCCTTGGGAACTCAGGATTGCTGTGTCTCTGGAGAGGCTGGAGGGGGACAGAGCATCATCTCCCACTTCAGATAAGGACATTTCTCATTTTCCCACTGGTATGGAAAGAACACGGTGCTGAAAAGACAGGAACAAGGCAGCGAGAGGAGGCTCACAGGCCCTCCCAAACCCTCTGCCCTCACTCTGCTCCCAGGACCTGAGTGGGATAGAATTAAAAGTAGCATTTGCTGACATTTCTCCCCTTTCTTCTTTAGGAAAAAGAGTTCAATATTCATTTTTCATGCTTTGGCAACTCCTTTGTCTTAGGAACTGATCTTGCACCAGGCAGTACAAAACAAATCTCTGGGAGATACCTGGAACAAGGGTTTGGCCAAGAGCTGATGGGGCTTAAAGCATCAACTCTGCAGAAGTGAACTGCATTCAGTCACCTTCTGGTTATCTGTCATACTTCTCTGGGAGTTCTCATCTTGTTTCCTTGTTTTCTTCCATGTGCAATGTTTTCAGGGTTCTGTATTGTCCATTGCAGTGTAAGTTTGTTAGAAAGAGTTAAAGGAACACAGTCCAAGAGAAGCCACTGTTCCCTCAGAGGGTTTTTGACTCCTGAGCCTGTGTTTGCATTCCTGCAGGTGATGATAATGGGAAGAAGGCCAACAACCCCAACCACTGTAACTGCATCATAGACCAAATCTTCACAGGTGGACTGCAGTCAGATGTTACCTGTCAAGTCTGCCAGTAAGTCATTTTTTCCTGCTCCTGGGCTCTGATTTGAATCTGTACCCCCTCCAGTGCCACAGTCACTGAACCTTTCCTGTCTTGAACATCAATAAATACCAGCAAAAAAGGCAAGAACTGTGTAAATGCAGCATCGCGAGGCTCTGGCACAGATTGCCCGGGGAAGCTGTGGCTGCCCCATCCCTGGGAGTGTCCAAGGCCAGGTTGGATGGGGCTTGGAGCAACCTGGGCTGGTGGAAGGGGCAGGGGGGTGGAATGAGATGAGCTTGAAGGTCCCTTCCAACACCAATTATTCTGAGATTCTATAATTGTATCAGTTGCCAATTAACTGTCATGTATTAAGACATATTAATAAGTGCCTAGAAAGTACCATGGGCTTATGCATAGAAACTACTAATCTGGAAAAGGTTGTTTTCCAAGTTCATGAGGGAAAGACTTCCAAGATCTCTTTGGATTTGAAAGTACATAATTGCAACTACATTTGAAAAAAATTCTGATATAGAACCACGTTTTCCTTCAGTCTGAAGCCTCAGGAGAGGTTTCAGAGGCTCATACCTCATGTAATCTCAGGTACCAGAAAAAGGGGCTTTACAAGACTAAGGAAAAATGTATTTATTGTTCTGCTCTGTGCTGGAGCAAGCTCACTTCTTCTTGGAGATGTTTGGTGTTGCCACAGTGCAAAAGTCAGAGTTCTTGTTTTTTGTTCTGCCTTGCATTCTTGCTGTCCTGCAGATGGGCTGCTGGGCTGGGCTTGTTTGAATCTGCTTTTATTCTCAGTTTCCTGGAGGGATTTGCAGAAGATTTACTGTAAGGAAAACATAGGAAATTTTGTTCTTTGCCTGGTAGAGCCACAGAATCCTTAATAATGCAATGCTTGATGTGTTATGACACAATATTAACATTGATGAAACTTGAACAAAAGACGTTTTCTTTCAAAAATTGACAACTTTTGCACAAATGAACCACGGGAAAAAGACAGAATATTGAAGGCTTAATGAGATTGCAGAGTGAAAGACACTAGTTCTGGAGGGAGAACTTAAAAAATAAACACAAGTACAAAGAGAAAATGCTTCCAGACTAGGAGCTTAGACTCCTGAACTTCTGGAGTTCTCTTAAAAATGCTGTAAAAGTTAAAATTTTGAGAGGCTTTTTTCATAGTGTGGCTCTTGGCTTGTCTTCAGCTGTCTTGTAGACAAATCTGGTGGAGAACACACACTCCTGCTTGGTGAAGTTATTTTTGGCCTCTGAAATTCCAAAGGCTGTAGGAGATGCTGATAGGAACTGCAAAGCTGAATTCAGTGCACTGCTGGACAACAGAAGGATTTAAGGGCTCTCTCTTTTTTGAAGGAGCTTTGAGCACCATCTTCCATGTCTTGACCAGAGAAGAGCAGCTTCTAAACTGGTTGGGTGCTGCTGTCATAGCTGTTCACTGGTTTATACTGGTCCAGGACTGGTACCTCTCAGAGTAGCCCTGCTTTGACTCAGGGGGCTCCAGGGAGTGCAAGAATGTATTAAATTCATGAAGTACATCACACCCAGTTCCCCAAACATATGGCTTTGAAATATTCAGGAAAACATTCCCCTGTGGGAAAACACTCTGGAGCAGCTCTATTTTCTGTCATCTCTGAGTGCCCTCTAGGGGTGATGGAGATCCCAAAGCCCTTAAAATTAAGTACCTGGTGTGCCCCCTGAAGTGAGGGAGGCTGTTCATTTTCCTTCCTTTAAACATGCCTTAAACCCCTCTCTCTTTCCCAGCGGCGTTTCCACAACGATAGACCCGTTCTGGGACATCAGTTTGGATTTGCCGGGCTCCTCCACCCCGTTCTGGCCGCTGAGTCCGGGCAGCGATGGCAGCGTGGTGAACGGGGAGAGCCACGTGTCGGGCACCACCACGCTCACAGACTGCCTGCGAAGGTATGGCATGAGGGGGGCACCCTGGGGTGGGGTGAGAAGGGTTTTCACAGAATCATAGAATGGATTGGGTTGGAAAAGCCCTCCGAGATCATCAAGTCCAACCCTTGGGCCAACTCCAGTCCCTT
>JAWWEV010000034.1:13834319-13915663 GCA_035583235.1 Hafferia zeledoni
AGTGGCGTTACCGTGTCCTGTCACCGCAGGAGGGGCAGTGCCACCTCAGGAGGGGCAGTGTCACCGCAGGAGGGGCAATGTCAACACAGGAGGGGTCGTGCCACCTCAGGAAGGGCAGTGTCACCGCAGGAGGGGCAGTGTCACCTCAAGAGGGGCAGTGTCACCGCAGGAAGGGCAGTGCCACCTCAGGAGGGGCAGTGCCACCACAGGATGACTCCGGAGCCTTCGCTTTGTGGCACTGAGGTCTGAGCCCTTGGCTGCCTTTTTAATGAGTTCTGTTCTCCACGGCACACGCGCGGCCACCGGAGCTGCTGCTTTTGTTAAGCCTTTAGAAACAGCCTGTGCAGGGCCGGGGCCAGCTCTATAAATCACCCCTGGTTCTCCCTCCCCGCCCATCTGGTGCAGGGGGTTCTGCTCTGCCGCTGCACCGGCGCAGATGGTTTGCAGAGGGAGGTTTCAGGGCTCTGTTTCTGCTTTCAAAAGCAGAATTCCTGATGTAGTAAAAGCTCTTATTCTTTTCTTCCCTTCCCGCCTGCCATCCCACCCTCCGTTCCCTCCCCAGAGGGTACCAGGCACGGTTCTGTTCCCCAGGGCAGTAAATCAGCGCAGGGTGCGAGGAGGGGAGATAAAGGGAAGAGCAGCTGCTGCCATAGGAGCAACACTTCCCTCATGGTGCTTTCTCTCAGGCACAGCCTTCCCTTCCCCTCCATGCCTTGGGAAGCCGCCATGCAGCTCCTGCACCGAGTTACTCCCTGGAGAGCCAGGAGGTTTCTCTGTGGAGCTCCCTCTACTTCGCCTGCAGGAAAACCCCGACCAGGAGTGAAGCGAAGCCTCCCTGATGTACAGACAGACAGACAGACAGCAGGACAGGCTGCCTTCCCCACGAGTGGCAGCTCTGCTGCTCCAGCTGCTCGTCCTCCTCATCTCAGGGAGCACTTTGGGGGTGACTTGTGTGTTTTACATCAGCACAGCTGGGTCTGTTGGGAGGAGGAATCTGCAGAAATGCCTGGAAACAAAGGCTGGTGCAGCGATTCAGGCTCCCAGTGGGGTGAGTTCTGTTACCTGCCAGCAGTGACACAGCCCTACATGGGGCACAAAAATACCCAGAAAGTGGCTTTAGGTGTTTTCTTGCCACTCCACTATAGCCAAAGCTTTGCCTGATGTTGGTGCCTATTGGGAGAATTGGTTGATCCTCAGGTGGGTGCTCTTGCTCAGCATTAGTGCCCTTAATTCCATGTAATGTGACTCATCCAGCTGGAATTTGCACATACAAAGTCCTTCTAATACTGGCAGTGGTGTCTCCAGGAATGACCCATCAGAGCTGCTGGCCAATGGCTGCAAATGTGACACCAAAGCCATTGATTCCTCGGGGTGCTCCAGCACCTCAGGATGTTTATTGCTCTCACTGCTGATTTGTTCAAGGTGCTCTGTGTTATCTTTTCCATGCTGATAATTGTAGTTCTATTCCCTCAAGGAGGGCAGGGTGAGGGACGCTCCCCTCTCATGGACCAGGACTGGAGGGAAGGGCTTGGCATCTGATGGGTGTTTTTCCCCAATTTCTGGGACAGGAGGCCACCTGGTGACAGGAGGAACAGCCCTGTTCCAACATGGGTGTGAGAAAGTGAGTGGCCTCCTGGGCCAGCTGGAGCAGGAGCTGCTGCTGCCACACAGGGTGAGCTCCTGCACTCACTGGCACAAACACTTCCCTAAAAGGTTTCTCCTGTGAATAATTGATGCCTCTGATCCTCGAGGGATGCCCTGATTGCAGAACTGATGGTGCAGTTTCAGTTATTTCTATCCTGTGGTTAAATAAGGCTCTGAATTTCCTTGCATGAGAACCATGGCCGGGGGTTCCTGGGGGTGACAAGAAGGTCCACAGGGCACCAGACCTGGGCTAAAGCCACATGTCCTCAGTGCTGCCCAGAGGATCTCCCTGCTGGGAAGGGGCAAGTGATCAGATCCCACAGCTGTTTATGGGGTTTTTCCTTCTCCTGGAAACTCCATCCATGCTGGAAGCACCTGGGGGCACAGAGCTGGAGGCTTTCCCAGTCCTGATCAGGGGGAGGATGTGCTGGTGCTGCCCCAAGGTAGGTGCAAACCCCTTCACCCTGAGCACCGATTCCAGCTCGGGAGCTCCTGACAGGAGGAGGATGTGGAACTGTGGAGAGAGTCCAGAGGAGTCTATGGAGGTTCTTTAAGGGCTGGAGCCAGGCTGGGAGAGCTGGGAGTGTTCAGCCTGGAGAGGAGAAGGCTCCAGGGAGACTTAGAGCCCCTCCCAGTGCTCCAGGAGAGCTGGAAAGGGACTTTGGACAAGGGATGGAGGGACTGGACAAGGGGGAATGGCTTCCTACTGACAGAGGACAGAGTTAGATGGAATATTGGGATACAATCCTTCCCTGTGAGGGTGGGCAGGCCCTGGCACAGGTTGCCCAGAGAAGCTGTGGCTGCCCCAGCCCTGGAAGTGTCCAAGGTCAGGCTTGGATGACCCTCCAGTGAGAGTGGGGAGGGAACAGGACACAGCAGGAGTGGAGTGTGAGAAGAAGCCAAGAGGCTTTGGAGGTCTGAGCCCAACCAGGAGCCTGACAGAGAACAGAGAGCAGGAGCAGAGGCTGAGCAAGGATGCAAGGGGAGAATGAAGGTTGTAGGACACAAACAGCAGAGCAAGAGATGGTGGGAGGGCAAGAAAGGGAGGCTGAGTTGGAACAGAAACCGGGAGACTGAGGAGGCTGAGGGAGGGATTAGTCTGTGCAAAGATGCAGAATGAGGAAGAGCTGAGGCTGAACAGAGGGGGAGGCTGAGGAAGTGTTGAGGCTGAGCAAGGGTGGAGGCCAAGGTGACTTCTGGGGCTGGAAGACTTTTGGAGGTCTGGAGAAATTGGGATGCTAATGATGGCACAGGATTTGGGGCCGAGGTGTTGCAGAATGTGGGAGCTGAGGCCACAGGGCTGAAGACCACAGGAACTGAAGGCACAAGACCAGAGGCCATTGGAGCAGATTCCACAGGAGGGAGCCAAGGCTATGGAAGATGGTGCTGTGGAATTGGAGGCCCTGGTGGAGGGAGGGGAAGGTGGCAATGCCAGAGGGGAGGCCAAGAGGGTCTTGGCATTGAGAGAGTGGGAGATAGAGGAGGTCTGGAGGCTGGAAGGGCAATGGGTGGGTGCTCAGAGAGTGTAGGAGTGACCAGAGTGTGAGGCTCACCCTCCAAAGTGATGCCTTTTTTTAATGAGAAGAAAGTATTTACATTTAAAGAAATTTATTATATGTAAGGGATAGAGTCTTTTAATAACTCTCTGCTCATGGTTTCTGCAGCTGTTTCTTTCCCAGCAGCAATTTGTGCATATATTGACTCAGGTAAAATTTCTCCCAAACTTGAAGTTCTAGTTTGAGAAAGAGGAAGGGATGAGCTCCTACCAGGAGCAATTCCTCAGCAAGCAAAAAATTCCTACACTCTCCTTTAGTGGAGGTACTTCAAGTTACATGTTGAAATCCCTATTTTTCCATGGTAGCTTTCAAAGCCAGGTGAGATAAAAATATTCCCTTTAAGCAGCTCTCCCTCCAGCTGGTTCCTTGCTTTTACCAGCTATTTGGAGTAACCCAGAGCAAACGTACACAAATCCAGTGTTTTAGAAAGTTCTCAGCCTTGGATGAGCTTTCACATTTTAACCCAATTCCACAGAGGGTTTTGGTTCCTGTCCCAGCTCCCCATGGGCAGCATCATGTCCTGCCATGAGACAAAGCCTCACCATCACCTGTGACCTGTTCTCTCCTCCCAGGCAGTGCTGGAAGGTGGCAGTGGAGCTTTCCATGTTGGATCCTTGTAACTTCAACCAGTAACTCCTTGGATCTAAGTCCACATTTGAAATATTTGCAGCTCTTCTGTAAGTTGTTCTGGTACACAATGGAGATTCCAAGCAGGGAAGGGTGAGCTCTCCATAGGGACTGGTGGACACCACAGTCTGATCCTTTGCAGAGGTGTCGCTGTTGGTGGAACCAGGACAGAAAACCTCCATGAGATGTCACTCCTGATGGCTGGGATGCTTGGAAGAGTCTGCAGAGGGCAAGCTGGAGGATGAAGTTGGATGCTGCTAAATGGGAAGTGACTTCTGTCACTGGGAGTGCACATGAATAATGAGAATTTCACTTCCTGAGTGGGAGCCAAGAACCCTGTGCAACCTCCAGCCCTGACTTTATCCTGCTGGCCTGGGCTGGGTCGGCCAGTCCAGGTAGAAGCTGTCCCAGCAACAGAGGGTGAAGCAGCTTTGTTTTGGGGGCAGAGGGAGCATCCCTCTATTCTGATCCTGTGCAGGAACATCCACTGTGGTCACACCATCGGTGTCTTCTCTTGGGAAGGAGAACAAATGATTTTGAAGTGCCCGTCGTCAGGGCTGGGAGTGGCCCCAGCACTTCCCATGCTGCAGATCCCGGCGCAGGAGGGAGCAGCTCTTTCCCCAGTGTGGCACAAGGTGATGTGGCATGATTTGGTCTCTTGGACAGCAGAGCCATGTCCAGGGAAGCAGAAGCCACAGGTCTCCACTGGCTCTGGGACTCTGCTGCCCGTGAATCCATCACCGACACTTCCCGCTTCCACCAGCCGGTCTGCAAATAAACCGTGTTAGCTGGGGGGGGTGGGAGCAGCTTTTACCCAGGGAATGCTCTGAAGTGCTGCACTAAAACCTGTGAAGAGCTGGGCTTGGAACTAGAGAGGACATGCAGCTCCCAGCACTGTGTGGCTGTCCTGCATCACCTGCCTGTTCCCACCTGGTCCTGCTCCCACCTCGTCCTGCTGCCCACGGGGGTGAGACCTGAGGGGAGGGAATAGGGAAGCGCCTGGAACAGGGAGGATGGAGGCTTATATACATTTATAATATTATATGTAAATTGACTTTTCATTAGGCACTGCTTTTGTAGCAAGTGGCACAGTGCAGTGTGAGGTGCCAGAGCTCCAGGTGGCTCCCGTGGCACCCACAGAGCTCCAAGGGCTGGACACTCCCTGTCCAAGGGTCTGAGCCATCACCTGAGCCTTGATGAGCACAGCTGGGCTGAAGCATTAAAATATACCCAATAACCCTCTCCAAACTTGGCAGAGAAGGAGGTTATGGAGGAGAATTGGGGCACAGGGGCAGGTCCTGCTCCTCTTCCAGGCTGAGCCTGAACTGCACTGCCCATCGCTGACTTGACTTTATCTCCCACTCCCTGTCAGGACCTGGCTTTGTTTTCTGCCCCTCCAGCAGTGCCTGGGACTCTGAGCCTGCCCAGCCCAGGCTCCCCACCCGCTCCCAGCGCCCCCAGAACATCCAACACCCACCTTTGGCAGGGTCCTCCCTGCAGTGGCAGGTCCCGGCGCTGGCCTGGCAGGAGCCCCCCTCTCCCTTCCTGCGCAGGTGAGTCCAGCCCAGGAGCAGGGAGCAGATGAGGGCGCAGAGGCAGAGCCCCAGCAGCAGGTACACCACGAGCCACGGCTCCTGCTCCGCACACGCCTTGTGCTCCAGCGCGGCCGGGGGGGTGGCTGGGGAGGGGCAGAGACGGGTGAGCTCACACAGCCCTCGGAACACGCTGCCCTCACTGACTTATTGACAGGCAAAGTGCCCACAGCGCTTGTGTTCTCCTCTGGGAAAGAATTTGAGAGCAGCTCCGTATCCCCCCTGTCTGCCGGCCCTTCTCTTCCAGGGTGAGGTAGAGGAGATCCCTCCCCACATCCCATTCACACCCTTCTCCCATCCCCAGGGTTCATTTCCCTGTCTCAGCCCCAGTGTGGGACTTGTAGATCTTGGGGATCTGCCTGTCCCCTCTCTGTGCCCCTCCCTGAGGGCAGCTCAGCCGGGTGGGATCTGCAGCTGCCGATCCTGCCCTGGCTGGTGGAGCTGCTGAGCCTGTAAAACACCGGCACACAACGGGGAAAAGGCACTGGAGGATGGAGAAAATGGGCACAAGAGATGCCCTGGCTGCTTCTCCCCAGCCCCAGTAAAATGGCAGCACCCAAAAGTGCAGCCCCTCAGGACGAAGAGCAGGGCGGGATTTGCAGCCCCTTCCCCACCTTCAGTTCCATCACCGGCCCCTCTTCCAGCCCAGCCCGGGTCCTGCCCCCTCCCACTCACGGTCGCAGGATGGGGCACATTCCTTCGGGTGTTGCCCACAGACGGTGCTGCACTTGATGCAGCTTTTCACCAGCTCGTCGTAGTAGAATCCAGGGGTCTTGTTGCAGTCCATGGACGCTGCAGGAGGGGAGGGAGACAAACACGGTGTCCTCAGCACATCCTCCCACACGAGGCTCCCGAACTGCCCTCCCACCCCACCCTGGGTGTCTGGATTCATGAGAGGACAAGCCCAAGCTCACAGTTCTGATGGGGGCATGGTGAGACCTGCCCACTGCCCTAAGCATGGACAACCTCCCCAGGGCTGGCAGGGGGGCAGATCCACGGGGGTTGGGTGGTGTTTGGGTGGATGGAGAATGCTGGGGAAAGGAATCTGCTGGCAGCTGCTCAGGGAGGGGATGGTGCTGCCAACTGTACCCACCTGCAGCTGGGAGCTCCTGCTGCTGCTCTCAGAGCTGCTGCTGCCCTGGGGCTGGCACGGCTTTTTGGGACACACCAAAACCTGCCTGAGCACTGGCTCGGAATGCCGGGGATGGCATGTCCTGTCCTCAACACAGAGACGTGACCTGTGGCTGTGAGAGCAGGGCTGTGTCCCCTGAGCCCTAGGACAGGGTGGAGCCATCCCAGACTGGCTCACTGGGGTGGGAAGGGGCCCTGCACAGGGTGTGGGTGCAAAGTGCATCTGTCCCTTTTCCTCCTCCCCACCTGTAACCCTGACATCTCAGTGCCTGTCCCAGCTCAGGGCCCACGGCTCAGCCTCTCAGACCTACAGCTTGGGTTTATCATTATCCACATGGACTGAACCTGATGGGTCTCCAGGCCCTGCCTGTGGAGGGTGGGGTGACACCACTGGGGGACATGAGTGAGACTGGACATGGCACTCAGTGCCATGATCTGGTAATCAAAGTGGGGTTGGATTAAGGGTTGGACTTGATGATCTTGGAGGTCTCTTCCAACCCAACTGATTCTATAATTCTATGAGTGTTGATGTGACCCAGAAAGCCCCAACTCCATCCTGAGCCATTGCCAGCCCCAGCCCCTTGCTGAGAAGCTGCCACATTTTTGTGACATTTGGGCTCATTTTTTGAGCCAAAAAGCCACACATTTTTGGCTCAAAGCTCTGCTAACCCAAGCTGGCTCAGAGCCTGCCGTGGGGTCCACCCTGGGGTGTGATTCCCCCTCCCAGCTCTGCCCCAGCCCCGTGGTGCCCGCCTGGCACTCACCACACAGGGCATCGCACCGCCTGGCCGTGGGGCGGCCACACACCAGGCTGCAGGGGATGCACTGGGAGAGCAGCGTGTCCCAGTACTCCTGGTCGGTGCAGTTGTTCATGGCATCCTGTCCCATGCGCGTCCCATCCATGGCTGTGGAACCAGAGGCACAGGTGGGGACGGGGTGGTCAGCACTGGGTGCTGTGCAGCCACCTTGTCCCCTTCTAGGGCTGGAACTCCTCTCGGGGGGATTCTGGATGTGCCCCAGCTTTCTGTGGTCCTAAATTTGGGCAACAGCTTGCAGTGAAATCTGTTCTTCAAACTACAGCCCTGTGTGACTGTGTCCTGTGCCAGTCCCAGGGGACACCCTAGCTTAGAGGTGGCCCTGCACTGCACCCTGAGGGTCTGGGGGTCCCTGCACCTGCATGTGGGAGAAAGAGCAGTGGGGACTGTTCCTGTCTTCTGAAAAAAGGCTTTTCTGAAAATACCAGAAACACAGTCTGAGTGACCACTGGTGACGTTTTCTGAAACAAATTTTAGTTCTGGAAACTTTTGAATTCCTCTGTGGCTCCAAGGGGGTTCATGTGTCATTTCTGACGTCTCTCTTGGGTGTTATGGCATCAGAGTGAAAACCCCATCTGACGTGTAAGACTCCAAAGCAGCAGAAGGAGGGACATCTATCTCCCCAGGGAAGCTCTAGACACCAATTTAACCAGTGCCACCTGGGATGTCTGAAGGTTGACGTGCTCTTGTCCCTGTGATGGGCTGTTTGTCCCATCACCATCCCCTGCTGTGGCTCTCCCGGTGCCCACATGTTCTGGGTGTGATGCCAAAGGCACAGGAGCAACAGCAGCCCAAAATTCTGCTCAAAAACTTGCCCTTTGAGCAATTAGCTGGCTGGTGATTAACTCTGTGCTGTGCCATGTTCAGGTCTGTGGCCGGTGCAGGAAGCTCTACCCCAGCACTGGGGCAGCCCTGGTGGAAATGGGGTGTTTGCTGCCCGAGGGGGCTCGTGGGACTCCACACCCCTCCTCAGGCCATGCCGGGAGCTGCAGCTGTTTCCTGCAGGGTGGCTGATGCTGGTGCTGACGGGGCTCACTCAGAAGGTTTCAAACTCCCTCAAGCCACAGCACAGCGTTGGCCTCCACGTGCTCAAAGGCTGTGCCAATGCCTTGGCAAAGCCAGAGTGGTTTTTACCCAGAAAATCCCCTGCACTCTGCCAGGATCTCTCCTCTCTCTCTCACCTGGGAGTGTGCAGAGGTTGGGCACTTTGTGTGTCTGTCCTGACATTTCCCCCCTGCAGAGGGGCTGTGGATGGGTGAGCTCCACTGCTGGTGGCTCCTGCCTGGAGCAGCACACGTAAAGCCCTCCCATTCCCAGGGATAAATCCTCTCTGCTCAGAAATGCTGGCCTTATCCTCCCAGCTGTTCAATTAACATTGCTATAAAATTAAATAATGACTTTTAGCTGAGCTGACTGGAGACATCCCCAGGGCAGAGCGAGGCTCAGGCCAGCACTTTCCTCCCACGCTCACTGAAGGTACTTCATACCCAAAGAAAATGAGAAGACCCCTGGGGATGGCAGGAGACCCCTGAGGGTTACAGAAAGCTCTGAGGATGTTGGGAGTCCTTGGGGATGGCAGTGAGCCCTGGGGATGGCAGTGAGCTCAGCCATCCTTGACCCACGGTGGGGTTTCTGAAGGGATAAATTGAATGGGAAACAGATTTGGGGCTGTGTCAAAGGTGGGGGGTGCAGACTGTGGACCCCCTTCCCAACTGCTGCAAGGACACATCCAAGGAGGTGTTTGGCCCCCTCTAGGTCAAATCCTGCCTGGTGGCTGAGCTCCCCTCCCTGGAGAGCCCCAAGATGCACATGGTGCTCCTGGCACGGTGCAGCCAGGCTTTGCAGCCACAGGGTTTCCAGCACAGCCAGCTGTGTCTCCCCTCTGTCTTTCCACCCACTAGAGACCAGCACCCTGAATTCCCCCATGGACCCCATATCCTGAGCATTAATGGACCATAGGACAAGGGGGAATGGCTTTAGGCTGAAGGAGGGTAGATTTAGATTAGTTATTAGAAAGAAATTTTTCCCTGTGAGGGTGGGCAGGCCCTGGCACAGGTTGCCCAGAGAAGCTGTGGCTGCCTCATCCCTAGAAGTGTCCAAAGCCAGGTTGGATGAAGCTTGGAGCAACTGGGACAGTGGAAGGTGTCCCTGCCCATGGCAGGGAGTGGAATGAGATCCACTTTAATATCCATTCCAACCCAAACCATTCTGTGATTCCATCTCCAGTCCCACAGCAGTGACCACTTTCAGCGGAGTGGGAGCCCTTTGTGGTGACTCTGCTCCTCCAGAAAATACCTGAGGAGACCCTCCACTCCCTGCTGGCACTCTGGGAACATGACCAAGCCCCACACCCTGGCACAGACAGGTCCCTCACCCCCATCTCCCCATGCAGCCCCTCCATGGGGTAACTCACGTTTGACTCTCACGCTGTGTCTAATCCCCCTCGGCTCCTGCCATGGCACCACGAGCTCCAGCCCCAGCCCCTGCCTGGCTCAGGGGATTTATTAGTAGAGACCAATTTGATTAATGCCTGGGCTGTGCATTTCCTGGGGTTTCCCCTTTTCCCTGCCATGCAAATCGGCTGCACATGCAGCACTGCATTGGCTCCCTGTGGTCCCTGGGCTGCCTCGGCTGTGGGGCCAGGGTGGGAGGGACACCATGGGGTGATGTGTCACTGGGAGCAGGGACAGGTGTCCTGGGCCAGGTGGCCACATTTCAGAGGGGTTTGGAGGGGTAGGGGCTCTGCAGCACCTGCCCTTGGATCATCGGGCTGCAGTAGAATCCCAGAATTATTAAGTTTGGAGAAGACCTCTAAGATCGAGTCCAGCCTTGACCCAGCACTGCCCTGCTCACCATGAACTGTGTCCCCAAGGGCCACATCTACACATCTTTCAAATCCCTCCAGGGAAGGTGATTTCATCACTGCCCTGGGCAGCCTGTGCCAATGGGATGTTTTCTCCCACAGAGAAGGATGTTTTGCTCTGTAGAGGAGGCAACTGCCAGGACCAAGCACCACTTTGGCCACCCATCCTTTCCTTGTCCACAGGGTGGTCAGCCCACACCACTGGTTTGGTTCCTGCTCACAACTCATAAAGCACCTTGTGAGCCCCAGTAAGTTGCTTTAAACACTGATTTTCTCTGGTGCATCCGTGTCTGGGAGGCAGGAGAGCTGTGCTGTGTCCTGCATGGACAACCAAGGTCCTGACTGGGCTCAGGGCACAAAGCAGTAATGACACAGCTTGGTTTCACAGAGGAAAAGAGCTTCTTCTCTGCTGCTGGAAGCCTCCAGAGGTTTGTCCCTCTTCCCTGCAGAGGTGCTGGGCAGGGCTGGGCCATGCCTGTGGTGTGGGGAAGGGACACAGGGCACTGGGAGCACAGCAGAACCGTGACTCAGCTCAGTCCAGTGGGACCTTTCTGCAGAAACTGCTGAAGGAGGAAGGAAACAGCAATACCTGTTACTATAAACGTCAGTGGAGCAGCGTCAAGGGTTTTTCTGTTCAGTTCAAAAACTCCCACGTTGTGTTTGCCATGGTGAGCTGCATAGAGAGGCCAAAGGATGTTTTGCCACTGTGTCCATTGCAGGGATATCAGGGGCTGAACTTGCTCACAGGCAGCAAAGCCTAAAGCAGAGGAGCCCAGCACCTCATGGCTGGATGTGGCCCATCATGTCCCAGATCCTGTGGGAGGGAAGTGGCATCAGCACCATCCCATGGACTGCAGGGCTTGGAGTGAGGACCAGGAGAGGGGGCACCGTGGCCAGAGGGACTCTGTGGCTCCACACTGTGCCACGTGTGTGGCTGTGCATCTGGTGAAAGCCATGGGATTGCTCTGGGTCTGAGTGTCCCACTGGGAAAACGTGTGGAGTGTCCTGGGAGGGAGTGGAAGGCAGAGGCACTGGGAGGAGGGGTTTGTGTTGCAAAAGCTTGAGAGGAAAATGCACCTTTGCAGGCAGCTGGTGGCCATCCATGTGCAGAGTCATCCCAGTCATGCTGTGCCCAGGCAGAGCCTGTGGCCCATTTCCATGCAGAGCTAAAGCTGATGGTGAAGCAAACTGTAATTTTGGCATTGCCTGAGCTGGCTGAGAGTGGCAGGGCAAGGCCCCGGAGCAGTGGCCCCAGAGCAGTGGCCCCAGAGCAGTGGCCCCAGAGCAGTGGCCCCGGAGCAGTGGCCCTGGAGCAGTGGCCCTGGAGCAGTGGCCCCAGCCCTCCAGCTCTTGGGGTTTTGCAGGAGAAACTCACCTCTGTAAATAGCAGCCAGAGACTTGCAGTTTCCACCCTGGTGAGCCCTGAAAGGGGAAGTGAGAAGCACTTGGGGGTGGTTTGTCCCTCCTCGCTGAGCAGGGATCGGGCAGTGTGGTTTCAGCTGTAAAATTCTTGGTGTGTGCTGGACTGGAGCCCCACCTGCCCAGCTGTGTGCCGGGGTCTGACCCTCTGTGCCCCAAGCAGCATCAGCCCCCCACAGCCCCTGGGGATGCTGTGTGGCTCTCAAACACCTCCAGCTCCCTGTGAGCTGCCATCTCTGCCCTGCCCTGCCCTGCCTGGAGTTCTCCCTGTGCCGTGGGGCATCAGGCAACAGCCACCAGCCTCCTGTTCTGGGCCCCTGAGTTAAACCCTTCCTTTGCTGTGTTCACTGGTTCCCCAGACCATCCATCAGCAGCTCCCCCTGTGTCCTCCCAGTGCAACCATCCCTATGCATTCATCTGCATGGCTTTGCATCCCCCTGCATTGCTTTGCATCCTTCTGCACCCATCTGCTTTTGGCTCCAGGGGTGCCACAGTCCACTTGGGATGACAGAACCCAGTTTGTCCCAACAGTAAAATGAATTTTTCTTCTGGGCTCTTGCCCCAGGGGCAGTGCTGCAAGGAGAGCTGCAGGTAACAGGCAGACAGGGTGGATAATATTTGGCTCTGAAAATGTTGGGGGATTCTTTGCCTTCCCTTTGAGCAGCTTTGCCAGGATATTTTCCTCCCAGCCCATGTGCCTTTTGCAGTCCTTGCACCTTGTCCAAGGCATTTGCTGGCACACATGCTCCCTTTGGGACCTGTAAAAAAAGGGCCATGTGGGGAGGAAGGGGAAGAGGAGCCCTTTAGGGTCTAAACTGCCACCTGCAGGGCTGGGCACAGGTGGCTCTGAGAATGGCTGCTGAGGACTCGTTTCTGTCACCTTAATTCCTTGTGGATGTGCTGAGGTCAGGATGTGCCTGCCCCCTGAGCACTGCCTGGCCATCATCGCTGTCCTTCCACTGCTGAGGTCAGGATGTGTCTGTCCCCTGAGCACTGCCTGGCCATCATCCCTGTCCTTCCACTGCTGAGGTCAGGATGTGTCTGCCCCCTGAGCACTGCCTGGCCATCATCCCTGTCCTTCCACTGCTGAGGTCAGGATGTGCCTGCCCCCTGAGCACTGCCTGGCCATCATCCCTGTCCTGCCACTGCTGAGGTCAGGATGTGCCTGCCCCCTGAGCACTGCCTGGCCATCATCCCTGTCCTGCCACTGCCACTGGTGCCACAGAGCTGCTGTGTGACCAAACCCACGGAGCTGCTGGTGCACCACAGCCACTGGCACTGCCTGGGCACCGCTGGATCCGGGAGGGTGTTCTGTGCAGGATCAGCACCCACACCTCGTTTCAGAGCCATGGCCATGCTGTGGCCATCCCACCCATGAGGAACCACCAGAGTGTGCTGTGTTTCCAGCTGCCTGCCCTGCCTGCAATGCCACAGCCAGGAGCCGACAGCAGGGATGGCACCACCTGGGTGGATGGGGAGCCTTGGGATGCAGCTCCAGCTCCCCACTTCTGCACCCAGGGGTGTCCATCCTGCACCGGGGCGCGATGCTGGGCCCGGCTGTGTGGGTCTGTCCCCAGGAGATGGCACCCTTGGCCAGCCCAGCCCGGCTCCCGCTGCTGCTGGGGTTCTGGCTGTCCTTGCAGCCCCCAAATCCTCCAACTGGCCACTCCAGCCCTGCCTTCACCAGCCAGACCAGGGCCCAAGGGGGATCACAGCACCACGGAATGATTTGGATTGGAAGAGACTTTAAAGCTCAGCTCGTTCCACTCCCTTGCCATGGGCCAACACTACCCCAGGTGGCTCCAAGCCCCATCCAACCTGGCCTTGGACACTTCCATGTGGCTTCATGTGGGAATGCTGCCCCACAGCCCCAAGCTGGCTCCTGCCTGATCCCCAGCACCTCCCTCTGCACCAGCTCCCAGTGCCTGGTGGGTTCAGGTCCCCCCAAATATTCCACACTGCTCCATTCCTCCCTTCACACCTCATCCTGTCACCACCCCACAGGGCAGCAATGGGGCATCATTCCAAGGGTGCTCAGCACCCACAGGTGTCTGGACACTGTGGCAGCCCCTGTGCTGAGGGTTTGCCCCTCACAGCCACCGTGCTGGGGGCAGAGGGGGAGCTCAGGCTCCAGAGGTGCCCCCGTGCATCATCACAGGGATGCTGTGAGAGCCTCCTTGCAAAATCCCAGCACAGGTGAGGAAAGGGAAGCGTTACCAAAAACCAGGCTGTGCCCAGGGCTTGCTCCCCAAGCCCAGCTGGAGAGCAAGGACAGATGGACAGGAAAAGACCTGGCTTGGCTGAGGGCTGGCAAAGAAAGGAGGATAAAGCCCTCTAAATGCGTAAGAAAGGGGCAGGGAAAGGAGGGTTCAGTGCCAGGGCTGTGTGCTGAGGTGTGAAGCGTGGGTGGAGGATAAGGAAGATGAGTCAAAGAACAGCCTTTGGTCAGAGCAGCTGATCAGATTACATGGAGTTTTAACCTGGTGGGAACAACTCCCTGTCCTCATCCCTGACATCTCTGGGTTCTCTCAGGAGAGGCATTCCTGGCAGGACCCTCATGGGAAGGGAGTTGCAGCCTGCCCAGGAGCTCTGCTGTTAATTTTTAACACTAAAAACCCGGGGGAAATTCCAGAGGGCTGGAGGGTGGCCAGTGGGAGTCTAATATTTAAAAGGGATAAAAGGGCTGACCCTGGGAATTACAGACCAGGTAAGGCTGATCGCAGTCCCTGCACAAATTATGGGCTGGGTAATTGGGGATACTGTCAGCCAAAAATTAGAAGCTAAAAATATAATTAAGGTCGTTAGCTTGGTTTCATGGATGGCAGCTCCTGTCAAGTGAGTCGGCTTTGGTTTTTGGCATGACTCTGGGCTGGCTGATAAAGCTAATTGTGCTGCTGCATTATAATAGGTTTCTCCAAAGTATTTAATTTAGGGCCATGTGACATTTTCATTTGTAAAACTTGCATTATATGGAGTCAGCAGAGCAGACATCCCATGGCTGTGCTGGCAGCTCTGGGGTGGTGGCCAAGGGGGTGAGTGATGGAGGAGGCTGAGAGGACCCAATGTTGCATGGGGTGATGTTTTTAGCAGGGATGCTGAGGTGAGAGGGTATCACAGGGGGATCCCCTCTGCCCAGCCTGACAGACAGGGCTCAGCCAAAAGCTGGGGAGACACGTGTGGGAACAACAGATATGGATCTTCCCTGCTAAAGCACAGTGAGTTCCGGTGGCAGCAGCAGCCACAGGACTCAGTCACTGATAGCCCAACTGGGAGTGTAATTAATCATATTTAGGATTTGAACTCACAGACATTTGGCATCCCTGGAGAACAGGAAAGCTCTGCTTGGTGGGACAGGATTTGCTGTGGCTTCTGGGACAAGCTTAAGCCTCTGTGTGTGTGTGAAACCTGCTCTGGACCATCCTTGTGCTCTTTTCCAGCTCCATGGAAGCTGCATCCTCCTCTGTGAGAGGCATCAGCTGCAGTGGAGTGCTGTGGATTTCCTCCAGTGGATAATTTGAGCTAAAATGGGACTGGATGGGACTTTGAGCAACCTGGTCTTGTGGAAGGTGTTCCTGCCCTTGGCAGAGGGGTTGGAACGAGATGAGCTTTAAGGTCTTTTCCAACCTAAACCACTCTATGAGTCTATGAAAATTGGACACAGGCAGGGCAGGGCCCAAAGACAGTTGCCAGGGCAGTTCCCAGGAGTCTTCCCTTCCATCTGTGAGGGTGTTTTTCACTCCCTACAGATTTCTAACTTGTGGGTTTTACCCCTATAAGACACAGTGTGGCTTGAGGAGCCTTCAAGCCTCCTTTGATCAGTGGTTCCCTTGCCAGATATTCCCCTGGCAGGGCTGTGCTGGGGGCTCTGGACCCCCACACAACCAGGGGCTGCATCCAGCACCCCACACCTTGGAGCAGGGCAGGAGGAGGGAAGCCCTCAGAGGTGCCACTTGATCCCAGACTGACTCCAGAGGGGATCCCAGGACTTGCCAGCTTTAAACTATGACTCCTGCCCTCTCCCCTGGGCATCCATCCGTCTGGCTCCACGGTAATGATGGCGAGGTGGCGGCACAGAGGGATTAAATGACTTGCCCAAGGTCCCGTGGGGAGCGATGGACACTCAGGAGGAGCACCTGGCTGTCCTGTTCCTGCCCTGGCAGCACCCAGCCCTGCAGAAAAATGTGCTGCATCACAGCTTTGCTGGCAAAACACGGCACAGCCACGTGCACCACATCCCCATCTCGGGGACATCCCTGTGAGCAGAGGCAATGGGTGGTCCTGGAGGGATCTCCACACCGTGACAGGGAGTGGGTGCTGCTCTTGTCTCACTGGTGGGGTTTTGTGGCACCAAACCCTTTCCCAGCGCTGGAGGGTTTTGCTGATGCCCTTCCCAGGTTGGGGCCGGCACAGCCGGAGCTGGTGACTAACACCTGGTTTTCAGCTTGTTTACCTGGCGCTGGGGCTTTGGTTTGGATGGCTGACTCACCACGGCGCCTTCCCCCTCTGCCACTGCAGATCCCTGACAAATACTTTCCATTTTCCCATTATTTTAATTGTCCTCATTTGAGCAAACTGCTCTGTGCTGGCTCTGGGCTGTAGAGACCTGTCACACATGGCAGCCCCAACCTGTGGTGGCAGCAGTGGGGGGATGATGGGGTGGGACACTCACCTCCATGGCACATATGGTGTTCCTTGGTGCCATGGCCATGCCAGGATGTGGGGCATGCAGGGAATGTCCCCACCAGCAGTGAGCTTCCAGCAGCCACCGAACGTGGCACACAGGAGGCCGGCGGCTGAATGCAGCCTGACAGGTTTGTGGAGAAGCCTGTCCCGTTCAGCTGGATTTTTGGAGAGGCTGGAGCCAGCCCCGGCACCAGCTGCTTCCCGCGAGGTGCTGCGGCTCCGGCAGGGCTGTGCGCGGCGCCAGGTCGTGGCCCCAAGCCATGGAGCAGCTTGGCCATGTCTCAGGGCAGGCGTGGCCTGAGGAGGGGAGATGCCAGCCCTGTTCCCTGCTCTATGCCCTGTGCCATCACTGTGCCCTTGTTTGAGGGAATGGCACTTCCCATGGCACTATGGAAGGAGCAGCCCCTCCGCTGCTGGAGGGACCCTCTGGTCTATGAGGTCCATGCCCCAAGGAGGTGGGCACCATGAGGACAGCACATAGAGGTGTCCATGGAGCTGCAGAGGGGCTTTTTGATGGAAAAGTAATGCTGGGCATCTGTAGGAACTGTGGGATGCAGGGCGTGCCACGTCCTCAGCAAGGGATGTGGCCGGGAATAATCTAACGTTGGGGATGGAAGGAGGGAGGGAGGAAAGAGGGATCAAGGAAGGACAAGAGCTGGTTGCAAAAATCATCCACCCTTCTCCAAAGGGCAGGATTTCTGCAGTCATGTGCCAGGTGAACCCTGGACCCACAGCAAGGGCAGCAGGGTCTGTAAATCCTAGAGGGGAAAATCCTCCCTCCCTGGGGAAAGGTTGTGCTGCTTTTACAACCTTACAATCAGGGAAAAGGTGGGAATATCCACCCAAACTGGTGACATGTGTGGGGTTGGTGGCCCCCTTCAGCCTGGGAGCATCGTGTGGGCTCAGGGCTGGGTGAGGATGCACTGGGATCACAGGTGTGGGAGCGGGTCAGCCCCACAGTCCCACTGTCCCATCCCAATCCATGGCACATGGTGCGTGCTACGAGTGGCCGTGGCAGGAGGGAGAAAGATGATTAAAGCTGCCTTTGATGGAGCAAAAATTAATAAACAAGCAGGCAATTGTGCTGGGCTCTGTTTAGCGGGGATGACAGTGTGGAGCCGGCGTGGCGAGGCGCCGAGGCCGAGTCCCACATCAAACAGCGGGGCAGCGCTGGGCGCGAGGGGACCACGCCACCACCTCTTCTCCGACGGGTTTTTCCTGGTCCCAAAAATCCAGGAAGGTCCATGTGGCTGTTCCTTATGGCAGGGCCCTGTCCCATGCCAGAGGGGAATATTGGGGTGAGCAGGAGACACTGTGTGCCACAGCAGCATCGGGGGGTGGCAGGATGCGCCAGTCTCGGGTGCATTTTGGAGGTGCCACTTGGCACCTTTGCCCTGTTGCCCTGCTCCAGGGTCAGCATTGTCACCTCTCTCCTGCCCCAGTGCTGCTCCACAGGTGCCGAGGTCCCTGGCCCGGCCCTCCTGTGCACACCTGGGGCTCCCCAGGGCACAGCTGGGAGGCCAAACCCGTGGCCTCACACCGGGTCCTTATCACCTGGTCAGGTGTATTTACCTGCCGGTCTCTGCCGGATAAAACTCACTGGACAAACAGGAGGTCCCGGCTGGCCCCGGGGTGGTGGCACAGCGGGGACGTGGCTGAGGTGGGACGTGCAACCCTGTCCCTGCTTTGTCCCCAGTGCTGCAGGTCATAGAGATGCTCAAGGAACCCGAGGCCATATTGCCCCCACCAAATCTGTGTGTACAAGGAGTGATGACCCTCCGTGTGCCCACCTGTGCCAGGGCTGGGCTGTGCCCATGGTTGAGATTATGGTCAACGGTTTGTCACCCCGTGGTGTCCCACTGCTGGAGGGGCCTGGGCTGTGCATGGGGGGGTCACTGCACTGTATGGGGTGCTGTGCACAGCAGGGCACAGAGTAGGGGGCAACAGGCAAAGCCTCGCCAAGCCCCGCCGATCCAGGTCGACCCGAGCCGAGCCCAGCAAAGCCCAGCCAATCCAGGCCGGGCCGAGCAAAGCCGAGCCGATCCAGGCCGGGCCCAGCCGAGCCCGCCCCCGGTTTCACCGCCCCGCCCTCCCCTCTCCTCGCTCGCCATTGGCCAGAGCGGCCTTTTGTTATCTCGGGCGCGCTCTCCCATTGGCGGGCGGGCCTGTCCGTCACCCCGGAAGCCCCGCCCCGTCCCTCCCGGCTCGGCGGCGCTGCAAACTTCGCGGGCGGCGCAGTCGGGAGCGGCTCCCGCAGCGCCCGCACAGCCCTGCAGGGACCCCCGCCCGCCCCGCCGCGACCCCCGCGCCGCCCCTCCGCGTCCCGCCCGGCCCCGCAGGCCGCGGGCAGCGCCGCCCCCTCCGCGCCTCTCCGCGCCGCCCGGGCCATGCGCGCCCGCTGAGCCGCAGCGGAGGCGGCCGCCCTTGGTGGTTGTTCTCGCCGTGCCGCGCTCGCCGGGGTGTGCCGTGTCGGTGCTCGGTCGGTGCCCGGTCGGTGCCCGGTGGTGCCCGGTGGTGCCGTGACGCCCCCCGCGGGCGCGGGGCGGCGATGGGTGCGCGCTCCGCGGGGCGCTGAGCGGGCGCTGAGCGGGCGCGGGCCGCGCCATGGCCGCCAAGGACAACCCCTGCAGGAAGTTCCAGGCCAACATCTTCAACAAGAGCAAGTGCCAGAACTGCTTCAAGCCCCGCGAGTCCCACCTGCTCAACGACGAGGATCTCAACCAGGTGGGATCTCGCCCCCCAAACCCCTTCTGTTTCCCCCCACCCCACCCCGAAATGCGCCCCGTGGGGTGTGCGCTGGCTCCGTGGGTAGCCTGGGGTCCCCTTGATGGCTTGGGGTCCCCTTGGTAGCTTAGGGGGGTCCCATGCGTGTCCCCATGGATAGCTCGGGATCCCGTGGGTAGTACAGGGTCCCATGGATGTCCTGGGATCCCACGGATAGCACAGGGTCCTGTGAGTGCCTGCTGGTCCCGTGGTGGGCGCAGGATCCCGAGGGGTTCCATGGGGTGCCTGCTGGTCACATAGATATTTAGGGTCCTGTGGGTGCCTGCTGCTCCCATGGGTGCCGTGGGCTGTCGGAGGTGCTGCAGGATCCCATGGGATGCCTGAGACCCCAGGGACAGCACAGGGACCCACAGGTATCCATGGATCCCAAGGGGTGTTCAGCAACCCCATGGGTGCTCTCTGGTGCCATGGGGTATCCAGTGATCCCATGGGATGCCTGCTGACCCCGTGGGTAGCACAGGGACCCACAGGTAGCTCGATATTCCGGGGAGTGTTCAGGAGACCCATGGGTGCGCTCTGGTCCCATAAAGTGTCGAAAGGTCCCATGGGGTGCCCTCTGACCCCAGAGAGTGCCCATTGACCCCACAGATAGCCCAGGGACCCACAGGTATTTATGAAATCCGTAGGATGTCGAGGAACCCCGTGCATGCTCTCCAGTCCCGTAGGGTGTCCAGCAATCCCATGGGATGTCTGCTGACCCCACAGATTCCCAGGTGTCCAGTGGGACACCTGCAGTGCCCGCTGGTCCCTCAGACCATGGCACACTCCAGTGCCACCTCCCCTGGGGCCTCACCCCCTGAGGCCATTTGGGGCCCAGCACCGACAGCTCTTGGGGTGATCCCATCCCCTCCTGGGATGCACGGCAGCAGGTGGGGAGTGCCCTGTGGGCTCCGTCAGACAGTCCCCAAAGTCCTGGGAAAAACTGCTGCAAACAAAACATTCCCTCTGTGCCGGATATGAACCCCCCGCCCTACGGCCCCCACTGCTTTCCCAGGGACACGGAGAGGGGACCCCAGTGCCTTCCCGAGAGAGCCCAGCGCTGGGGGGCTGAGGCCTCCCTCCTCTCCCTCCTCTCCCTCCTCTCCCTCCTCTCCCTCCTCTCCCTCCTCTCCCTCCTCTCCCTCCTCTCCCTCCCAGGCCTGACACAGGCCCAAGACTCCCGCGCCCCTGGCAGAGGGCACGGGGGGTGTTTTGGGATATGGGGGGTGTTTTGGGATATGGGAGGTGTTTCGGGGCACGGGGGCCCATGGGTGGTGTCGGGGTGTGGGGAGCAGGGCCGCCCTCCCTCTTCCCGCACCTTTCTGGGCCAGGGCTGCCATCCCCGCTCCCGATCCTATTATGGCAATGAGATCAGACATATTGCTGCGCTCGCTGGGGGGGCGGCGGAGGAGGGGGGGGCATCGTGAAATCTGAGGGCTAATATGGAAAAAATGTAACTGGAAAAAATGCCGTGGTGTGTGCGGGAAGGGGCGGGCGGTGGGAGCGTCGCGGCCGTGCCCAGACAAAGGAGCCGTCCGGAGGGGGCTCGGGAAGAGACCCCCGCTCCGGCTGGCCCTTCCCGCTGGAGGCTGCGCTGCCTCCTGGTGCAATGTTGTTAATTTTTTTCTTGGGGGACGCAAAGCATTGCACACCCCCGCACCGTGCCTGCCTGCCCTGCCATGGGGGGCCTCCCCCTTCCTTAGGGACCCAGGGCCATGTTTTGGGCAGCCCCTTGCTGGCTTTGTCCCCCCGGGATGGTGGGTGGCCCTGGGGGGCTGCGCCCACGTCCGGCTCTCGTGGGGTCGGGGTCAGCGCCGTGGCCGGATCCGGGCCCTGCACGGGGGCTCTGGTTGGGAAAACGGCGCAATCCTGCTCGGCTTCTCCCTCGCAGCTGGGCTGGAGTAATCCCGCTTCCCAGAGAAGATGGTGGCTGTGGTGGCGTGTGATGCTCGCCTCACCCTCCCGTCCTGCTGCGCAGCCCCCCGTGCCGAGGAGCCCCCACCACGGCCCCCCAGTTCCTCCCCAGCACCCTGTGCCCTCCTCCCCTCCGAATCTGAGGTGCTGCAGCAAAGAGCCTGGCTGGATGTGGGGGTGTGCTCGCTCCGAAGCACACCCAGGAATAACGGTTCATTTAACAGCTCTGAATGTTTCTGCCTTCTTAATTCATTCTTTTAAGCTTGGCTTGGGTCGGGAGGGTCCCACACTGCAGCGTGGGGGCTCCATGCTGAGTGTGTCCCACTTGGCCTGTGGACAGGGACAGTGTTGGTGATTACCTATAGAGTCAGGCTAGAAAAGTCTTTGGGAGTCATCTGACCTTTGTACTTGGCTTGCAGGAAAGGTGAAGGTACTTCACACTTACGCACTCATGTCTCTTTTGGATTTTTATTAGATAAAAATACCTGTGTGGGTGTTTGGAGCTGCCCCCGTTCCTTTCCGGGTGCTCCGCGGTGCTGGAGCCGCTGGGGCAGAGACCTGGAGTGTGTTTGCAAAGAGTCACAAATATTTAGTGGTGGTAGTGGATTTCCGTCGTACTCGGGAACCGGCTTAGGAATGGGGCTGGGAGGGGGGAAATCCAGCCCCAAACATCAGGATTAATGAGCTGGAGCTCTCTAATAATAATCAGACTTAGCGCTTCCAACTTCAAAGGGCTGTGCGGACGCTAAGTCCCTAATCCCGGGAGAGCTGCATTCACGAGTTGTTTTTGTGCGTGGCTGTGCTGCCGGACGGGGGTCGTTGTGATTTGAGGCAGCTACATGTGGTCCCACCACCCATTAGAGACATGATTGTCCCCCCCCAGGGCTGCAGGTGGGAGATGACGTTTCCTTGGCCCCCCCTTAATCCCTGTTTGACCTTCTGGGGTGCATAGGAAAAACTGGGTCAGTTACCGCATCTGTTCTCCCTCTGGAAAATCTGTTGCTGTGGGTCGTGGGTGATCAGAGCTCTGTGATCCTGTGCAGTGGCAGGATCTGGGCCCTGGTCCATGGCAGATACGGTGCTGTTGGTGGCTCTGTCCTGGCTGTGCCACCCACCCGTTGCCAGCTCATCTTATGCTGCTCCTTTCCCAGCAAGGGAGAAATTCCCTTTCCATGGGAATTCCCTCTTTCCTGGCAAGACGTGCCTGTGCTGGTATCACACCATCCACTGTAACCACCTGTGAACCTCGTGTGGAAGATCAACTTTCCAGAGCCTGCCCTGGGAAGATGAATGGTTCCCAGGGACCCCTTTCCATCTGCAGGAGAAAGCCAGCCTGTCCCTCTTCCCAACAGCCATCCAGGGCTCTGAGGGGCTGTGGGAGTGTCACTGTGAGATCCCTGCTCTCCACACCAGCTGCAACAGGCTGATCCATGCCTGCACACACATGCCTTTGGTCTGTAAGATGAAGTCCCCACAACATGGGACAGGCTGGGAATTAACCTCAAAATTCTGCCTGGCCTGAATTAGAAGAAGAGCAGAGTGTAAAGCAGTTACTTTTAATTTTCGCCATGCGTGTGCTCTCTCGGGGCATGGGGACTGGCACAGATAAAGGAATTTGAGGACGTCTTTCCAGCTACCAATGGTTTTTTTTGTTTGGGTTTTCTTTTTTTTCCTTTTTTGTTTGAGATCATGGCATGGATGCCCAGAGGACCACCCAGTTAGAAAATGGAGCTCACAGACTTTTCCCACTGCCTCCTCCTGTGACACCCCTGCCCAGCAGCGGTGGGTGGTTATTTCCATCTCTTCTCCATTGGACATTATCACTTTCCTACTGTTTTGGATGCTGAGCAGCTGGTGGCCAGCAGCCCTGAGGCTGAAGTGTGTCAGGATTGGGTCACAGGCTTGGCTTTGCTCTGGGACATTGCATTGATGGAGCTGGGATGCCCTGGGCCTGGGGTGTTATCCTGGCTCCATGCTTTGTCCAAAGGGTGACAGGGTGAGGGATCATGTCCCGGCCACGCTTTTCCCTCCGCCCCTGTTCCCTGGGGGTGAAAAAGCCCTCACTTTCCTGGAAAGCAGCCCCCGTGCTTGCATTCCCTGCTCCCTGCTGCTTGTATCACGCTGCAAAAATTTGCCTCTGCTTGACTAATTATTAGGACCAAACAGGAGGAGATTTGCTGCAAATGTCAAACTCCCCTCTGTTGGTCGCTGCAGAGTGCAGGGACTTGGGGAACACAGCTGAGGGCCTGGAGTGGGCAGGGTCATGGTGGCTGTCACCCACCCATGGGGAGCATCCCACCCCTGGAGAGTGATGGGAGGGCAGCAGGAGCTTGGGATGGGTGTCACGTGGGGTGCTGGGGTCAGTTTGGGGTGCACTTGACCCCCTGTGTGGCCCAAGGGAAGGGAGGTGGCGGCGCCTTTGGGTGCTGGAGAACCATCCCCTTCGCACACTTAGGTGCTGTTGGGTTTTTGCACGGCGCCGCACCTTATCTGCACTGGCACCCGGCAGAGTGATAAATCCCCTCTCCAGCACTCTGGAGAGATGTTACGGCTTCTCCCGGGCACTGAGAGGAAGGCCAGTGCTGGGAAGTGCTTAGATATGGCAGGCACACAGGCTTCAGGGCTGCTCCAGGAGGAGCTGGAATTGCAAAGTCCGTTCTGTCCCACTTCATTTTGCTGCTGCTTTGACAAATTGCTCGTGCGTGCCACATTTGGGGTCATCCAGCTCCTGCTCTGACTGCCCAAGCTGGTGGCAGCGCTCAGACCGAGCACAGCCCTGGGCCCAGAGCTGGGGTGTTTGCAGAAGGAGGCCGGCTGTTTGCATGGAGCATGAATTCAACCTTTCCCCTTCCTGTTCCTCCGGTTGGTCAGTCAGTCCTGCTGCCCATGCAACAAACTGCCCAGGCAGCTCCATCCCTTTGGGTTTGCCAATGGCTGGGTTGGCACTCCTGATGTGCCAGGAGGGCTGTGCTGTGCATAGTGCCCACCAGCTGCCCCATGGCAGCACCACCTGGTGTTCCTCATGCCCAAGGTCCAGTCTGTCCAGTCTGGTTTGGCCTCATCCCTGCACGTGGAGCTGTGTTGGTGGTGAAAGCCTGGCCTGGGATTTGCAGCTCCAGCAGCAGCTGGCTCGTGCCTGTGCTGGGGCAAATGTGTTTTGGCAGGAGGTGGATGGAGAGGGAACTGTCCCCATGCATTCAGGGTGGTCCCCCAGAGATGCCCACATCTTGTTCTGGAAAAAGCACCAGTTTGGGCTGAACCCAGGGGCAGTAAGTGACCACTTGCATGTGGAGTTGGGGATTGAGAGGGCTTTTGCTCTGGGAATAGTTGTGGACACTCACTGGCAGCACCACAGCTTGTGCACTGAGGTTTGGCCCTGCTCCTCTGTGTCGCCAGGTGACAGACAGCAGAGGGGAAAGGCTGTACGGGCAGGGAAACAGGATGTAGGCAGCTTAACCACCGAGGCTGGGCTCCATCCCGGCCCTTGGGATTGTGGCTGGAGTGCAGGTCTGCACAGTGGTGTTTGCGGAGCCTCCCGCCGGCCGGGGTCACGGGGCTCCAGTGGTCCCTGTGGCATCCCACTGGGAGCAGGCAGAAAGTTAAGCAATGCCTGCCTCTCAGTTCCTAGAAGCTGTGCTGTGGGCAGGAAAGCTTGCTTGGGTATTGCTTCCCATTCCCTCCCTGAACACCATGTCACCTTCCCCATTCCTGCCGGGTGATGGCTGCTCCGACTCACCCATCAGCGATGTTCTCTTGGCTCCAAGGTGTACAAAACCCAGAGCAGAGCTGAAAACGCCCAGATTTCCTATTCTGAGGTTGCAACACCAGAGTTTGTAGTGACTTTCCCCTTGAGCTGTGCCAGGAATGGGTCCCTCACTCTCGGTAGCCCTGAGTGGTTCAGGAGTCAACGCACCGGGGACAGTGACCTCACTGTCTCAACTCTGGGTCTGTGCTCTCTGTGGGTCTGGCAGAGAGCTGTGACTCTGTTGTGCTGCCCTAGATGTGGGGAGCAGTAGGCACTGCTGTCAAAGAGGCTCCTTTGGTGAATATCAGGACTGAGCCCATAAAGGCAGTGGGCTATGTTCCCACAGCCTGGTCTAAGTTGAGGACATTGTTTTCTCTGGGGGCTGCTGCAAGCCCTGGCACTGCTCCCCTGGTGCACAGGGCTCTCTGCTCTCAGTGCTGCAGGCAGAGCCTAAAGCTCTGCTGCAACAATCCATTTTTCTTCCCCTTCCCGCTCAGTTGCCAAGCCTGAACAAAACAAGCCCTGCCTCCACCCGAGACAGGCTGATTACGTCTGCCGGCAGCCTAAACAGATTATCCCTCCTGCCACGCGCTTGGAGCCAGGAGTCTCTCCCAGCAGTTGATTCAGACTTCCCTTGGAGCAGGTTGGGGTGGGTGGGGACTGGCTGTGGAGGCATCCCAGTCCACCCACGTATCCAGTACCCCAGTATTTATGTGGGTGCTCAGTGTTTATATCAGGCATCTGAGAGGGGAAGTGGATGCTGGTACAGCTCTCCTGTTCCACCTTGTGCTCTGAGCTCCTGCGGGCACCCAGCATGCTGTGGCTCTGCTGGGTGCTGCTGAGCATCCTGCTTGGCTGGCTGGTCTGCGCAGGGAGGGATAGGTGAAAGTACCACCAAAAACACAGCAGGTGTGAAAGCTTGTCCAGCAGGCAGCTGGTTGCTGTCACAGCCCACCTCCAGGTCTGTGACCTGGCACTCCATGGGCTGCCACGCTCCTGTGATCTGTCCTGCCCTCTGGAAGTGGGTGCCCTGCAGCCCTGGGGGTGTGCAGGGGTTCCTGTACCCCCCTGGGCTTTGGGAAGTGCTGCATGGCTCTGCATGTCCTTCAAGCCCAGTTCCCCAGCTGCTGGGAGTCGTGTTCCCAGTGCTGGTGGAGCTGGTTAGGGTGGTTTGTCCATGCCTGGGCAGCCTCAGCACAGCAGCCTGACAGCTTTGTGTAAACCCAGCTGGGGCTGCTTCCTTCTCTGCTTCCTCCCACCCGCCGTGCTGCTGGCGCTGGGCTGGAGGCACAGCCTCCCCCTGGGTACACCTGCAGGCCGAGGGGGTGGATGCAGTGGCTGGGACAGTGACCTGAGAGGCAGGTGAGGGGCTGTGGGTGTTCCACAGCCCAGCTCCCGTGGCAGATCAAAGGTGGGACAGGCTACCTGTACACTCCCAGAGGTGTGACAGGAAGCGGAGCAGTGACGTGAAGGTGTTTCTGCCTGAGTCAGGGATGGGATGGAACTGGGCACTGTGGGGCTCCAACCTGGCCACACCTCCCACGCAGTGGTGGGGCGAGTGTCACGCCACCCACCCCAGCTGTGGATCCATCACAGTGCCAGCTGCCACCCTCCACTCTGCTTTCCATGGCATTTTGTGGCTCGCTCTTTGGCCAGGTACCTTCTGGATAAGAGCCAAGCCACCCATCCAGTGCTCAAACACTCCACGTGGCTGCTCCTTGTGAAGGAACTACTTGGAGCTGCCCTTCGGATATCCCTGCAGCTTGGCAGATGGGGCTTTGCAGGGTCAAAGGCACCCTGGGAACCCTGGGGTTACTCTGACACCATCCCTTAATGTGAGGTTGGACATTTCTGCTTGGAAGAGGGAATTTTTTGCTCTGAGCTCTTGCTCAGTACTGGGTGTTGCATTTTCCTCCTCTTGCTGAGCTCTCCAGAGGAAGCCAAGCCGGTGTGAAGCATCGTGTGACTCCAGCTCCATCCTGGTGCTGTAACACCCCCCCAGACCTGCCCTCCCACACTGGGTTTATTTTAAACCTCACTGCAGCACAGCCATTCCAATGCAGGTGTGATGAGTTTATTTTAGACACTTCATGTTCTAATTCATATCCCTTTTATTTAGGCTTGTACCTCTCTGGGCATTTGCTTGGGTTTAGCAGGAGCTTGTTTTGGTTTGGCTTTAAAAAGCGCTGCTGTGTGTTCATCTGTTGACGGGTGGATCCAGGCTGCCCACGCTGCCTGGCTCTAGTTCATACCTTTCAGCTATTTCAGTTTCAATATCTGAAATTGGATTCTTCTGCCAAAGTAAGTGTAGCCCACTGGTGGTTTTTTATGATGCTGGTACAGAAATGACCGTGCTCTATGTTAAGGGTGTGTATTTCAGGTGCTCAGTGCTTTATATATAGGCAGCTGAGCCCAAATTGGGAGTGGTTGAGGGCAAAATGATGTCTGCTGAGGGTTGTGAGCTGGGCTGAGGTAGGGCAGGGCTTTATGCCTGTGAGTCTGCTTGGTGCTGGTGACATTGTGTGTTTTGGGTTCGTGGTTACTTCATCCCTGGTGTGGCACTGGGACCTGCCTGCTGCCTGTCACATGGGGGGCTGTGTGGGGCTGGATGCCATGGGGTGCAGTGGGCTGCTCAGAGTGGTGTGGGATAGTCCTGTGGGAGGGCTGCAGTGCTGTGGCTTTTGTCAGGGAGAGATTTTGCTCGTGGGGCTTGGCTGGGTTGAGCACTTGTCTGTGCCCAGGGGCAGTGCTGAGGCACAGAGGAAAGTGTTGGGGAATGGAGGAGGGCTGGGCCCTGCAAGCAGCGTGGCTGCCGGTGGCATCACCAGGGTGCCACCTTGGCATGGTGATGCCAAGTGTTGAGGACACTGTGTCCTGCCATCGCTGCCATCCTCTTGTGCCTGGGTAGTGGAGGCCACTTGAAAGATCTTCTCAAGCCTCAGAGCTGGTTGCTCAGGGCTTAGCCCAGGTTTTTCCCTGGGAATTTGGGAACCCCATTTCCTATCACAGTTGAGGGGTCTGCAGTGGGTCACCTTTACATATTTGCAATTTTGCTTTTCCCCTGTAAAACGGCAGAGAAATTTGGGAAATTTGGCTCTTCCAGTCTGGCTGTGGCCACGTCCCCCACCCCAAAGTCCTGCGGCCGCGTGGGTGCAGATACGTCACGGGTGGCCTGGGTGGGGCGGGGTGTGCCGGGGCAGTGACGAGCAGGGCTCACCTGCCCTCACCTGCCGGGCGCTGGCAGCGTGGGAGGCACAGAGCCGGGTGCAGAGTTGGTGCTGGGCGGCTGGAGGTGCCATGGGGGCCATGGGCGAGCAGGGCACCAGCATCCAGGTGAGTTGGGCAGGGGCTGTGGGGGTCTTGGGGCTCCTTGCCAAACCAGGGGGGGCTGCAGTGCCTGCAGGTGCCTTTCTGTGCCCTGGTGTGGGTGAGGCTCCTGCTGGTTGGGAACAGTTGGAGGTAGGGGTGCCCTGGGATGGAGGAAAGCAACTCCTCAAAGTTGAATCCTGTTCCCAGCGCTCTGTTTTCATCAGTTATAATCCCATTTAAAGAGGGAAGGAAGGAAGGTCTTCTCAAATCATGTTTTCCCAGCTGTGGGGAGAGCAACACCTTGAGCTGGTATGTCACAATGTGGAGGGGGATAAGAGATTTTGTTATTTTTTTTCACTTTATAAACAGTAAAAGGTCTCCTCCAGCGTGTTTCCAGTTTGCTTACTCAGTGCTTCATGCATTTGACAGTTTCTGGTGCATAGGCAGTTTCTTCTATTGTTTGCAGGGATTTTTCCAGAGGGGAAACTTTTTTTAACATTACAAAACCACAGAAACTGGCAGGAGGAATCTAGGGGAGGTACTGAGTTGGAAACACTTTTAAACTTTAAGGAACAAGAAAGAAAAGAATGAAAGCAACAAGATTAACTGAATCATTTAGAGAGGAGCTGGAAACGTGTGTCCTTGTCACTGTTTGGCTGGGCTGGGCTGGACGTGCATGGATGTTTCATGCTGGAAAGAAGCATTCCCAGACCCAGGGGCTCCTGGGGCTGGATCTGCCCTGGGCTTCCTCTCTCCCAGCCTGTCCTGGTATCTCTGTGGATCCGCCTTGCTGCTGTGGCAATGCCTTGCCACTCTTGCACCAGGATTTGGCCCCAGCCCTTGCCAGGTGTTGGCTCATAGTTTGCAGCTTGACAGGCAGCAGGAGCAGTGCCTGTAGGACTTTGCGTGGGAGGATGTTCCCAGTGCCCATCTCCATCCCTCTGCTCGCCATGGCTTGGGCCTGCTTCGCCCTGGCCACTGCTGCATCCACACCACCAGTGGAGAGAGCCTGGATATTTTTTTCCCCACTGATAAACGGCAGTGCTGCAAATTTCTTTCCGGGTATTCTTTCCCTTTCTCTTCCCGGCCGGCTGAATGAGCGCTGTTTTCCCTGCTCCTGGCTCTGACCTTCCTGTGTGCTCAGCCGTGGGCTGCTGGACTGGGCTGGCAGGGAGGAGCAGGCTGGCAGGGGCTGCCCGTGTGCAGGGAAGCAGGAGTTGGATGTGCACGGCACGGGAAGCGGCTGGGAGCTGGAGAGCTGCCAGCACTGGGTAGTTTTTCCTCTCTTAATTAACAAACGGAAAACACCGAGCTCTCCTTTGGAGTGTGTTTTTGCTCTGGAGTAGAGGCGTGCTGCTGGTGGTGAGGGGAAGGATGGGCTCTGCAGTACCCAGGAGCTTGGTACTCCGGGCACGATGCCACGCAGGAGCAGCTGTGTTTGCAGTTTGTGGCTGGGGTTTGTGCCTCCTCCCGAGTCCTCGTCTCACTCCCCTTGGCACACTGTGTGTCACATCACGGGTTGCCATCAAGCACCGTGTTCCCTGCACTGGGAACGCTGAGTCTGTGTGTGTGTGGGAGGCTGAGCTCACACAGCTGCCTCCGTGCTGAGGGCTGGTGCAGTTTCCCGTGGTCTGTGACCATCGATTCCCTGTGGTGCTGATCGTGTTGAGCCGGTTTCCGCTGTGCCTGAGTGTTTCTCTGCTGTTTCTTTGCAGGCCAAACCCATTTATGGTGGCTGGCTGCTGCTGGCCCCGGAAGGAACGGACTTTGACAACCCTGTCCATCGCTCCCGGGTGAGTTGAAGCTGAGACACCCTCTCCCCATGACGTGGGTGGGAGTGGCAGGAGGAGTAGCAAGGGCTTGTCCCTGCTCACGGGGGTGACTGTGACCCTGGGAGTGCCACAGGCACCTCCATGCACCCACCCCCTTGTGCAAACCAGGAAGCTGGAAGATGTTTCCTGCAGCAAGGCTGGAATGCCTCCTCTGGGTTGCAAGGTCTCCTGTGCTGGGCAGCAGCCTGGGGCACTGCAGGTGCTGGTCAGGCACAGTCTGTGCAATTTTATTGCTTGTTGCTGTTTGTTTTTGAGGTTTTGATGCTGCTCTGGTTGGCCTGACACATGCCAAGCTGTCGGGAAGGCTCTCAGGCCACTGGGGTGTGGGCTGTGTGGCTCTAAGCTGTGCTGGGGCCATCAGAAAGCTCCCAGTTTGCCTCTGGGGCTTGGAAACAACTGCTTTATTTTCTGCAGCTTATCATGGGCGTGCCCAGAGCTCTAGAGAGAGGCTGCATCCCATCCCCTAATGTGAACATCCTTGTGGCAGGCAAGTCCTGCAGCAAGGAAGGGGCTGAGAGGTGGTTGCCATTTGCTATAACCCTGCAGAACTCTGAAGCCCAAGTGTTGGCAGCAGGGACCTGCAGACAGAGCAGGACACACTCAGCTTCTTCCCAAAGGGGTTTGCTCATGGCTGGCAGAAACAACAGCATCGTGTGGGGTCAAAGCATTGCCCACTTTCCTGCTCTGGGGGGGTGTGAGGTCCAGAAGGACCTGGCCAAGCCTGGTGTCCTTTTACCACTGGCTTGTAACGAGGACTTTCAGCCTGTCCCTGAGCTTGTCTTTCATGGAACTTGCTGCTGGGGCTGCCAGGATGGGGCTGTCTTGTGCGTGGGAGGGATGGCAATAGTCCGTGAACCCTCTGTCGTGCAGCCAAGATGTTCTCGGAGCTGTTGGTAATAAAAAAATTGCTCCCAAATGAGCAAGAATTGGGTTCTGAGTTCAGCCTGGGGTATGTGGGTCATTATTTGGAGTCACAGCTAGTACCAGGCTTGCTGGCCCAACCTCATGGGGACGTGGGATCCTGGTCCCCTCAGAGCCTGAGCTGCCTGCTGAGCTGGGGCTTGTGGAGATTCACAAGGTCCTTGGTAGTTTCACTTGTTCCAGAGCACTCTGGACTTTGCCCAAAGGGCTGAGAAAAGCAAGATAAGAATTGCTGCACTGGGGCTATGAATCCAGGACCTTTTTTATTTCAGCCTGCTCAGCCAGTTTTTGCTCTTGGCTGAAAACAACCTGGCACACACAAAAAAAGCAGTTTTCCAGCCAGATCAGTCCTCCCAGTCTAGTTTGCTGTGCAGCTGCAGAAGCAGCAGTGCCAGCACAGTGCCAGGACCGCCTGGGCAGTGCCACCCTGGAGGTACTGTCAACATCCAAACTGAGCTTGTGTGCTGCTGGGGGACATCTGACATGACACCCTGTCACCCTCCAGCACTGGGTGCTGTAATAGATGATACAGGATGAACCTGAGGGCTGGGAGCGCTTAGTTTGGGGATTCTTCTGGTGTCTCCAGTATTTTCAGCATGAAGACGAGTCAGGGGAGGTTCAGGTTAGATATCAGGAAAAGGTTTTTCACCTTTTGAGCACTGGAACAGGCTCCCCAGGGCAGTGGTCACAGCCTCAAGCCTGCCTGAGTCCAAGAAGTGTCCTGCCAATGCTTTCAGGCACGTTGTGGGATTGTTGGGGTGTCATGTGCAGGGCCAGGAGTTGGACTTGATGGTGGGTCCCTCCCAACTCAATATATGCATGTTTCCTTCAGGTCTCTTGGAGAGCAGCAACAGGGCTTGTGGGTGTCTGTTGGGCGTGGAAGAATCTTTTGTCTTGTTATTTTTCTCCTCTGTGTGGTTAAACCAGGACAGTTTGGGGTCTGTCTGAATGCAGAGAGGAGCAGAGTGGGGAAGAAACCCCAAAACAGCCTCCTCTGGGTGCCAACAAAGTCAGGCAGTAAATCAGCAGTGGGTAGTGTGGGCATGCAGACCCCTGGCAGAGCCCTGCCCGCTGATGTGCAACCCCAGTGCCCCTGGCAAGGCCCAGGGACTGCTGGGCACTGCTGTGACCTGCCTTGCTGTCTTCTCTTGCAGAAATGGCAGCGTCGGTTCTTCATCCTCTACGAGCATGGGCTGCTGCGCTACGCCCTCGACGAGATGGTAAGTGCTGCCAGGCAGAGATGCAGCCGTGCCCAGCATGTGGGGATCAGCCAGGGTTATCTTCTGCCCTTGGAGTGCTCTGCCAAGCTGAAGGAGAGTTGTGCTCGCTGGGTTTGACTCAGTGCCAGGCTGGGTTTGTGTGGGAGCTTGGTGGATGGTCTGCAGAGGATGGTGGTGGTTTCGGAGGCGTGTGGGTCCCTCCTAGCATGGGATTGATCAGCTGCTGGTAGGAAACACTGAGGGGGGTCCCCAAGGTCATCCCCCCTCCTTCCTGCGCTGTTCCTCGGTGCCAGCTGGGTTTTGGTGGTGGTGAATCACCTTGGCAGTGTCCGGGAAGGAGGCCCTGCTTAGTGGTGCCCATAGAAAGTAGGTCAGCTGGAATTCCTTCCCACTGCTTGCCAGCCTGGAGCTGTAGTGTGCCCCTGGCACTGCTACCATTGGAAAAACACAGAGTGGGGATCAAAGGAGGGGAAACCCCTCCACAGGGAGCTGCAGAGCGGGGCTGAAGAGCCCAGCATGTCAATCCTGCCATGACCTCCCTGCTGGTTTATCCTCCTGACTATGGGAAGGCGCCCAAGGTTGAGCGTGCTGGCTCAGTGGGCACTCATGTGCTGAGACCCACCTGGGCAGGAGGCTCATGAAGCACAGTGTACCTGTGGGAGAGGGACACACAGGAACCCGTGTCTGTGGTGGGGAGGCTTCCTGCTAGGTCAGCATGCCTTGGTCCTCCTCCAGTGCCTCCTGCGAGGGCACGGTGGGATGGGGAAGCACGGCAAGTGTGGCTCAAATTTCATGCCTGTGTGTTTGTTTGTATTTTCACTTGGGGTTGGTCCAAGTGCCCTAAATGATTTAAATGTCTTCCGTAGGAGCGGGGGAGGCTTTAATACATTTTCAGTGTCAGCAGCCTGGCTCTGCACTGGGCTGGTGTTTCCTGTCCTAGCACTGACAGGAGAGTGGTTTGTGTCTGCCTGGAGCAGGGAGATGCCTCAGTGTGAGATGGATGTAAAAGGATGCTGGGAAACACAGTCTGGAATATTGTTTTGCTTCTTTGCATGCTGAGGAGATTGACTACCCCATGTTCTCCTGCCTCTGGGCAGAAGCACCCAGGCAGTGCCCCAGCCTTGTACACCATATGGAACATTGCCAGAGATCACACAGAGGACAGTTGGGAGCATCCTGCTGTTCTCCAGGCACCTCTTGGGCTTTTTCCCCTTGAGAAGGGAGAAAGTGGAAAAATACAAACAGAAAGGGAATGTGCACATGTGCAGTGTGGGATGGTGTCATGGACAGGGTGACATACCACAGTGCTGGCACCTGGACTCACTGCCCCTGTGGCCCTTTGTGCTGCCATTGGAGGTCGTCAGGGGGGCAGGAGAGTCATCACAGCTGAAGGAGGCAGTCATGGATCCTTCCTCCTCATGGTGTAAAAATACTCTTCTGACCTTTCTGTGGAGCACATCCCTGTGTGGGATCTGCACTGCTGCCTGCACCAGCTCTGCTGAAGGTGTGGCCTGGCTATTTGAGACCCACAGTCACCACCCCACAGCATCAGGCTGTGATGACTGAGTATTGGGGGTCATGAGGGGGACTGGTGGCACTCAGGTCAGGCTGTGGGGGATGTGAGGAGCCAGCCCTGTGCCCCAGCACCTCGGGCATTGCTGAGTGGCACTGATTGTTCCCCTGAGGTGTTCTGCTCCCGCTGGGAATGCCAAGCAGATCCCACCCCCTTCCCCTCCACGGGGTGTGTGCCAGAAGCCGTTCCCAGCCCTGGCTAAGCCGAGCCTGCTCAGACGTGCAGAAATTCCTTCCTCCCAGCCCCGGGTGGATGCAGAGGTTGTGTGATCACTCAGGGATGCCTTCCCATGCTGAACCCCTGCAATTACCCCTCAGCACTGGCTTGTCCTGCTGTTTGATAAACCTGCATGCCGGGGGTTGATGTTTCTCTGCAGCAGTGGAGGATGGCAAAGCTGCTCTTCCATTGAGGGAAGGCAGCAAGGAGGGTGACAGGAAGTTGGGGAAAGGCTTGGGATTGAGCTGCTGTGTTGTGAGTGTCCAAGGACAAGTTTCAGTTCTCCTGGTAACACCCTGTGGTCCCCAGCGAAACCACAGTGGCTGCTGCCATGGGAGAGCAGCCCGACACTGCCGTGCTGGGGTGGTTTGGAGGGTTTGGCTGGGATGTGGGAGCTGCCACAAGAACAGAGCCAGGCTAAGGGGACAGAGCCAGTGAGTGGCAAGTGCAGAGCTTTTGCCTCCTTTTGTTTTGATTGCTGCGATCTATAATTAGCGGTCGAGGTCTCTATAAATAGAGCCCTGCTGCGTGGGAACAGAGCGGAGAGGCAGGAGGGGTTTTGTAGGGATGGAGAGCACTGCCCAATCCTTCCCTGGACCTGCAGGTGGGCCCATGGCCTCATCACTGCCTGGGGATGGCTCCAGCCCTGTGGCTAGAACAAGTCAGAGGAGAGGATTTGGGTCTCCAGCCCAGCTTGTTAATTACTCATTACATGTCCATGGCCAGGCCTTGTCTCTGTGCCTCAGTTTACCCCGTGCCATTTCTCTTGAGCTGGGATTTAGACTAGTCTGACATTTTGCATCTTCCTTGGAGATATTCTGCTGTCACTCCAGGCCTCCTTTCAGTCTGCCTGAGACTATTAATTTTGTGTTTTTTTCCTTCGTGCATATGCTGGTTTGAAAGCAGGACAAAATTCAGGCTCACCTGGGAGCATCTCAAACTTGCAGATGTTGAGGATAACTAATGCCAGGGTGAGAACATCTTCTGAATGGGCTTTTCTAGTTTCCCCACAAGGGGTTCAGGAGGAGCATCCGTGGGCATGACATATCCTTCTCCCAGCAAACTGGCTTTACTCCATGTCTGACACCTTCCAGTGTGGTGAAGCGTGAGGATGGGCTGTGAGCCCTGATTCTACCACTGCCCCGTATTTGCTGGAGTGAAGTTGCTTTCTGAAATTGGGGAGAGGTCTAAAAGGATGCTTAAACCAGTAGTGAGCCACCTCAGTACCAGAGTTTGCTGGGGCTGAGGGTTGTGTCCTCTGTGGCAGCATTGCAGACCCTTTCTGGGCTCACAGCATGGTGGTCCAGCTCCTAAATAAAGAATTCAGAAGGATCATAATATCATTAACCTCAGTGCAGTGGAATGGACATCCCTGGTCCAGCCTGTGATGGCAGGGAAGGAGGTCAGGAGGGAGCTGGGAGCTGATGGGAGTGGGGTGGGATGAAGAGTGAGGCCAGCCTGGCATCTGGGAATGGTTAGGGAAGCAGTGGGACCCCTGGGATGGGTGTATAAATAGGAGAAGAGAGGCCAGCTCAGAGGTGGGAGGTCTGGTATCACGCAGGGGGCTGCCAGGTCACATCTGGAGCCCTGCTCGGCCCCAGGCCCTGCTCCTGGCCGTGGAAACCAAGGAATTGATAAATGGTTAAAAAAGGAGGCAGATGTAACATTGGTGGCTGCTGGAGGGGGATCAGAGGGAGGGAGGGATGTGTGCTCAGTGATGCTGTGATCCACAGACCTGTGTAATTGTTTCTTAATTGACCCCCTCCAAACTCCTCTTTATTTAGAGGAAAAGGGCATTTTAAAACGTCACTGTCAGCAGAGCTGTGCTGTGTTAGTTTTTATCCTAGTTCCCTCCTTTGTCATCTGTATTGTTTTAAGAAGCCAAGAACCCGTGTGTGTGTTTTTCTCCTCCTTTTCAGATCAAAGCAGTTTATTTCAGTTTTGGCACAGAATGGAAATTCATTGGCAGGGATTAAAAATGGACCTTAAACATCCTGGCCTCCCTGTCCTTACTTTTTCCACAGGTTTTGCCATTTAAGTGTTTCCAAGCTCTCCCTGCCCCCTCCTCTGTGGGAGCACCGAGTTTCACAAACCCCATTCCCCTTATCCCCAGTGTTTCCCACCCATGGACATAATTTTACCAGTGCCTCTGTTTGCCAGATCAAGACTTTCAGTTTCTGTTTAGCATAAAAACCTTTAGGCTTGAATTGAAGCGTGTTTGAAATTTGAAACAAGCTGAGAGAGAAAGGCTGGAGTGGAGTGACTGTGCCAGGCTCGGACAGCAGCAGGGACCCCATCCCAGTTTTTTTCCAAGACTGAATCTGATGATGTCAGGGCAGGTCCTGAAGGGTGGATGATGATCTGTAAGAGGTTTTACCTGGGATGTTTAGTGCATATCTCAGAGATGATGCAGGAGCAATAAGGAAATGATTGGAATAATTGGGAAGCAGGGATCTTCTCTCCTCCTGGCGACCTGGGCAGGAACAGGACACCCAAAGTCAGGGTGCAGGGAAGAAGGGACAAACCACATCCTTGTCACTGTTCTGAAAGAGAGACAGCACAAGTGCTGGTGACTCTGAACAGCACTCAGAAATCTTTGATGGATTTGTTATGTTTAATTTTTAATACTAATTTTTGGGGAAAAAAATCCATGAATCTACAGGGAGCCCTGTGAACTCGTTCGCCAGCACGCTGCAGAAGCCAGGACCAGGCAGCCTTGAAGGGGGTGGGAGGAGGATACACAGATCTTCATTTGTGGTTTTATATTAATGTCTTGCTTGATGCTGATCCAAGTGTCATTACTGGGGTTGGGTGTGGGGATCCTGTAATGGTGACTTGGGGGTTCGTGTCTCCCCATTTCTTTCTGCTCAAAGTGTCTGGCCCCTGGTGCTGCTTGAAGGTGTGTCCTGTTGTGAAAAACCTGTGGGCTCCTCCATGAATCCTTCCTATCCTACTGTGCCCTTCTTCTTTTTTACCTCTTTTAGTTTGGCTTAGTGTGTTTGGGAGAATAAAACTGCTGAGCTGGAGAAGGGCAGTTTGGGGAGGTTGAGGGAACAGGGAAGGCCTCGTCTGGGGATGGCTCCAACACCAGTCCTGGTGACCAGTGATGGCCAGGAACCATCACTGGGGCCCCAGTAGTCCCTGGGTTTACTGTGAGCTGTGGAGAAAACACATGTCCACATCTAAGCACCCCAGGAAGGGTGTTTGGTGCCAGCGGAATCTGCCTGGGAGAGATGCAGTCCATGATGGGAGGTTTGGGAGTTAACAGGCAGCGAGAGGATGAAAGCAGAGTTGGGAGAGCTTGATACAGCCAGTGACCTCCTAACACAAGCTGCTTTGATGACCTGGCCCAGGTGCTTCCTTGCTGGAAACAACACAGCCCCTATTGTCTTCTGCAGGATGAGCTGCAAAGCTGGAATTGCTCTTAGGCTGAGCAGCGAGAACAGGTTCAAGTGGCTCCATCCTTCTGCTTTTTCCCTACTCCTTGTCTCTTGAGACCTAACAAAGACATTTGTGTAGAAGACGTGTGCCAGAGCAGCAAGGGAAGTGAGCTGGAGTTCAAATTGCATTTATCTTGTTCATGGGAGGCAGAGTGAAACAAGCACTTGCAGCAGCTGGAGGGTTTTTATGACTTCTGGAAACCTGGGCTCCATACCTGTGGGCTTCAGCCTGGCTGTGGGCTCTTGGTGAGGGAAAGATCGTGATTTACTGTAAAATGTTAATGTGGGAATCAAACTCTGATGGCACTTAGCAGCGAAGGTGTCAGGGCTGGCAGTGAAGTGACACAACTAAGGCTGAGCACAGTTACTGTCACGTGAGCCCCGTGGTCCCCCAGGCAGCAGAGGAAGTGGGTGCCTGATCCCAGCCAAGCCAGGGCAGCACTGGGCTCCCAGGCATCCCCCAGTCCCTGTGTGGTCATGCCAGTCTGCAGAGGCAGGAGTGACCAAACCAACCGAAGAACAACAGAACCACAGTTCTTTTGCCCTGCTGCTGCTTGGTGCTGGGAAGGGGGTGTGAAACCAAATGCCTGTGGCACAGCCTTGAACCTGCCACCTGTGGTGACAGGATGAGCTTGGGTTTAATTCTTTCCAGCCCTGTCATGGGCCACTAGATGAGGTTGGCAAGGATCACCAGGGTTAGATAATGCTGGGCAATTGCATCCCTTTTCCCTCTGCTTAAAGGAATCTCTGGAAGAAGCAGCACCCCAGTCCCTGTTCCTGCTGAGGATCCCATCCCTGCTGGGTGGCATGGGAGGGATATCCTGGCATTGCCTGATGGGATTCAGTGCCGCAAAACGCTTGGTGACAGCTCAGAGAGGAGGACGAGGACGTGAATGGACCAAGGCAACAAAGCTGCTCCAAAAATCAAAGCGCGTTGCCCCTTTCTTCCCCGGCAGAGATCCTGCATTCATTGATTGTTGACATGACATATGTGGGTTGGAGAAAGGCAGCGGCAGCTTCTGGCAGGGGAGGAAGGGGCTGGGGGGGCCAGAGGGGCTCTGCAAGCCGAGATGCTGATTACCAGGGGCAGCAAATAGCTTGCAGCTGCCTCTGCTCAACACGCTCTTTGTGGCGCTTGCAGCCACTCTTTGGACGCAGCTATTTTTAATTTCCCCAAGCGCGCACAAAGCAAAGGGGGTGGGCGATGCTGCCGGCGTCCCCCCTTCCTGCCCCCCGCTCCCACCTCTTTCCCAGCCAGCCCTGCGCTTCCCAGCTTCCTCCCAGCCTCCAGGGAATGTGGGGAGCTGCACTCCCCTTGGGTTTTTTTTTTTGTTTTTTGGGTCCATGTTGGGAGCCGGCCTTGGCTTCCCCCCACCCTGCGCCAGTGTGTGCGGGGAGCTGGGAAAATGCAGAAATAAATAAATACGCAATTAGGCAGCAGTCCAGCCGTGGAGGGGGGTGTGCTGCAAAAAGGGACTCCGGCCAAATTTTGGAATGCCTGAGAAAGTGGCTGGAGCTGTCAGGGTTGTGGGCTTCCCACCGCCGGAGAAGGGGCGGCTGTGACCCCCGAGGAGGAGGAGGAAGGAGGGTGGCATCTCCCAGCCTTGCTCTGGAGGGTTCCCCCCACTGGCACCTGGGCATGTCTGTGCTGAAGGTGTGATGAGAGTGAGGGGTCTCAGCCAGCCCCTGGCAGGCTCTTGCCACAGCTCTAGAGCGATTTTTTTCCGCTGATGTTTTTTGGGGCCAAAAGCCAAGGCGTGCCCTCTGTTCAAGCAGCAACACGGTTTGGGGTTAATAAATTACTTATTTGCAGTCCTTGTTCCTCTCTTAGGTAAGCATTGGTGAATATGATATTTCTGCTTTATCCCAGACATGAATTATTCATCAGGTTTGGAGTCTGTGAAAGGGACGTTGTCAGGTTAAAACTTGCATGGAGACAAGCTGAGGTCTTCAGTGAGGTTTTGTAAACAGCTTTTCTCAGGGTTTTTGCTGGAGTCTTACCCCTTTTGTCTGTGGTGTTTTGAGGCATTTTTGGTGAAAAATGAGGATTTCCAGGCAAGTTTGGTCATTAGTCTTGCTCACTGAGTTATTACGAGCTACAAGATGAAAAGGTAGAAAAAAATGCCATCAAAATACTGTTTTTCCTTCCTGCTGGACCAGGTAACAGCATGTGAATGTGCTTGTGGTAATACATGTTTTGTAAGACCTTTTTAGTTTGGCCTGTTCCTTCAAAGCTATGGAAGAGATTCTTCCCTGCAGTCACTGCAGTCTGACTGCAAGTAGGCAACAAGATAAAACAGCCAGACAGCCTTGCTGGAAGTTAAAATTAACGTAGGTAAGTCACGTGTGCAGCAGCTTTGCTTTTACCCTTCACCTCCTTCCCACAGAGTCCAATCCAGGAGCTGATTTGTTGGAGTCTGTGTTAACAGGCTTGTACCCTTCCACCTGCCACAGGCAGCTCAGCTCCCCCGAGACTATTCCCTGTTTATGGGAGAGCAGGTCCCTTGGGCAGAGGTGCTGTGTGTGGGGCTTGGGGTGCTCCACAGGCTGGGGAGAGCTGGGAATGTGCCACGTACCATGGAGGGTTTTTTCCCATGTTTTCCTGTGGCATGAACTCCACAGCCATGCCTTGTGTCTGCTGTCGTGTCACCCCTTGCCACGGGACTGCAGGCAAGAAATTCTTCCCTATGAGGCTCTAGCACAGGTTGTCTAGAGAATCTGAGGCTGTCCCATCCCTGGATGTGTTCAAGGCCAAATTGGACAGGGCTTGGAGCAACCTGGAATAGTGAAAGGTGTCCCTGCCCATGGCAGGAGATGGAATGAGATGGTCTTTTAGGTCCCTTCCAACCCAAACCATTCTGTGATTTTTCAAGTGATCCTGGGGTTCCTCGCTCTTGCACGCCCCATGCCTTGGGTGCTGTGGCTTTAGGTGCCATAGCTGTGGATCTCCATGATTTTATGGCCAAACAGTGCCCTGGGAACCTGCAGCGAGGCCGTGGCTGCTCTCCCACTGTGGCCCATGGTTGTCACCACTCTCCTCCCAGTTCCCTTTGCTGTGGGTGACGAGGTCCCTGGGCAGAGGGGGCAGACCCACAGGGTGAATTTAGAAGTGTCCCTGCAACATCCTGAGCTTATGTGGGATTTCCACCTGTTGTGATGCAGTGGCTGGGGAGAAGAGGTGTGGTTTTGGAGCACACCCAGCCTTGGCCCTTTCCTCCTCATTTCTTCAGCCGTGTTGTGATTGCATTGATAAAGTCACAGGGATCACCAAGGTGCTGGGGAGCTACTGGGATATAATTAGGGTTTTGGTTCACTTTCCTGGCTGCTTTCCCATTAGGGGAGGGACAGTGGGGATTATGGATGGAGCAGATGTGAGGAGGGAGGGGACACTTGGCTTGCCTGAGTAGTTAATGCTGTGTACAGACCAATGCTGGGCGGGGTAAAGTCTGTCATCCCATGCATGGGGGTTGGAGAAAACCCCTTGGGCTCATCCTCCTTGGATGCATCAGCCCCAGATTGCTCCTCTCCTGGGGTCTGATGGCTGCACCCAAAGGAGAGGTTGCAGAGTGCTCCTGGGAGCAGCTCCCAGCTGTGAACTCCCTCCTCTCCCTCAACTCCTCTGCAAGTGCAGGAGCCAGATGTGAGCAGCAAGTTTAGGGAGAAAATGCTGCTCCCCTGGGACATGGCAACAACTCCAGTAGTCTGATGTGTCCCCATTTTTTCCTGGGGGTTTAAAGCACATACTGCCCCAGCTGCCACTTGCCTTTGAACCTGGTGGTGCCTTGCCTGGCCAGGACAGCTCTCTGCCATCTGCATCAGCACCTCCACCACACCTTGCACATTGCAGCAAAGCCCAGCTGGAGTTGTTGCTGGGTGGTCTCCTTGCCATACAACAGCTGTGTGTGCCTATTGGGAGCTTTTCTTCTTGAAACTGGACCAAAAGCCTCCCATTTTGTGCCAATCAGTTGGATGGCCAGTGGTCAAAGTTTGGACACAACTCTCCAGCCGTCACCTGGACTTTTGGAAAGGTCTCCAGAGCTTGTGTGGAAGCTGCTGGAAGCAACTCAGAGCAGGTATGGGGTTTTCTGTAGGTGTGAGGTGTGGGGTGCAGGATGTGGCTGCTGCTTGTTTGGCCACCCCAACCCCACCTCTTCTGGTTGGGTTGGCCCTCACACCTCCAGCTGCAGACCCCCGAGCACCCTGGGAGCTCAGCTGCCCGGTATTCCCAGCCCAGCAGGAAGCTCTGCAAAGCTCATAAGAGCAGCACTGGGGAATAATGAGATTTCCAGACTAATTTGGCTGGATTCAAGAACTTCCACTGAAGCATCTGCACCCATGGGAGTTGCCCAAGCCTCTGGTGGGTCTGGTGCTCTGATCTCCAGGGATGTCCTCTCCTCCCCTGCAGTTGTTGAGGGTTGGTACAAGATGTTGTATTGTGGGGAAGGTGGGAAACTCCACCACATCAGCAGGGCAGTGCAGGGCCTTAAATTATCCAGAGCTCCAGGCAACAGCTGTCGGAGGTGGCTTCACACAGCTGTGATGGTGCTGATGGCTCAGTCTGTCGCTGTGTGTTTGCTCTGATTCCTCTGCTTAGCTGCATTTGCAGGAGAGGTTGTGGAATGGCTGGAGACTGGGAGACCTGTCCCTCCTTCCCTTCTAGCCTGGATGGATTCACTTAGGGAGGTACAGGGATTTGATTGATTTAATTTGCTGCTTTCCTTGGATGACCCTTACCGTGGTCATGTTTCCCTCACCCCCATGAAGCAGAAATCCAGATCCAGCTGTGGTGGGACAGGGCTGGCCAACACAGGTGGAAGTCATCCTGCCTCAATCCAAGCTTTCTACCTCCTGAGCTGTCTCCAAACTGGCATCCCTGTGGTGTGTATAACCATCTCTGTGTGGGGGTGACCTTCTGGGGATGTGGTTTCTGGTGTTTGGTGGAGCCCTTTGCTCCTGGGGAGGGACGTGCGAGCCGCGTTCCTGGAGGTGGTGGTGATCTCCTGCACATGTGAGCCTGGCAGCACAGTGCAGCGACCACCTGGGACTTGTCTCCTACACTGAGGGGGTGGAGGATAAAGTTGACAAGGCCAATTTGGAACGGTGCAATTTAGAATTCAAATATCAGGATGCAAATGAAGCCCTTTTTTTCTTCCCACCCCCAAACGACAGCATTGCCCTCCCCAGGCAACTCTCCCGCCATAATCCCTGCTCTGGTCCCTCCCGTGTTTACCGTCCTGGTGCGTGGTCTCGCCGGGTTTTTGCCATCGGGCTGATTACCATGACAACTCCCTGGAAGGCTGCAGATATTTGCTTCCCCTTTGGCTGTTGAGCCTGTGCAGGGAAGATGCCACGCTGGCAGCTGCGAGCAGATGGGGTCGGATCTGTTATCATGTATTCCTCCCACCCTCCTCCGAGGAGGGGAGGAGGACATTCTGCATTTTAAATGGCATCTAAATCCCAGAGAGCAAGAGAAAAGAATAACTCTTTGCTTTGCAGGGCTGTGAGATGGTGTCTGGCATTGCAGGCTGTCAGGTGTCTCTGCAATGCTGGGCTTCTGCTTTGCTCCCCAAAGAGCTGGGAAAGGGGTTGAGCGGATGCTCCAAGCTCTTTGTGCGATGCTTGGCTTTTGCTTTGGTCCCCAAACAGCTGGGATGACAGTTCAGAGCAGCCTCTCGACCCCCATCCTGGTGGGACCTTGCTCTCATTTCCATCACAGTGCCAGGGTTCTCTGCATCTCCATCCCTCTTCCCCTCCAGCAGTGTTGGATGTGGAGTGTGCAAGCTTCCCTGAAGGGCTCCCTGGATTTGGCAGCACTGCTGAGGATCAGACCCCAGTTCTGAGGGAGGCTGAACCCACTTGGTGGCCACCACTGGGTTTGCTGGGGCAGCTGTACCAGGACAGGATGCGGCCATTCCCATCATGCATGGACCCCTCGGAGGCTGTTCAGCAGGAAAGAGGTTAACAGGAAGGAGGCAGGCTGGGCTCTGGCTGCCAGCTCCGACCCTGCTTTGGAGTGGGGAGCAGCTGGGAGCTGCAGGAGTAGTGCGAAAATAGCCTTATAAGGCCAAGACAAGCCGACTGCAGCCTCCGCACAGCCCCGGCCAGGCTTGCTCCGCTCCAGCACCCGCTTTCCGGATGGGTGCCTGTGGGGATGGAGCTACAGATGGGATGTGTGGCCCCAAACTTGCTGTCTGGGTGCCCCTGGGATGGGAGCTGCCCGTGCCCGGCTGAGGTGGCACTGGGTGGGAGAGGAGCCTGAGGGTGTTCCCGGCCAGTTCGCAGGCAGCTCTCGGCCTCGCACAGTGTTTAGACTCGCTGTCTGTGGACATAAACACCGACTCTGCTTAAAAGCAGCCCCTGGCTGAACTCTCCTGCCCAGCCCCTGCACTTCACCCCCTTCTCAAACTGCTCCCAGGAAGAAAATTCCTTCCTGCTGGCAGAAGTGGAGCTGATGTTGTTTTATGTCCTGGTGGAGGCTCAGGAGGGCTCTTCAGGGCCTGGCATGCAGAGACAGGCGTGTGTGGCACTTGCTAACCCATCCCATCTGCTTGAGGACATGGTTTAACAGTGAGCATGATGAGGTGTTGGGTTGACAGTTGCAATTGATAATCTTAAAAGGTCTTTTCTAGTGATTCCATTATTCTATGATTCCCTTGCCGGAGGAAGAAATCTCCTTTTCCATTGCCTGGTGCATGGCCTGAGCAAGCTGGAGGTTTCCCAGTGGCTTCACTGAGCAGTAGATGCTGATACAGGAAGGTTGCAGATGGAAAAGGTGGGCACAGGTGGCCAGGAAAAGATAGCTTGGATGGCACTGGTAGAGCAGAGTTGCCATGGGAATGGAGGACCACATCCTTCTGCTGCCCTTTGATGGGTGACTGCTCCAGTCCATCCTTTTGCAGAGCCTGCAGAGATCGTTTTCAAGTGCCTTTGTCTAATTTAATAAATCCGGGATGCTCAGCCTGCCAGCTGATCTATAAGTGTAACAAAATCTTCCCACTGCAGCGCTCTGGCCGTGCTGGGGCTGTATCGATAGCCTCGTGCCTGGTGGCAGGAAGCCTAAAAGGCTCATTAGAGCCCTGCTGCTGTGCCAGCCGTGCTCACCCGGCGCCTGGGCAGCTCAGGGCACACCAGAGCCAGCCCAGTGCCTCCTCAGTGCATCCCCTGCTGGGGTCTGGGAGGTGCATCCCCAGCTGGAATTTGAGAGGCCATGCATAGCCTGGCATGGCTGAAGAGGGATCATCTACAACTACCTGAAGGGAGGTTGTAGCCAGGTAGGGGTTGGTCTCTTCTTCCAGGTAACAAGATAGGACAAAGAGGCAACAGCCTCAAGTTGCTCCAGAGGAGGTTTAGCTTTGATATTAGGAAATATTTATTCACTGAAAGGGTAGTCAGGTGTTGGAACAGGCTGTTCAGGGCAGTAGTGGAGTCACCATTCCTGGAAGTGTTCAAAAACATGTAGATGTGGTGCTTAGGGACATGGTTTAGCGGTGAAACTGGTAGTGCCCTGGGTTAATGGTTGGATTCAATGGTCTTAGAGGTCTTTTCCAAGCTTAATGTTTCAGTGAGTTTTCAAGGAGTTGGTACTTTTTTGATGGCCTTTGGGCGGGAATGGTGGATGCAGCTCTGGTTTGGGTTGCCAGTGCTGTGTTGCTGCCAGGAGCTGCCTGTCCCACTGCCCTTGCCCAAGCCACAGTTGTCTCCATGTTGCCCAGGTGTTCCCGTGGCCATGGGACAGCAGAGTCTTGCTCCATCCCACACCACAGCCCAGCTGAGATCGTGCTTGGATCCCGCCTCAAGCACCGTGCCCAGCTGAGCCCGGGCCCTGGAATGGGTGCAGCTTTCAGCAGACACAGGAGCTGCTGGTGCTGCGAGTGAGCAGCGCACTCGGCAGCCGCCCTCATGAATATTTTAGCTTAGAGAATTAACATTTGTCAAGACGAATTTATGGAGGCAGCGTGGATGTGTGGATGTCTCTTCCCCAGGCGCCACAGGCTCGCCGCTGCTCCAGGGCAGTGCTGGGAGCCAGGGCAGAGCCAGCCAGAGCCTGAGCCCGTCTCAGTGGAGCGGGACAGCAGAGCCATGATCTCCCCCTGGGACAGCCAGGCCTCGGTGCCAAGGCAACCACCCTGCCATGCAGCATAGACAAATGGTTGTGAGGGGTTTTTTTCTCTTTTCTCTTCCCCTCCTAGTTCTTGGCAGAAAGTAAAATGTCCCTTTTGTTTGGTTTCCTCCTCCCCCTGCCCCATCGCCTTTCTTTAAAGGTTGTGTTCCAGATTTTGTCAACCCACGTTGTATAATGAGCCTGGAGAATGGTGTGGGCATTGGCCGTGTCCCATCGAGGCTGTGGCAGAGCCACTCCTTGGGAGCTTGACCGTGGGGTTACCTGCTGCAAAACATCCTGTGTGCAGCTGCTGAGCAAAGCTCCCCTGTTTTTGTGTCGAGCTTCTGTGATCCACATGTGTTAGAAATGACAGGGAAGGTACTTGGAGAAAATTCTGAGATTTCCGAATCTAAATAATCCTGGGTTTCTACGTCAACCCTGCAAAACCATATGGAAATCAGGGACTTAGAGATAAACCCTGTTTACTTTCAGCAGCAGCCATTGCACCTGGGAGTTCATCACTCATGGGGCATTCAGCACTGTGCAGGAGCATGCAGTAATACTCTGCTTGGGATTTCTTCCTTTGGGCCTCTAAGAGGTCCCTATTCTTTCTTTCCCCCTGTTCCAGTGCACAAAGACAGGGCTGCTGCAGTTGCTGGGCTCTGCATCCTACGAGCATCCATCCAAAGGTCCCTGCATCTCATCTGGAGGTTGCTGGGATTGTTGATGTGGAGAGCATGGCATGACTCATGTCCTGGGCACCCGGGGAGGGAGAGGAGGAGGAGGAGGGCGTACTATAGGCTTTGTGTGTTGTGGAGAGGGACGCTGTGAGCACGTGTGTGTGTCAATAGGGATCTGTCATTCCAGAGGAAAACAGCAACGCAATTGTTTCTTGGCTCCAGTTGCTCTGCTGGTACTGGCAGCATGGAGAGCTGTAGCTGCTCATGTGGTGCAAGTGCTCCCCTCCCGGTGCCAGTGACAGGCAGGGACTGCTCCACTGGCTGGACCAGAGGTGGTTGATGACACCAGGGAGAGCTGGTGATGGCACCCATAATGGTGTCCTCTGTGGTTCTAGAGGTGCACCCTGCTGTGCTTCCACTCCTATCCCCAGTTAAATGGCACACCTAGGAACCAGATCCATTCTGGAGTAGCTGTGTGCTCCATCCCACTGGCAGCAGAGTGGGAAGTGGCAAAGGCAGAGCCAGCACTGGGGATGGGGCTGCCCCTGAGCTGGGGACTGGCAGCAGCTGGAGCAGGAGCTGAGCCTGAGTGTCCACTCCTGGCTCAGCCAGACATGAAGCCGCCCCAGGGGCTGATGCTGCATTCAGCCTTTTATCAAAGTATCTGCCCTTCAAAGGGCTGGTTGAAGTCCCAGACTTGTTGTTGTTGTTGTTTTGGCGTCTCTGCCATATAACACCTCCCTGCTTCAGTATGTATTTATTCCCTTACAAGTGCTGGAGCCATGCAGCCCTTCCCTGGCCTTGGACTAGCTCAGGGAGCACCTCTGCTCATCCTTCTCCAGAGATCCCCAGCCTTGAGAAACCCCCCAGTCCAGAATCAGATGCTCAGAGGTGGAGAAAGGATCTGACCCCCCTCCTGTTCCTTGGTGGGGTTTGTGTGTGTGCACACACACAGAGCACCATTTGCATTGCACTTCAAAGTGCCTGTGCTGCCTCCAAGGAAGGAAATAAATGGTGTAAAGGAATTTACATCCCAAGCAAGCAAGGCTGCTGGTCCATCAGGTTTCATCTGCTGCTGGGAGGTGCAGGGGTGCATGGGGGCTGCTGTGGGATGGTGGGTTCATCCCTGGAGCCACAGGTGCCAGAGGGTCAGTCCTAGCTTTGCTCCCAGCCCTTTCTTGACATCCTGGCTCAGAGGTGCAGGGGTGGACGAGAACCCATGTGTCAGGCTGTGCAAGATGCCAGCATTCATCCTCACAAGGAGGGGTGAGTGGCAAAACCACTTTGCAGGGCCAGCCTGGCTGTGGGGCGGCCCCAAACCGGCTCCTCCACTCCTGGCACGCTTCGGTCAGGGCGGGGTGTGAGCTCCAAGGGAAGCCGCCCTGAACGCTGCCATGGGGTTAAAGAGGGAGGAGAGCAGGCAGGTTTGGTCTCTTCCTCTCCTTCTGTGCCTGCTCCCTGTCAAATCCCTGTGGGGCCTTACAGGGAGCCAAAGGGATGCCTGTGGCAAGAGGCACTAAGTGGTCCAGGGCACTCCTAAGGGATTAGGACTCCCTCCCTCCTCCTCATCCCCTTTTCATCCTGTCCTGATTGCATTCCCTGGTGCAAAGCTGCTCTGGGTGTGGAAGCAGGTTGGACTCAGACCTTACAGTCCTGGAGGGAGGCCTTGGCTGTGCCAAAGGCCAGCAAGACAAATACGATTCTAAGGCTCCACTTGGAACAGGAGAAAGTTTTTCCGTTGGGTTTTTATAGCTCCCGGAAAGCAGGGATTTATTTTTGTTTTCTAAGACAAAAAATCCTCTTAGGAGCCGAGTACCCGCGGCAGTGCAGGGTGGGCGGCTGTGCATGTGCTGGGCTGGGGGTCTGGACTCCATCCATGGGGTCTGTGGATGCTGATTTCCACAGATGGAAAGAGAAGGTTTTGGTGTCCCTGATGTACAACTGGTCCCATTTGTGTACACATTTGCTGCAGCACCCGTGATGGCTCCGTGCCACCCCGGAGCTGTCAAAGGATGCTCCCACCCAGGGATGCACCTGCAGGAAGGGTCCTTTTCCTGGGGAAAAGGTTTTTTCCCCACTGCCTGCAGATGGATACACTGGGGGTTTTGGGGGGCTGATCTGAATTTCCTGGGATTGTAGGCTGGGGCCATTGAGCTCTTCCCAGTCACCCCTTCTTTGCATGGTGCAGGCTGCTCTTGGAGGGGTTTTGCTGGCAGGGGAGCTGGTTTCCATGGTAAAAACCTTAACAGCATCTGCCAAAAATCCGTCTCCTTGTTGGCCTGGCCATCTGGAGGGCACAAGGAAGCTTTGGCAGGGTGAGAAGGTGGCCATGGGCTGTTTTGGGTCCTCCTGTGTCACTGGTGGCTTGGAGGGGTCCCTCCCTCAGTCATTTATGCCCCAGGTGCAGGTTTGTTCTGGAATGCTGGAGGAACCCCAGTGTCACCAAGCCTGGTGGGGACAGGCAGGCTGGGGATGGGGGAGCTGTGGCTTCAGTGCTCAGGGAGGGAGGGTGTGGGTGCCACGCACTGGGATCGGGTGCCACGTTGTAATCGGATGAGCCAGCGCTGCTCCAGATGGACCTGTCAGCTCTTGTCAGTGCTGACACCCCTCTGGGTGTCCCTTCACATCCTCTCAGGCCACAGGGGCCACTGCCTGTCCCACTTTACTGGGTCTGCTTGGAGCAAGGGGGCCTAGAAGTGGTACTGTGTTCACAGAACCCACCAGACAAATATGCTGCTGTCCATGCTGTGGTTGTTCCCTGACAATCCATGGGTGTTCTTTAGTTTTAATGGAAAAAACGTGGCACGTGTGTCTGTCTGTCTGTCCCTGAGCCATCCTGTGGGACCTTGTTACTTTGCCACCTGTGTCCCCAGGTGCCACCCCACCACCCAAGATGGTTCACAGCTGCAGACCCAATGCTGGACAGTTGGTGCCTTTCCTTGGGGTCCCCATGCTACAGTGGGGCAGCCACCCTTCCCTGGATATTTGGTGTAGGACAAGTGTCTTGCTGAAAGCAGTGGACCAGACTGGGCTGGCAGGACTCGTACCTGCTCAGATGTGTAACAGAGGGCTTTGCTGTGTGCTAGCACAGCATATGGATGGGTCTGGGTACTTGTGGGCAAAGTGTCTCAGTGTGTAGGATCCTGGTGTCCACCAGGAGAGGTTTTAGGGCTCCACTCTGCACTCTTTTGCTCTTCTCTCCTTAAGCAATACTCCTTTCTCTTTCCTCTTGCAGCCGACGACCCTCCCACAGGGCACCATCAACATGAACCAGTGCACGGATGTGGTGGATGGGGAGAGCCGGACAGGGCAGAAGTTCTCGCTGTGCATCCTGACACCAGAGAAGGAGCACTTCATCCGGGCAGAGAACAAGGAGATCATCAGTGGGTGAGTGCAGATCTGGGCCTGAGTCACTGTTGGGCTCTTCCATTTTCTGGGAGGAAGAGGAGGGTGAGTTGGACCTTGCCCAGGGTTGGGTGCTGTGGCAGTGCATTGCATACCCAGGCTGGTCCTGGTGGGTGCTGGAGTGACCTCATGGTGCTTTTAGCCTCGTGCATCCCTGGGCAGACACAGAATCCTGGGCTGGATGCAGCCCACTCCCCAGTCCCATCTGACCTGCAAGGATGATTAAAGTATCATTGCTCACAGGGGTGCTACCACTGAGCTGCAGTGGCTCAGAAACACTGAAGATTAAGCCACTAAAATGAGCAAATCAGGGTAGATTTCCCATCTCCAGGTGTTGGATGGTGACCTAGAAACATCGTTTTCCATCACTCACATGCTATCTGGGGTTGAAGCTGGAGCTGTGAGGGTGCAGAGCTGTGGGAGAGCCGAGCTGCTGGCACAGAGTGAGGGACTACTGCCCACCTGTGAGCTTTTCCCATGTGGGTCTCCTGGATCTCAGTGCCTCCCTCCTAGACTTTGTTGACATTTGAAACTCGAGCAGGAAGTTGAAGGGATGAAGCACTTGCTCTTTCCCACTCTTCCTGAGGCTTGGCATCTCCTGCCTCCCCCAGCCCTGGCAGCAGCAGTCAGTGCTTTCCATTGGGATTTCTATTTCCAGGCATTTGCTTTGGTTGCAACTCCTCCTGTTTTGGCAAATATGTGTTGAAATAGACATTTTTCTACCCTGAGCTTGAGATTTTGATTAGATACATGTTATCTTGTGTTGAAACCTCCCTGCTCTTCTGAGACACATGAGCATGGGTGGTTCCCTCCCTGTGAGCCCTGTGAGGGCTGGCAGACCTGTCCTCCCCGACCCTGTTCACAGCAGTGGAGCTGCAGCAGCTGCAGAACTGGGATGCACAGGCACAGTGGAATCCCAGCACAGGGGAACCAGCTCCTCTCCTCCAGCCAAGGCAGGAGCAGTCACTACACCCCAAATCACGGCCAGCCCCCATGCCCTGCTCTCTCCTCCCTCTCCCCACGCTCCAGTTCACAGCTCAGCCTTTGTTGCTGGTCCTGCCTGCTGCGGGAGGGAGAGGCATTGCGGAGCGAGGTGGGGCTGATTTATTGCTCATTGGCCAGCGATGGGTTTTGAAGCAGCACATTTGCTCCTGACTGCAGGCATTAATCATCCCAGAGCAGTCCCACTCTGGGGCTGAGCCAGGCGGGTTTCGTTTGCAGTTGCAGCACGACATGAAGATTTCCCTGGCTGGGGGAGAATTTGTTACACGTTCATTTCGTCCTTCTGGCATTTATTGCTTAACCAAACCCCACTTGATGTGGTCATCTCCAAACGCTTTACAGCAGCAGCGTGCGGAGCAGGGGGAACAGGAGAGGGAAGCACACAGACATCTGAAGCAGGAGCATTTCCCAGCAGTCCTCAGACCCCTGTGGAGTTGCCAAAGATGCTGAGCAGGTCGTCAGGCTGCAGTGGAAGGGCACAGGAGGGTCCCCCCCAAGCGACTTGTGCAGGCCAAGTTCACATTGTTCTTCCTTGGACAAAAGCACTTTGTGTGCAGTGTGCGGGTGTTGGCACCGCCAAAGGGGGAAGGTCCTGCTGTCCCTCTCCACTGTCTTTCAGGATCTTGAATCGCTGCCCCATGTCGGCCTTGGCTGTGGCCTCACTCTTGCAGTGAGTGGGGTTTGAGCCAAAGCACCCTGAGGTCATCCCTCCTCCCCTCCTCTCCTGCCTGTTTTTTGTCCCCAAGAGCTGTTCTGGTTGATTTCTGGTACTGTTGACCGCACTGACCCTGACCAGGTCAACATCACTCCCATCCCTACATGCTTCCCCGCAGCACAGACCTCACCTTCTGCTTTCTCTGCCCTCAGGTGGCTGGAGATGCTGATCGTCTATCCCAGGACAAACAAGCAGAATCAGAAGAAGAAGAGGAAGGTAGAGCCCCCAACTCCTCAGGTAACCCCAGAGGGGCACACACACTGCCACCCAGACCCTTGCCTCCTTCTCAAGGCCACAGCCTTGCTGTTTTTCTTGGGGAGATCCTCTCAAACCCTCCAGATGAACGTTCTGCCAGCCTTCTGATGCTGCCTGTGCAGAGAGTGAGAGCTGGGGTGAGCCAGGACAGCAGATCCATGTGAACTAATTCCTGGTCATCACTTCCAGGGTGACACACTGCTGCTTTCCTGAGTGCTCTGGGGCCACATTTCAGCCCCGGGTGCTGTTTTGTGGCACTGGCCCTGCACACACTGTCCCAGGAGGGGCCACTAAACCATGTGGTCCCTGTGGGGACCAGGGAGAGGTGCTGTTCGTGGGCCATTTCAGCAGAAACAGGATGAAATTCCATCGGGCTCCAGTTACCCCCTTTGAGATGACCCCGGAGATAATGGGAATGAAAGGAAAATACTAAAGGCCAGGGCCAGGCTGGGAGCTCCGGGGCCGGAGCCGGGCTCTCCAGGGACCCGGCGGTGGCTTCGTGCTCACTTTGACTATAAATGGTAAAAAGTGGGGCTGGCCGTGACTCACTCGTTCCTGCCGGGCTCCCACGTGGCCAGAGTGGGGGAGAATCCCACAGATGGGGAACGTGACCCCGAGGCCACCCTCATCCCTCGCCGGGGCTGAGAACAGCCGTGTCCCTGAGGCTGCCTGACCTCCGGGCACGCGTCCTGCCGCCATGGGGGACCGGCTGGGAGGGCTCCTCCGGCCGAGCCGGGCTGCGGCACCGGGACCCGAAACAGCACCGGGGCTGCCCTGAGCCCTGGTTTTCAGGTCCCCTTTGATGGAAGTTCCCAGGATAGTCCTGGTGCAAACTGGGCCATGGGTGCATTTTGTGTTCCATTTGTCTGAGTAAGTTTCCACCTCGCCACTGGATCAAGGTGTTCTGGGCAATGGGGGAAACAATTACAGGGAATATGATCCTTCTTGCACACCAGGCTGAGTCACCTCCTGATCCTTACAGGAGGGATCCTTACAGCCCCTCCAGCCCCTTGAGTGCTGAGTCTGGTAATGCTTCAGGAAAATGCCTCCTCTCTCCATGACCAAGAGTTGAGGTGTTACAAGTTGTCCATCCTCAGTCCCCAGGGAGAGGGCTGGTGCATTTGGGGCACCCCAGTGAGTGGATGCAGCAGGGCAGGGATGCTCACCCCATCCTGGCACAACACTAAACCCACACTGGGTTCAGGAGGGGGCCGGGGAGGAGAGGAGAAGGGGCGCAGAGCCAGAAAAACATCATTCTGGGTTACATTTCGTTGCCATGGCAGCTTCTTGGAAACGATACAGGATCTGAGCTCCTGAGCACCAAATAAGGGAAGTGGCTGCAGAACGATGCTGGCTCCCCACAGGCAAACGGACTCCCCAGGTGCTTGGGGATGGGGCAAGCATGGACCCTCGTGGCACATTGCCCCCCTTGGCTTGGGGCAGGCCACTGCCAGCCCCATTCTGCTTGCTGCCCTCCTTCTACCCTCACCATCCTGTCACTCCCAGTCCCATGGTGCTGGACAAAGGCCCAAATTTACTTTGCAATGCCAACCTCCATGTGGGACCTGCTGCCCAGACAGATGCTGTGCTGTGTCAGTCACTCAAGCCACTGCAAAAGCAGAAGCAGCATCTTTCCTGTCTCCCAAATCCCACTGATGCAGGTGGCTGGTCTGGGGAAGGAAAGAGGATGCTGAGGGGAAAATCAGCACCAAATCCTGCTCTGTGAAATGGCTGATATACGGGTCACTCTCCATGTGCTGATGGAGAAAGGCTGATCTCTTTCTAAAGACAGCCACATGCTAATCTGGCAGCAGATCATGTCTTAGAGCTGCTCAGGGAAGGATGAACACCTTAGTGATTTTAAAAGAAGAATTTAAACAGTGGATATTCCTGCCATTTCTCACTCCCACATAGTTTTTCCTTGTCTGTGGTTGAGCAGAGCTTGGTTGCAGCCACACGCTCCTGTGGCATCAGGGCCCTTTTCAGCTCCCCCCATCATTTTGCATCATCCCTCTGCAAAATCACCAGGATGGGAGCAATGCAGGGAAAATATAATTTTTTGGACAAGGAGAATGAGGTGTTTTCACTTTGCTTTGCAAGCAGGTTGCAGTTTTAGGGGGAAAAGGGCAGGTTTCTCTTGCCCCTTTTGCCGTGGTGCAGTCAGCAGGAGAGACTGGACTGCCTGTGCCTGTCTGCTGCCTGTGGGAACTCGAGGCAGGGTTTGGGGCTGAAATGTGGGATTTGAGGCTCTGCCCTCTGTTTGCACAGGGGTGTGGCGGGCTCTGGGAGGCAGAACATGCCCAGACACACTTCATGCAACTGGAAGCTTGTTCTGCTGATTTTGGTGCATGGTGCTTTTTGGAGCTGTTCATACCCCTGAGCAGCAAAGAGTTAATGTCTCTGCTCCCTTCCAGACTTCTTTTTGGCCCACATCTCTGCCTAATTAAATACATATCTGCAAATAATTACATGGGGGTGTGTGTAAGGGATATATAAAAATACATACCCTGAGCTGGTGATTAGCTTCGAGCTTGGATCAATGAATGAGTGGTGGAGGGTGGAGGGGACCTGGTTGATTGGCCCAACCCCCTGCTCAAGCAGAGTCCCCTTGAGCAGGATGCCTGTGAACTCTGGATCGTTTACCTCCAACACTGCATTCCTTTAGTGTGAAATTTCCAAGGGGATTTTTTAAAAATTTGAGGTCATTTATTGCTTGTCATGGCTGTGCACAGAGCCAGGACCCACTCCCTGGGAGATCCCCAGTGGCACTGGCACAGCCCTGCAAGTGCCAGTTTGGAGGTGCAGGGCTAGGAGGAGGGGATGGAGATGCTCTTTGCAGCTCCTGTCCCCAACCTGTGGCTGCTGGATCATGCACTCCTGGGTTCTCCCTGCTCCATGGAAAAGGAACAAGCAGCTGGAAAACTTCCCACAATCCAGAGTCTTTGGAGGGGAGTTAATTGTCATTGATTTATTGGGGGCTTTAAGAAAAATAATTTCCGAATGCAGAATCTTAATATGACAACAGCAAAACATCTAACAAACAAAGTCAAGGAAGGAGTTGGGAAAGCTGCTGACTCTTTTGGGTCACACTCTGAACCTGAGCTGGCCTGGCCATGGCCACCAAAGTGGCATCATCCATCATCTGATGGACTTGGGAGGTCCTTGTTAGCAAGAGAAGCATTTGAGATGACGGGGATTGTTTTAAAATAGCATAAGGCAGTGACACATGGCTGAGCAGCCCTGTCCCCTCCCTGTTGTGCTGTGACACGTCATGGGCAGCACCCAAACCATGTGGGACCCGAGGGCCAAGCCCGTGGGGACCCTGAGTGTGGAGCTGGGGTGAACGCTCTAACCTTGCTGTGTCCTGTGTTCTTTCCAGGAACCTGGTCCTGCTAAGATGGCTGTGACCAGCAGCAACATCCCCAGCGCAGAGAAGGTCCCTGCCACCAAGTCCACGCTCTGGCAGGAAGAAATGAGGGGCAAAGACCAAGTGGACGGGGGCAGTGGCATCAGCCCAGCCCAGAGCCCTGTGCAAGGCCAGGCCGGGGCTGCCAGTGCCCTGAGGGATCCTGTGCTGGACAGCAAAGAAGGTGAGGGGCAAAAGTGCCAGCACTGATGTGACACTGGGGGGACCTTGTTTAGGCAGCTGAGCTGGCAGAAAACCAGCACAGAGGGAAAAGGTTTCCCTGGATTTGGTTCCTGGAGCATCCCAGCAGGGAGAGGGAGGCAGACCTGCTCCTTATTGTGTGGGGGCCACAGTGAGGCATTGCAAGCTGGAGTTCAGGAAGGAAAAAATTGGCATTATGTGCTGGATAATCACAGTGTGGGGCCCAATCCTGCCCTGGCAGGGAGATGGGGCTGCCTGCCCTCACACTGGGACAAAGTGAGAGGGAAAATGCCTTTTCTAGCCCCTCCACATCCCTGCCCAGGTACCCAGAGGGTACAGGGCCATATCATGCTCAGCCTGGCCATCCAGGCTACCACGTGCTGAGCTCTGCTTCCTCTTCAGCCCTGTTTATGTTTGGTCTCCATGATGATTCCCTGGAAGGTGCTGGTTCCGTGGCATTGTTCTCCCTGGAACAGTGGGGGCTGGGGACTCTTCCTGCCGGACCGTGGACAGGTCCTGGTGCTGTGGCCACTTCCTTACCTGCCCCCTCAGATGGGGAATGCTTTCCAGCAGCTCCTGCTTGCCAGAAGGGAGGTGTCCATCGCCTTGCACCCACAGAGCTGTGGCTAATGCTGGGCAGGGAAGGGCAGAGATGAAAATGGGTGCAGAGCAGTGACTGCAGCCACCCGTTTCTTGCTTCGAATGTGTTTCACCTGTGCAAGTCCAACTCAAGAGTTGGACCAGCATCCCCAGTTCCTTGCAGACCATTCCACTGTCTCTGTGGGCATGAGGGAGAAAAGCCAAGGGTGCAAGAGATGACACAGTATGGGACTGGGGCCAAGACTGTTTCTGCTCTTGCTTCCTACCCTTGTGCTGGGTAGAATTGGGGTGTTTTTTGTTAAAATCAGAGCTCAGACTTGAAACCAAGCACGATGACTCCTCTGTCCCTTAGACGAGAGCTCCATGAACGGAGACCGGATAGACTGCGGGCGGAAGACGCGTGTCGAGAGTGGGTACTTCTCCTTGGAGAAGACCAAACAAGACTCGAAGCTGGAAGAGCAGCAGCTGCCGCCCCCACCAAGCCCGCCCAGCCCCAGCACCCCGAACAACAGGTACAGTTATCCCAAATCGCCCTCACAGGAGCATGCCCAGCCCTTTCCTTCCCCAGGTACCCGATCAGGCGACCGAATGATTCACAGCTTCTCTCTGAACTCCTTGGACTCGAAGAGCAGTTGCCCCATGCACAAGGACTCCAGCAACAAAGATGTAGGAAGGGGAACTGAAAACTCGGGGCGTCCCCTTTCTTTTAAAGCCAGCCGGCAGTACACCACCCTGGCCGACGTTCCCAAGGCCATTAGGATCAGTAATCGTGAGGCCTTCCAGGTGGAGAGGAAGCGGCTAGAGCGGAGAACCCGGGCTCGTAGCCCTGGGAGAGAAGAAGTGGCCCGGCTCTTTGGGAATGAGAGAAGGTAAGGGATGAGTGACTCATCTCCCTGCATGCTTATAGCAGCACCAAGGTTGTGTCCCCACCACAGCCTGGATAAAGGAGGTGGAATTTTCCAGGTGAAGTCCCTTTGTGTTCCAGTGCTCCTGGATTTAAGGATGCCCATCCACACCACCCAGGTGGAGGGATGTCTTTAGTAGTGCCAGCCTGCCTGGCTGCTCTGGGGACAGCTGGCTGAGGTGGGCTATCACCAAGTCATGGAATTATGGAATGGTTTGGGTTGGAAGGGACCTTAAAACTGATTTTGTTCCACCCCAATGCCATGGGGTTCCACCCCCCTTCCACCAGCCCAGGTTGCTCCAAGCTCCATCCAACCTGGCCTTGGACACTTGCAGGGATGGGGCAGCCTCAACTTTGGCCAACCTGTGCCAGGACCTGCCCACCCTCATAGGGAAGAATTTCTTCCTAAAATATCCAATCTCAGCCTTCTCTGGTGTTCAGTGGTGTTGGGTGACCATATTTGCCATGCAGCCCACCCTCCTGGTCTGCTCCAGGCGTGGCACACGCTGGGAACTGGCACCATTAATTAGGTGAGTTCACTAAATGGTGTTAGTGCCAGGTGTGTTACGCAACTGCTTAATGAGCTGAGAGAGGTTTCAAAATGTCACGGCATTAATCTGGGAGAGGAGGGAGAGGCGGGTGCAGCGCCAAGGCAGGGCTGCAGAACAGCTCAGTGTGGAGGAGGGTGGGAAGGGCATCCGCGTGCGCCGGCGTGCCGGGTGCTCTCCGGGAGACGCCAAGGACGGGCTCCACTTGCCCTGGGAGAGACACATTTGTGCAGTGAGGGCAGTGGAGCACACTGGGAGACAGGCCCCGGGCGAGAGGGCCGCCTGCCAGTCTGATTTTCGTGCCCTGGTTTTCCTCCGGGCATGTTCTCTCTCGCACAGTTTCAGCAGGAGCTTCTCCTCTATTTCTTCCCAGCCCCTAAAGGACTGTTTTCCAGCCTGGCTTCTCAGAGCTGGGAGCAGGTTTGGGATGTACAGCACAGCTTTGTGCTGGTGCTGCCAGTGGGTAGGAGGATCCCAAGTCTGGCCCACAGAATGCACAGTGAGTGCTGGACTGGGAATAAATGAGGAGAGCTCAGGTTTGGCTTCCTCTGCCATGGGAATTGGCTTTTCCCCAGGATGGAGTAGGAGGATGTCACACTGGTCCCTTGGCCATCCTGCCTGGGCTGAAAAAAGGCTGGTGGCTGCAGGTTTGCAGGCTGAGCTGGTGCTGCCTGTGGGAGACATTGTGTCCCTTCTGGGTTTGCTTGCACAGGATGCCCTGGCCAGTGCCTGTCCCCAGTTTGGCAGGCCAGTGCATTCATCCAGTGCCAGCAGTCCCTTCCTCCAGCCCTGGGATATCATGCAGCACTGGGATCATCCTGCACAGAGCTGGGGAGCAGATTTACAACAGATTGCAGGGCCCAGAAGAGGACGTTGCTGCCAGAGACTGTCCTGCTTTAATGTCAGCCCCAGCCCAACTGGGGCTTTATCAGTATTGTCAGGAATTGCCCTGTATCAACCCAGGGCCTTTATCAGAGCAGGACAGGTGTAGGGAGAAGGGCAGGCACTGCACCAGGCACTGAGGACTTGCTACCCATGGGGCTGAGCCCAGTCCAGCTTTTGGGAGGGGGGTGATGGCAGAGTAAGGTGAGGGGTCCTCACCTGCCAGAGGGTTTGGCCAGAGATTGCAACCTGCTGTGCTGAAGGAGTGTGCTCTGAACAGGGATGGTTCAGTGGATGTTCAGGGATGGGCACGTTTGTTTTGTCCTCTGGTAACCTGGGAATTGGCCTGTGCAGGTGGTGTGGGTGGAGAGGTCCTGTGTCCCACAGCTGGGACACCCATGTTGGAGCTCTCAGGTGGACTCAACAGAGCACAAAGACACGGTCCAGTGTCGCACCAGAGAATTAACATTCCCCAGCACCCTGCTCAGCTTGGCTTGGCTGCTTTTTAAACTTGAGTTTACTTAGTGCCCATATCCCTCTCATTTTTCTCCTCCGAGCTCAGACTGTGCTGTTTGGGGTTGAACAGATACAGTAACTCACTTCCATGCTGTGGAGTTGGCTTTTTCCTCTTGGTTTAACACCATTTCTAATAATCCTTCTCAGTAACCCACTAACATGTCAGGGAACACTTGTTCAAAATCACTTGCCCCATGCCAATCCCGAAGGCATTGTTCAGATCTGCCTTTCAGTACAGCCAAACAAATTACCTCTGATTCTGTTGATATTTTCAGCTCTTCCTCCCATTTTTTTGTATACATCAGTGCAAGTGTCAGAGCTATGGATGGAAAATAATTATTTTAGGCACCCAGTGCTGCATCCTGAGTGACACACCTTGGGCTTAGCTCCAGATAAAGCTGTTTGTCATGGCTTCTCCTCCTGCTTCCTTATTGTAAGAGATCTTACGTGACTCAAGTCCAGGAATTCTCCCTGTTGACCATTTATACCTGACTCTGCCTCCACGCCCCGTGCAGCCGTCTGGGCTCGCAGCCACTCAGAGCCAGGAATCAGAAAACAGGAGATAATCTCCATGATTTTGGCGGAGCGGCAGAGTGCGAGTTCCCTCTGCTGGCACGTGGCAGGACGGGGCTGTGACACCCGCTGGGATGTCCGACTGGGCTGGGGGAGAGGGGCTTGGCCAGAGAGGTGGAGCCATCTCCTCTCTCCCATCTCAGAGCCATCCATAGGGCAGGGAAGCCCCATGGATGAATCTTGGAAGTTTTGCACACAGAATCAGAACTGAAAGGAGCTGCAGGGATCGGTCTCCATGTCCCAGCTGGGGCTCAGCAGCTGCAGGGATAAACCCTGGCACATCTCAGCAGGGTGCCAACAGTTTTGGGAAGGAGTCCCTGAGATGCAGAGACCTGGAGCTCCTTCCTCTGGATGTGCAGCTACTGACTCACCCACCTTCTGCAGCAACCTGGGGAGCACCAGGATTTCTGGTTGGCAAGCTTGGCCTTTTTTTGCAATTCCAGGGGTGCAGCCTCTAAATCCACAGCTTTCCCATTGACCCCCATGTACTTGTCACACTGGCAGGAGTCCACTGTGGCATCTGCTGGACCTGCTGAGGAGTGTGCTCGGGGGCTGAGGTGTATTTCCAACCTCAGTAAACAGCAGAACTGCCTGAAATCACTTAAAAGATTTTTCTTTCTCAAATTCCTTCTCTGGAGCTTCTTGAGATGCAAAGCTCAGCTCTGAATTCTGCCTCTCCCCATACAGATGAGTGTCTGCTCTCCCAAATACAGGTTTTTTCTCCTTGTAAAACTATCCTCTTCATACTTGTGGACCTCTTGGGGAAATTATTCTTCCTTTCCCTGACACTCACTATCTTTCTTGCTGCTAAATAATGAATGAATCCAATAAAAACAAGCCCTTTTTTGCAATCAAAGAAAATCACTTGAACGATGGCTCGTGCTGGTTTTTAGAGCTTTCCTTCCCACTGCACCCCCCCCACACTAACAGTGAGATCTGCAGCCTGGGTTTAGTGGCCTGGAAAAGATTAACAGCCTGCATGGCCGAGGAATTCCTTGGGATGAGCTTTTTTAGTTGAACAGCACTAAATGGCACTGCAGCTTTTAAAATGCTTCTTTTCCTACCTATCCCAGCCTTGTTTTGTCCACACGGAGCTTCGTGCAGAGGGAGCAGCTCTCTCTGACACGTTTTGGAGGGGTGGAGAGCCCTTCCCTCCCTGTTCCCCCAGGATCTCTGGCAATAACATCTCTGAAATGTTGACCTAATGGAAAAAAAAAGATTCTTTCCTGTAATCCGGATGATATTAACCCTTGGGGCTGTGATTTGGTTGCAGTGATTTATTTTCCTCCTCCCCTTTTCAGTGACAAATGAACTGGAATGATTTTGATTTTGTTTTGTATGTAGATGCAGAGATATAATTTCCTCTTCTGTTCATTCATTTTCCAGCCTTGTTTTCTTCCAGGTCTTGTTGCTCTCCACCTTCTCCTGCTGTGTTGCTGTGTGACGTGTCCACCTTTACTTCGCCTGCTTCGCTACCATCTCATCTCAATCTCAAGCCGTAGAACAACCTGGTGGTGCAGCCCCTTTCATGAGAAATCAACTTGCTTTTGATTTTATGTTTTTTTGGTTGGGTTTTTGTTCTTTTTTTTTTTTTTTTCTCCTGATGTTTTTCTTCAGGCCTTCACTCAGTAGGGCACAGACAATGTGAATTCATGGATCTCTTATTCCCTCCTAAACTGAGACTCAGAGAAGGCTGGGCCAGTGTAAAAAGGGTTAAAAAATTGGGGCTCCAAAACAATTCCCAGTCTGTCAGTGAACATGGATTTATGTTCCACAACCTGACTTATGTTGACTGTCTCATAAGCAGAACATCCCAAGGAAACTGGAAGCTCTGCACAAACCCAGGATCTGCCCAGTCCCAGTTTGCAAGCTGGGAGGCAGCAGGGCCTGAACAGAGATCCCATCAAAGATCTTTGAATTTACAAAGTAAAGTCTTCCCCACCAATTTTGTCCCTTCCTCTTTGGTTGTGTCCTGGCAGCCTGGCTCTGAGCAGCAGTGGGGGCCCCCAGACCCCTGGGGGATGTGATATGCTCAGTCTCTTCCTCTCATTTATGGAATTTGGTGCAAATTCTGGTTGAAAACTGAACAACTCATGGGTTTTGAGCCCTTAACCTGCTGTTCTTTTTTGTGGGAAGTGTTAAAACTGGGGTTTTTTGGATAACCTGTTTCCTCTCATGTGGTGGCCGTTGTGATTTTCATGCACATTAGAGGTTCACACAGAGCAAGCAGCCCCAAGTTTAGATGTGGCACATGTGGGTCCAGATTTTGTGTCAGGAAACCACCTGAACTGAGCTTTTTGGGGAGGTTTGAAACAGAGCTTTAAACCTCACATCTTGGAGCACAGCTGGTGTGTGCTGGTGGTGGGTTATTGCTTCATGTTCCCAGGATGTGATTAAAGACCTGAGGTTGATTCTTGCCCAAAACCCTGGGAATGCAAACCTGGACACCAGCAGGTCCTTTGAAAATTCCAAGGCTTCCTCTCCTGTGGGCCAGGTAGCACCTTTTAATGCTGAACTAGCACTTTTAATTCCACCTGCAAAGGCCTGTTTGCTTGTCCTTAGGAGCCATTTGGTTTTGGTCCAGGGTTGGCTCCTGCTCCATCCACATTTCTTCATAGTTCTCCATCCTCAGAGACACAAGTGCTGTGGTGTGATGGGCCACCAAGGCAGTGTCTGAGAGCCCATGTTGTGCTCCCTGCTGTCCGTATTGGATTTGCAGCCCCCTTCAGAGGAGGGAAGGGCCCCAGGTTTTTCAGGGAGTTCCCTGCCATGGCACAGGGTGCTCATCATCTCATTCCCCTTCAGCTGGTGCACCCTGCATGCCAGACCCATAGTCTGTAGGCACCAATGGACACTCCTTGTTCCGTGCAATCCTGTGGATGTTCCCTGTGTGGGGCTGAGTTTTTAGAGGGTACCTATTGCAGTGAACACACTGAGGAACCTAGAGTCCCCCCTTTACTTCTGCACCCCAGCTTGGTCTGACGTGTCCGTGCTGTGTGGACTGAGGGGCTGTCAGTAGCTGCAGTGGTAGAGGATAGAGCCAAAGCTTAAGCCCAAGCTGCTCCATAGTCCCTGCTTCCCAGAGGGCTGTAAAATCCACAAGTAAAATGTTACTGTTGGTTTCACAAGGGTTTTCTAGTTATTTAAGATGCTACATGTGGAGCTGAATATAGTGTGAGGTTTTTTCCCACTTTGGCCCTGGGTAGAAGGATGTGTGTTTTACCCTGGATTTGATCACACTGGAGCTTACAGAGAGACAAACCAAAAGCCAGGTGTGCATGAACACTGGGTCAAGCAATTCTGCATCCTTATATTTGTGGGTTTGTACAGCTCTGTGCAGTTGCTGCTCATGTGTTTAAACCCTCTCTGGTTTCCCTTTTCTCTCTGTTTTCCAGGCGATCCCAAGTAATTGAAAAGTTTGAGGCATTAGATATTGAGAACGCAGAGCACATGGAGACAAACGTGTCAGGAGGTGCTGCCCTTTCCAGTGAGACACGGCAGGGCAGGAGCGAGAAGAGGGTTTTCCCCCGGAAAAGGGTGAGCTGCCCAGCTGAGGTCTCCTGGTGGGCTTTGGAGAGTGGCACCTGGGATCCTGCAGCACAGGATAGAGGGTTTAGCCATAGGGTTTGTCCCTGGGTGTGGATCTGGATTCACAGGCAGCTCCTGCAGGAGCCACATGCTGTGTGTGCTCAGTCTCTGCAGGTTTGGCACTCTCTGCTCTGCTCCTTTGGCCAAGGAGTAGAGTGGAAAATCAGGCTGTTTTTTCTCCTTTTTCTGAAATATAAGGGCAAACTTCAGATCTAGCATGGCAGGACACAGGATGGGGTGAAGTAACAAAAGAAACAGGCAGTTTTGAGAGTCCCAGATATGCTTGGATATATTGGGAACAAATTAATGCCTGAGAGGAAAAAAAAATGTATTGCCAAGGAAATGACACTTGTTCTGAGCCTGAGATGCCCCTTAAATAAAGCAGATTTTTATGCCATGAGCCAAGAGAGCAGGACTCTGTCCTAGTTCCTGCACTGATCTGGGCTAATCCTGTTCACACAGGACTTCACCTGTGAAGGAGCAGCCGTGGGCTCCATCCTGGACGTGTCTGCATCTCCTCTGTCCCCACATCGCCGGGCAAAGTCACTGGACAGGAGGTCCACGGAGTCCTCTATGACGGTGAGCCAGTGGGGCCGTGTTCCCTGCCTTGGGGGAGTGGGTCCCGTGGAAACTGGGCTGTCTGCTGCTTTCCTCATGGTCAGCATGTAGGACGTTTCAGTTTCAGTGACCTGAATCAGACGTGACTGATCTGAGAGTCACAGGGGCTCAGCTGGAGAAAAGCCACGCGTTTTGCCTGTTGCAGAATTTAAAACACAGAGTCTTGCAAGGAGCCCTTTTCCTTAAAGTACAGCAGCAGCTTGGGAAACAAACCTATTTTGCCTGTTATTTTCCCCTGGAATACCCAGTTTCCTTGATACTTTCCTTGATGTGTTAGACACTGATGCTGTAGGTCACCCTGGAGGTCGCCTTGCCAGGCCAGAGTCTCTCTTTGCCCTGTGCTGTCCACCAGCAGAGGCTACAGTAGGGTATTTCCAGCTCAGCAGAGGGTCAGTTCAATTTCTGGACTTAGACCAGCCACTGGGTCATGACTGATGCATGTTCATACAGTCACAGAATCCTAGAATGTTTTGGGATGGAACGGACCATCTCATTCCACTCAATCAAGCTCCTTCCAAGCTCTCTGTTTCCAGAGAGCCAACACATGTCCCATTTTTCTAATGCCACTTCCTTGATGTTTATGCAGTTGGAAATGGGTGTGAGTGGGATGAAGGCTGCAAGGAAGGGTTGAACCTGCCCTCCTGAGCTTTCCTCCCTTTGCATATTTCAAATGCTCAGCAGACTTGGAGGCAAACAGTACAGAACAAACACAAAATGCTCTCCTCTCCCTCACCACCCTTCTGCAGGGACAAAATAAATACACTTGCTAATCTCTCAGATAGATTACAGAGCTACTGTAAATACAAGTTTTGTGGATAGATAGTTTCTATTCAAGGACTTCTCAGAAAAATGCAGTAGCTTGGTGTTCTTGGAGCTTCTCATGCTGACTTGTACAGCCACAAGAGTGAGTTTTAAATTCTTGATAGGAATAAAAATGTGCAAGAAGTGCATATGAAGTGGCAGTGCACATTATCAAGTGAAGGGAAGAAAATCATGCAGGTTTAGATTAGGTATTAGGAAGAAATTCTTCCCTATGAGGGTGGGCAGGCCCTGGCACAGGTTGCCCAGAGAAGCTGTGGCTGTCCCATCCCTGGAAGTGTCTAAGACCAGGTTGGACAGGGCTTGGAGCAACTTGGTGTAATGGAGGGTGTCCCTGCCCATGGCAGGGAGTTGGAACAAGATGATTTTTAAGGTCCCTTCCAACCCAAACCATTGCATGATTCTGTAATTCAGTCATTTACTTTGCCTTGTGTTTTTGTGGAGCAGAACTGGGTTCCCACCACCATGGAATCACTCAAATGTGGGATATGCTGCCCCACAGTGCAGGTTTGATTGAATGGCCTTCCAGATCCCAATTTCCATTGCTCCCCTTGCTGTAGCCAGTTCCAGACACTGCAGCTGGATTTGACACACTGCTGTCCTTTCTCCTCCTCCACTCTGCAGCACGTGGAGCAGCTGGAGGAGCTCAGCCTCGAGGGAGTGAAAGCATTTCCCCCACATCCTTCCCTGTGCACGGGCAGGCCTGGGAGGAGGGGCTGGCAGCAGTTATCCCACGCTGTCTTGGTGCTTTTCTCAGGAATTTGACATCCCCATGCACCCACTTTGGAGGAAAGAGCAGGTGTCATTTGGATGGTGCAGGGCTCAGATTCCCTGTATTTCCAGCCTTGGGAACTCAGCCTGTTTTGAACCCTGCAGCCTTGCATCAATAGCACATAGTTTTTCTTTCACAATATATAACAGAGGGACAAAACTGCCTGAAGTCTTGCTAATTTCTGTTTGTCTTTCCTCTGTAATGCTGGTGGAGCAGTAGGAAATTGCAAGAGAAAATGGTAGGAAGGGAACAGCCTGAATATATCATGCATCAGGTCTCTGCTCCTCCTGGGTGCAAATATTAGTCACCACACAGTGTAATGATCCAGTCTGGACTAGATAACCTTTAAATGTCCCTTCCAGGCCAAACTAATCTATGATTCTATGAATTTAACTGTTGCTGGTCTCTTTTATTGCTGCACTGTGTTTTATCAAGTTGCTGCTGTTGCCTTCTGGGCACAGACACTTCTTCCCTCTCCTCTGATCCCTCTCTCCTTTCTTCCAGCCCGACCTGCTGAACTTCAAGAAGGGCTGGTTGACAAAGCAGTATGAGGATGGGCAGGTGAGTCAGGGGGAAGCTCTGCCCTTTATACCCACTCACTTCAACATCCTGGCTATGGTGGCTGCACATGGAGCTGCTCTGGCAGAGCCCTGATGTCCCTGCTGGGTGGATCAGCCTTGGAGTGAGAGTTGCTGGTCCCCTGTCCTTGGTGGGGGTTCAAAGCCCCACAGGAGGATATCATATTGTGGGTTTCTAGGGAGCCAGGGCAGCTTGGATAGCAGCACTGGTTTCATGTTCCTGTTCTCTGTTTATCAGTCTCATCTCCCTTGCAACCCAGCGACCTCTTTGGTGTCAGTGATGAGGCTCAGGTAAAGTCTCCTGAGCACCAGGGAAACAGCAAGACCAATAAATAAATAAATAAATAAATAAATAAAATAAAATGCCTTCGAGTTGACACTGAGGGAAGCAGATGGTGCTGCTTTCCCACTGCCTGCTCCTCAAGGGATGTGGGATGTGCTGCTCCATCAGAGTCTGAGTGGTGGACACTGATGCCAAGGCAGCATGGATGGTCCTGGCTGTTTGCAAACTGCCCCTTCCCTGGATTTCCTTCCTTCCTGCTCAGCTGCTGAGGGAAAATGAGGGTGACTTGCCTATGGCTGTGAGTGCTGTGGCCTGAGCTCTGCTGTGGGTACTGGAGCTGAGGGCACATCCATAGCCAGCTGAGAGAGATCCAGCCACTGGATTGTGCTTTATTGACTGAAAGCTGCCTTGAGTGAGCCTGTGTCTGGCTGGGAGCGTGCAGGAGGGAGATTTGTATAGAGCAAGGGCCAGGAATAGACTCCAACTCAGTTTCTAGGTACTGCAGATAAAACATGAATGTTTTACTGCTTTTTGTTGTTGTTGTTAAAAGGCTTTCAGTGCAGTCCCTAAAAGCAGCATCTTGATGGGAAGGCTCCAGCTGCCCCCATGGTTCTCATCATGTGTCAGCATCACATGCAGAGTTGGTGCTGCTGAGGGTCCAGTGCTCTGCAGTGTGGCAGCACCGGAGGATTTGGGGTCCTGGTGGTGCAAACCACCACCATCCCTTGCCTTGCTGCCTGTTTGGGTCTCCTCTTCTCAATGACGCTGGGTGTGGAGCTGGGAGCTTGTCCAGCTGCCTTCCCATGGAGCATCTCTGCCACCTGAGCTGTGTTTGCACAGGTGGGGAAGGAGCAGGATTGTAACTGCCCCATCTTGGTTGTTTCCTAGTGGAAGAAGCACTGGTTTGTGCTGACTGACCAGAGCCTGAGATACTACCGGGATTCGGTGGCAGAGGAGGTGAGTGTCTTCCTGTCGGTGTTCAACCCATCACTGCACCCAGGGGAGCTCCCAGTGCTCCCAAACTGCCCCAAAACAGGTTGCCTTCCCAGATGCCAAGGTCCTGGAACATCACTCTTCAGACTTTTGTGCTTCTCAGGGACCTGCTGTGCCTCCCTGTGAGCACACTGTGCTTTGGGCCTGCAGAGCTTTGCAGCTGATTTTACCTCTTCCCTCTGCAGGCAGCTGACCTGGATGGAGAAATCGATTTATCCACGTGCTATGATGTCACTGAGTACCCAGTTCAGCGGAACTACGGCTTCCAGATCCACGTAAGGAAAATGTGGAGAGAAGGAAGAGTCTGGCTACAGGGCAGCTGGTGGGGTGTTCATCTGTGAGAAGGGAAACATCTCCCCAAACACCCAAGAAAGGCTACCCATCACCCTCCACAATGCTTGAGAGAGCTGTACCTTTGGGTCTGAGAGCCAATTTTTTGGCTGGGGAAGAAGGAAAGGGAAAGTTTTGTCTCAGCCTTAGGATCTCAGCTATGAAAAAATTAGCCTAATTGCTGGGACAAGCTAATTCCCACCAGGAGCATGCTGGCGGATGGAGGGGCTGGGTGTGAACTCTCTTTGGGGCAAGCAGTGCCCCAGCGCTGTGGGCTTGGGAGTGGGTACAGAGTGGTTTTGGGAGGGTGGGAAAGTGCTGATGGGTGCAGTGAGCTGCTCTGAGCTGTTCCTCCTCTCTCCCCAGACAAAGGAAGGGGAGTTCACCCTCTCTGCCATGACATCAGGCATTCGCCGCAACTGGATCCAGACCATCATGAAGCACGTTCGCCCCACCACTGCTCCTGATGTAACAAGGTAAGGGGGGAGTGTAGCAGCCCCTGCAGTTGAGTGGTTTGCTGTGCAGGAATAACTCTTCCTTCATCCCTTGTCTTTCCTCTTTCTGAGCCTGTCTGTTCCTGGAAGCTGTGACTCTTTCTCATGTCCCTTTCTCTGGGCGTAATTTGCATACGCTTTGTGGGGACACTGATATGCTGAGTTATTGTTACATGTGCAGATTTCAAAGAGGGTTGAAAATGTGGCTTTAATTTGTGCATAGGAATATGAAATACTGTTCCTATATCAAGACTCCTCTGGATTCCCACCAGGTATTGTGAAACCACTTGGATTGAGTTGTGCTGGGTTCCCCCTTTCCTCTGGCTACTGTTCAGCACGAGCTGCCCAGCCCCTCTGCGGGTCACAGCAGCAGGAGCCCAGGGTTCAATTTAGAAGCTGTTTGGCTCTGATCTATTTTAAACTCCAGCCAGCAAATCGTCTTCCCTCCTATTCTGATCTTCCAGAAGCTGCAGCAGCTGGTTCCCCTTACACATAAGTAACACTGACGTCTCCTCCTGTGCCAGTGCCAGAGGAAGGGACCCCCTGCGTCACAGAGTACCTTCTGTGGACGCTTGTGGCTGTGGGTACAGGGTGTTTGGCCTTCTCACAGCTGACCCTGCTGGCCACACTCGTACAGGCCACTTCTTACAGGCTCCATGGACATGGCCACACCACTGACTCTGTCTCCTGTCCTTACTGTAGCTGCAGCAAGCAGGTTTTTGCCAGGTTTGTCCTCATGTTCATGGAATGGCTCTTCTCACCCAGTGCTGTTGACCTTGAGATGCTCCAGCCCCTCCTTCCCTATCCCACTTGGCACTCAGCTGCTGTTTCCCAGCCCTGCCCGAGCTCTGGTGGATCTCACGGGGATCTTGGGAAAGCCACCTCTCTCCTCACTCCTGTGTATGTTTGATTTCCATGCAATCCCAGGAAAAACTTCTCTTTGAAACTATCCGTGCTGAAGCCCAGGTTGGAAAACTGTGTTCTCTCCTGTATTAACGTTCTGTGGTTTGTATATCTCGTGATTCACTGCATGCTCTTCCTTTTCTGCACCTCGGATGAGAAGTCCTGCAGTTTCCATTTATTTTTCTTTCTTTTCTTCCCCCCCTTCCTTTTTTTTTTTTTCCTTTAAATAAAAGCCAGAGAGAAGGGAAGAAGCAACCTGGTGTTGACACTTGATTTCCCCACACTGGTATCTTCCGATGTGACTAGATATGAAGATGAAGACCAAGGAAATTTGAGGGGACCTCTCTGCCTTTAAAGAGCCACATGTATTTATGGTTGCTCACAGGTTACTGCAGCACGATAGTCCTGTGCTCACTGTCTGCACCTGCTCTGAGCCCACGCAAAGTGGTTTCACTTGGCTTTCCCTCTGAGAGGGTCCAAGCGCAGGTCCTGGCTGGGCAGTAACTTGTTACACTGCACAAATAGACTGTGAATCCATCCTGAGCTGGGAAAAGGGAATTGTGTGTGTGCTTCTGTCGTTCCCCACTGAGCTGGTTTCGGATTGGGGAGAGGCTGGTGTGGGTTAGTCACGTTGCTGAGAGGTCCCGTGCTGTGTGTGCAGCAGGGCTGCCTTCACCGGGTGTGGGCTATCCCAGCGCATCCCGCCTGGCTTTGGGATGCCACCACATTCCACACCCAGGAAGCGGCTTGTGAAGGGGGCTGCTGGAAAGCCGAAGGACAGACTGCCCAAGGCTCACAATGGAGGGGTGGCAAACACTGGCACATTGTGGCCAGGGTGCAGGGGGGATGTTAGTGTGGGTGCTCGGCGTGCCGGGAGGGTGACTGACAGCGTTATCCCCATCCCCGGGGCTGGTCCCGCTCTGCACATTCCTGCAGCCCTTTGTTGTATCTCATTAACCTGCTGCCCTGTCTCCACCCAGCCAAATGCACCTTTTCTGGTTTCTCAAGTCCTAATGACTGTTTATATTGCTGTGTGTGTCAGCACCCGGCATGGGGAGCAGATGCTGCTCTGCTGCCTGCCCTCAGCAGTGCTCCGCAGTCCCCAGAGACACTCATTACCCTGCTAATGATGATGGGGCAAATAGGAAAAACCCCCAAGAAGGCACTGGATCCATATTTAGCTCACAGCCCTGGGGAGGCTGAGTTCCCCAGTGCTCCCCCAGTTCCCTGCAGCCTTCGTGTGCTTGTTGCCACAGCGTGCTCAGCTCGCAGCTTGTACTGCTCCCACACCCACCCCTATTAAAAAAAGCCCTTTTATTTTGACCTATAAATAACACTGGGAGGCAAAGACACCCCCCCTATGTGATGTGAATTAATTTGTCTGGAATGGAGGAGATGGGAAGTGTTTGAGTAGAATTAATAGCCATAGGGCACTTGCAGGAGATGAAATGAGAAACTCTGGGTCAGTCTTCTGAGTCTCTTCACTCTGTTCCCAGTGGCCGTCCCTCCACTCCCTGACACACATCCCCATGCCCTTTGGAAAGCAGCAGAGAAGAAATGAGCTTGTGAGAGGTGACACCTCTAGAAATACTGAGATTTTTCTATGTGGGATTTAGAACAGCATAATTTCTGTGTCCCAACACCATCTGAGGGGCCCTGGGACCCCCATTTTTTTCTATTGCTCCTCTCCATATTAAGACTCAATATCATCCCCATTTCTCTTCTTCAAAATGCAGCTGTAATCACTAACTGACTCCAGATTGAGAGCCTGGCTCTGGAGTTGTGGTTGAGGAGCAGTGACGTTTCATCGTGGTGCCTTTTGGGTTTATTTTATTAGCTGCAAGTGACAGCGCTGAAGAAAGAATTATCTCTGAGCTGGTTTTAGCCTGTAACTGCCAGAGCTTCTCAAAACCCAGCTCTACTGAGCCTGTGGGTTGATGGTGGATGACAGCGCATCGGAAGATACTAGCCCAGCCCCATGCAGAGCCATCTCTTCTGCTCCATCCTTTGTTTTGGGCCTCTGCACATCCCTGAGGTTGTTGGCTGTGGGAGCTGGGGTGCATTTCCGAGGCAGGAGAAACCGTGATGCTGCTGCTGCTCCCAGTCATGGCAGTCTCAATGCATGTGGTCCCAGGGAGCTGCTTTCCAGTTCTTCCAGAAAGCTTTTTGAGGCTGTGCTGGAGGGTGGAGCCCCGGGGGGACGCTGGAGGAAGCAGGGAGAGCCAGGAGTCAGCCTGAGCAGCAGGTCTGTGCCATAGGAGACCTCTTGGGAGCTTCAGATAGCAGAGAGGGTTCAGCAAGTGTGCACCACTCCTTTGGGACAGGCTTCCTCCACAGGCTTAGCATACTGCTATTTTCTGTTTTAATTTTGATGTGCATGTTACAAGGCTGGCATGTCCACATGTGTTAAGCTAATACTGCATTATGGATTATCTATAGGTTGGAAACAGTATTACCTTCCCATATTAACTTTCCCTGCTTGACGAGTATGTCTCCCCCCTCAACCCACCACCCTCAGCACTAAAAATCATTCCTTGCTTGAGCAATCGACGTTTCTAGTGATTTCCACAGTGTGTTGAATAAGTTGCTATCTCCTTGCTGCACTGATGCCTGTGTGTACAGGATGCATCCCGGTGCTGGGGGGCTGCCCATGAGGCTGGGTGCCCTGGGAAGGTCTGTGCCTTCAGTGCAGATAGTGGCACGGAGAAGTTTTCGACCCTTTGATATTTTGCCAAGATGGAGGGAAACTTCCCCTTGTTTCCCCAGACCTCTCGCAGCTGCTCTGTGCTTCTCCACCCCACAGCTCCAAAGCCAGCCTGACTTTGGTGGGATTGATTGGTGGCATCCTCCCCTCAAGCACGTGACTACGGCCCTGCTGAGCAGTTGGTGTGCATGGAGCCCCACAGCCAGGGCGCTGGAGGAGCTTTCAGAGCTTCTTTCCCCCTGGCAGCACAGTTTGGGGTCGCTGCCTCAGCCATGGGCTGCTGTTGGGTCTTGGTCATTGGCCTGGATGTGGCTGCCAAGCAGGAGCAAGGTTGGGATCAGCCACTCTCCAGGGGCTTGGGTGTCTCGGGAGCAGCTGGGACCGCTTGCACCGAGGCTTTGCACACCAGCACGACCCTGGGGAAGGGCAGCAGAAGCTCCTGTGTCTGAGAGGCAGCGGGAGATGGAGGGGCAAAGGGGCACCCACATGGCATTGGCTTGGGCTTCCAGCAGCCCCTTTCCACCCAGCTCTCAGGCATGCATGGCAGCGCCTGGCCGTCTCCAGCACCCACTGACACCTTCCTTCACCCTCTCTCCTCGCAGCTCGCTGCCGGAAGAGAAAAGCAAAACAAGCTCTTCCTTCGAGACTGGTCCAAAGCCGAGCGAGAAGCCGGATGCTGAGCAAGCTGAGCTGGACCCAGAGCAGAAGCGGAGCCGTGCTCGGGAACGCCGACGAGAAGGACGGTCCAAGACTTTTGACTGGGCTGAATTTCGCCCCATCCAGCAGGCCCTGGTGCAGGAGCGTGCAAACACTGCAGACTCCTCCGGCAGCAGCTTGGTCACCTTCCCCAGGGACGCCGGTGCCACTGACACCGACCCCGGAGAGCTGGAACGGGAGCGGGCCCGGCGGCGTGAGGAGAGGCGCAAGCGCTTCGAGATGATCGATGCTGTGGACAGGACAGGGTCGGAAGAGGCACTGAGGATGGAGGTGGATCGGATCCTACCCGTCCCAGCAGACATCAAACCGCAGAACGTGCACGTGGAGATCGAGCAGCGCTGGCACCAGGTGGAGACCACTCCGCTGCGGGAGGAGAAGCAGATCCCCATCACGCCCCTGCACCTCGCCCATGCCGAGGACCGGGACGAGGGGCTGACAAAGCAGCACCTGACCACACTGCTGGAGAAGGAGGTAAAGGGGTGTGTGGGGTCCAGGCTACCTGCCAAAGTGGCCTCCAGGTGCAGCAGCAACAATAGGAAGTGTGGGATAGGCTTAAGAAAAACTGCATTTATTGCCGCCTTGTAGTAGCAACAAGTCGGGATGGTTTAGGTCCATTGGGAGCTGACATGGCACAGATCCATATCCATTCCAGTTCAGCCCTGCTGACAGGTTTCATGTTCCCACAGTTGCAAAAAGGGCTGTTCTTACAGCCTGGTACTTCCTCACCCCTTCCCAGCCAGTGCAGCCTGATTTGTGTTGGTTGTAGGCACCTTATCTCTGATGAGATGGGTACAATGGAGGTGTATCAACCAGACCCCAAATTCAGGTTCCTAATCCTGTGTGCCTCTGCAGCTGTAGAGATTTGTGTCTGCAGTTATAAACTGCCTTGGGTTGTAGCACACACCACAAAGGTTCCCTTTCTGTGGAGTCTACATTAAAAAGCCTTATGATTTTAGGAAAAGGAAGGAAGAGGCTCAGCTCACTTGGACGAGGTCCATGCCTGGGATAACAAAGGTGGTTGTTCGTTGGGATTAAGGTGTATTAGCAGGAATGAAAGAGGTGCAGGCATGGAGTACCAGTATTGCCGAGCTGAACCGGACAGGGATTTGCTGGGATCATGCCTGGCACGAGCTGGTACCATTCATCCTTTGCCACAGGGAGCTTTAGGAATTATACTAATGCATAACTTAGTTCTTTCAGTGGGGAGGGATTTTTCCTGGCAAAATGAAATCCACATCCCAGAGCAGAGCAGAGCAGCAGTGCCATCAAAGCCCTGTTCATTCTGCTCTGTGTCCCCTCTGAGCCACCTGTTCCTTATGGCTGACCCGCTGCCCACTCCCTGGACGCTGTCTCTGTTCATGTCCCTCCAGCTGGAGCAGAAGCAGAAGGAGGCCCTGGAGCTCCTGGAGCAGAACCGGCACCTGCAGGACCAGCTGAAGGTGGCGCTGGGCCGGGAGCAGAGCGCCCGGGAGGGATACGTGTTGCAGGTAGGAGAGCAGGGAGGAGAGAGAGATCCACCTTCCTGTGTGCCCGAGGGGATCCCTGGTGGGCTTCAGTCTGGGATGTTCGTGGGGATATCCTGCGTGACTCAGAGACCTGGGCTTCAAGAGATTCGACCTTCTTGCCAACATTGTTAATGCTGTAGCTTTGCCAGAATCATCTGCTTAACAAAACCTCTGATCTGGGGTAGGAAGTAGCATTACCTATTGGCATTCCCCAGTGAAGACAAGCACAGCCATGGTAGGGAGGTGGGACCTCAGCAAAGTCCACCTCTGATCCATCCCATACTGTGTTTGCCTCTGCAACAGCTGTCTCCCCCTTTCTGTACCCCACATATCCCCTCAAGAAGTGGGGTGCACAGAAAGGCCTTCCAAGTATCCTGTAGCCCAGCAGTTGCTCCTGGCTGGGGATTGTGTGACAGTTACATGGGCAAACACAGCACATGCAGGGGTATCTCTTGGGCATGTTCCCTGCAGCCAGGGTGAGATTTGCCCTGGGACAACCTGGTGTCTTGGATCATTTTGGGAGTTTCTTCTCTTACAAGATGCCTTTCTTCAACTAAGCCTAGAAATGTGTTTTGGAGGATCTGGCAGAAGAGATGGGATGGTCTCTTGGGAAACCTTTCCTCCCATCCTCCAAACAAAGTGAACTTTTCCCAGCCCTTCCTTTGGGAACATCCATGCCCAGAGGAGCTGTGACACCCACAGGGCAGCTTCTGTCTGCTGTCATGGGTCCATAGTCCTGTTCTGTGCAAGGGCAGCATTTTGCCCTGCTCAAATCTACGTGACCAATCTGGCTGTGGATCAAAGTGCCACGTGCATGGCAGGTCAATGCCAAACCTTGCGTCCTTATTTCTCACAGGAAAATTTCCCCTGAAGAAGATGCACAGGCAGTGGAGCCAGCCCTGGGTGGGGGACCTCTTCCCTTCCTTGCCCATGATCTTCCAGGAGGAGTTACTAATTCATTTATTTCTGGAGTCTCTGAGCTGACAATGCCTGCTTGGAGGAGTTCCACTTTCACTTGGCAGTGCTAGAAGAGTAACTAACTCCCACTTCCCTGGGGCAAAGGCATCCAACCTCCCAGAGCATGGCAAAAATCAAGGAATGGGGATAAAAGCTGGATCCTGAATCCACCATCAGATTGGCTGTGCTGAAGTTGGCTATAGTGCCTCAGTAGGAGGAGGGGTGGCAAGAGGGGAAGTCTGCAGACAGGCTGAGCAAATCACTGCTGCAGTGACCCAAACTTGGACCTGGAAGTTGGAGTGGGTTTTTGGAAAGGTTGGAGGATTTTGCCTGCTCTAATTGTTTCTAGGGATTTCCCTAGTGTTTGCTGGGAACCAGAGGGATTAAAATCCTATTGTAGAAGGGAGTAACCCCACCAAACCCTGCTGGGGTGGAGGGAGTGGAGTCACTGAGGAAATTCTGCAGCCCCAAACTGCAGGCAAACATCACAGCATTTTGTTTGACAAACCCTCAGAATTTCACATGCCCCTCCTCCATCATGCCTAATTCAGAGTGGTTCCTACATTGTCTAAGGGGAGGGATGATGGAGAACCCTGACTGATGCCAGCCCATCCCTCCTGAGCTGCCCTGGGGGGCACCAAGCCCATTTCACGAGGCAGTCACTGACACCCACCCCATGCATGTGCCGTGCACTGAAGCCTCTCCGGACTCGTGTAACCCCTCTCTGCTCTCAGCTTCCTTGGGACCCCAACTTAGCTCCCTACTGGGAGAAGCCGTGGGGGCTCCAGCTCCTCACAAAAGGAGCAGAGACATCCCCTGGCTCCAGCCACAGTGGGTGGGAGTGGGCACGTACTAACCTGTCCCAGGCGGATGTTCTTGCATGTTTTTGGTGTAAAGCATGAAATTTAACTTAACATAACTGAGTGTCACATCTGTGGGCTTTCCTTATCAGCAACCAGAGTACAGCAAGGCAGGCCAAATTCCCAGGCTTAACGCTGTGCTTCTCTCGCCTCTTCCTGTCTGTGTATTTTTTCTTAAAGATACATAATTTCTGTCGCCTTTTGCATGACGCTTTCTGTGAGTTTTCTTTTTGCATGCTCCATTGCTTTGGTTTGAATCTCACAAAGGTTGGTTTCTTTCATTTTTACATTCTCATCACACCTTTTCCCTCCCTCCACTTGTTGGGCTTTTTATTTTGTCCTTTGTTGGTTTACTTTATTTTGCAGGTAGAGAAATTAGATCCTCCCTAGCCTTAAGCTGTAGTGTAACAGCATCTCTGTAATGCGTTGAGCAGCCACTCAGTCCTGTTCTGCAGGCACAGAAATGACATCGCCACCGCAGCTGGCCTGTGTCCCTGCATCTGGGTGGGATGTGATGTCATTTGCTGTCACCTCACTTTCTGTTGTTGCTTTTGGTTGGTAGGATTGTGTTACCTGAACTGTGCACTTTTTGTTTCACAACCAAACGAACAAACCTGCTGAAAAAAAAGCAGTTCCTTTCTCCTCCACCTTGTTCCATCCACTCGTCCTCCTCATCCTTCCCATTTTTTTCTTGTCTGTCCGTCTCTGTTTTACTGCTGGTGTTTCTGTTTCATTGTTGTTTGGTTCTGTTTGAGTTTGGGTTTATTTTTTTTTCCTTTTAGTCTTTTACTGTACAGCTGTTTTGGTGTCGTGGTCAGTGTTTTCTGTTACTGGAAAGCAGTTGTTGCTCATTAAAAAAAAAAAAAAAGAAAAAAGAAAAGGAAAAAAGTTGGTTAAACAAAACAAATTGTGCCAAGAACAAATCATCCCAATTGGAGCATGTGGGTAGCAGCCAAATCGCTGCGAGGAGCTTTTCCATGGCCTGCCTGGCCAGAGGTGTGACACTCAGAAGGGAGAGCCAAGAGTGTTACTAATCTAGTATTTAATCAATTTTTTTAAGACCGAGGTAGCCGCCTCGCCATCAGGTGCCTGGCAGAGGCTCCACAAAGTCAACCAAGACCTCCAAAGCGAGCTGGAAGCCCAATGCCAGCGTCAAGAGGTGATCAATCAGCAGATTCAGTCGCTGAAGCGCAGCTACGCCGAGGCCAAGGACGTGATCCGGCACCACGAGGCCGAGATTCAGAGCCTGCAGGCGAGGCTCAGTAACGCAGCGGCCGAGCTCTCCATCAAGGAGCAGACCCTGGCCAAGCTCAAGAGCGACCTGAGGAGCGAGAAGGAGAAAGCCAAAGAGCAGCTGGAGGAGTGGCAGCACGGCGAGGCCGCGCTCAGCTCCCAGCTGAAGGCCAGCGAGCAGAAGCTGAAGAGCGCGGAGGCTCTGCTGCTGGAGAAGACCCAGGAGCTGCGGAACCTGGAGATGCAGCAGGCTCTGCAGAGGGACCACCAGAAGGAAGTGCAGCGACTCCAGGACAGGATTGCAGACCTCAGCAGGCAGCTGAACGCCAGCGAGCAAGCGCGGGTCCTCATGGAGGAGAAGCTGCAGAAGAACTACGAGGCTCTGCTGGAGAGCTGCGAGAGGGAAAAGCAGGTCTTGATACGGAGTCTGAAGGAGATGGAGGACAAGGCCAACGAGTATGAGAACCAGCTGCAAGACAGCGAGCAGCAAATGGAGATTCTGCAGAAGGAGAAGCTGAGCGCCAAGTTCGAGGGCAGCGAGCTGGTCCACCAGCTGGAGGAGCAGCTGGGGATGAAGGAGGCCAGCATCCAGAAACTTGCTGAGCACATCAAGGAGCTCGAAAGAGAGAGGGATGAGATCAAATGTCGGTTCCACGAGCTCATGAATCAGGTTGCTGAGTCAGATAACGAAGTTGCAAAGCTACAAACAAAGTTGAAAATGGAAGAGACCAACTACCACAATCTGGAGCGATCATTTGAGGAAGTGTCAGATCAGTTCCGGGGTGTGCAGGAGGTGCTGAAAGAGAAAGAAGAAGAGCTGAGACATGTTAAGGAAATGCACTTGAGAATTGTGGAGAAGAAAGATCAAGATCTCAGTGAGGCTTTGGTTAAAATGGTTGCTTTAGATAGCAGTTTAGAGGAGACTAAAGTAAAGCTAAAGACCAAGGAGGAGGCTTTAAAGAAATTGGTTAGTGTGGGCACAGGTCTATGTGCTGAGGAGGCAGAAGACCTTGGCCCCAGTCTTGAGGCTGATGAAAGTCATCCATCCCAACTGGGACAGGCTCTGCAAACTCAGGATGTCCTCCCAGCTCTGACTTATGCACTGAAGGAGGAGGAGGAGGAGGAGGAGGTTCTTGAGACCAGCCAGAGGCAAGTGGAGGAATTCGGCTCCCCATCCAAAGCTGTAGAGCTCCAGGACCAAGAGTTGGTTCAGAAAGCCTTAGCAAAGCCTGATGTGGGAATCATGGGGGCCAAGAGGCAAAGGATACGTTTCTCGAGCATCCAGTGTCAAAAATACATCCATCCAGATGGAACAGAGAAAAACTGGACAAGCAGTACCTCTTCAGACACGAGCCAGGACAGATCACTGTCTGAGGAAAGCATGTCCTCAGAGCCACCTCTAGGTTACCCCTCATCAGGGACAAGTGACTCTGAGACTTACCTCTCCATCATCCATTCCCTGGAAACCAAACTGTATATTACAGAGGAAAAACTCAAAGATGTAACGATGAAGCTGGAAAGCCAGCACGGCCATAACCAGGAGACACTCATCGCCCTCCACCACCAGTGGGCCAGCACAGAGTCCCAGCTGCGGGAACAGCTTCAGACCAGCTTGTCCCAAGTCAGTGCTTTGATCTCACAGCTGGAGAGTGAGAGGCAGGAGAAGTTCAAGCTCATAGAAAGTCACGTCAGTGAGCTGGGAGGTTTCCAAATGAAAAATGATCAAGCACTGACTTGCTTAGAGAAGTGCAGGGAGCAGCTCAGATCCTTGCCCAAATCAGACAAGGAAAAAGAGGGTGATTTGTTCCTTGTTACTCTTTCCAACATGGAAACAACCTTATCAAATGCAATCCATGCCTTGAGCGGGGCGCCAGTCCCACTGGAGTATCAGCAGAGTGAAAGCCTTATCACAGAAAGCCCTGCTCCAGAAGGAGGGGGTTTGGGAGAAGAGGAGCACGTCTCCAAGGAGCAGCAAGTAGAAGTGTTTGACGCCAGCCAGTTGAGATGGCTTTCTGAGAGGGTGGCATTTGAGGCCTCTCTCATCAACCAAATAGCAGAGTCTTTGAAAAATGCAAGCTCTGAGATAGGCCAGCTTCTGAGAGAGATCCAGGGAACAGCTGAGTTGGTTCTCTTGGAGCCAGCAAGTGTTTCTCATACAGCCATCGATTTGGCTGGTGTCCTGTCTAAGAAGCTGCTGCTGGAAGGGGAGTTCTGGAGCCAGGTGGAGGAGCTGAGAGCACACTTGAGCACCAGAGAAGCAGAAGCCGAGGGCAAAACAGAAACAAGTTTGGGGGTTTCCCAGTGTTTTCTCAGTGCTGTAGCAGATGCTACGTTGATCAAGGCAGAACTTGGGTTTGTTGCACAAAAAATGAGAGAATCTTTTCATCAGAGATTAAAAACAATTGAAGAAGACCTCCATAATACCAAAACAGCTCTCCAGCAGCACAAATGCATGCTGGAGGAGATCATCAAAGCCTACAGGACTCCTGAGTTTGACAGAGTTATGCACCAGATTTCTGAAGCACTTGAAATACAAAAAGATGCTTCAGAAAGAACCCAAATCTCCTGGGATGGGAGCCATCCCAGGATGGTCCCCTGCCAGGAATTAGCCAAGGTGGAGGAGACTGGCAGCATGCCAGACCATAGTAGTGGAGCTCTTGTTTCCATTCAGGAAGATCTTGCCCAACAACTAAAGGACAAATCCAATGTTCTGAAGGAGATATCTGTTGCCTTACTCTCTCTGCCTCCCGAGGAGGCAATGAGGGACTGTCAAAAGCTCCTGAAGATATCCCAGGGTCTTTCCTACCATTCGTGCATGGGAGACCTGGAACGATATTCCTCTTTGTTAGTCCATGATGCAATTGTTCAGGCTCAGGTTTGTTATGCTGCTTGCAAAGTCAGACTGGAGCACGAGAGGGAGATGAAGGCCTACAAGGAGTCCTTGCAGAGCATGGATGTGCTGTGCCAAGAGCGTGTGAAGACGGTCTCTCTCCTGCGGGACGAGTACGAGGAGTTGCTCAGGAAGCAGCAGGGTGAGTACAGCGAGGTGATCACCATGCTGGAAAGGGAGAACGCTGATCTCAAAGCAAAGGTGTCCCAGCTGGACAGCCAGCGGAGGCTCCTGGAGGAGGAAGAGCATAAGCACAGCAAGAGCTTGAGTGAGCTCCAGGGACGTTACGAGGAGGAGATCCGGAATGTGATAGAGCAGCTCAACAGGACAGAGGATGCTCTGAAGGCTGAGAGGACTGAGGGCCTCAGCCAGCTGGATGCCATTGTCCGTGACAAGCAGAACATGGAGCAGTATCACCTGGAGCAGATGCAGACGCTGGAGGAGAAGTTCCAGGCCAAGATCAAGGAGCTGCAGGTCATCCACGGCGAGGAGCTGCAGGCACTGCAGGAGCACTACAGCCAGAACCTGCAGCACCTGCAGGACACCCTCGATGAGTACCAGAGGCAGCACCCAGAGGTGTCCCCCGCGATGGTCCCGGGCAGTGGGGACACCTGGGCAGCCACCAAGGCAGGTGGCACCGGGCAGGACCCCAGCAGTGACCTGGACTCCATGCACGGCCTGAGGGAACGCATCCAGGAGCTGGAGGCCCAGATGAACGTCATGAGGGACGAGCTGGAGAACAAACATCTGGAAGGGAGTGCTTCCACCTTGAGGGAAAAATACCAGAAAGACTTTGAAAACTTAAAGGTCTTGATATGTTTAACACTTTCTGCTTTCTGCTGCTGAGTGTGTGGGAGGGAATGTGTGGTCCTGGGGTTTGCTTGCTGAACTAAGGGGCATCTCCCAAAACAGCCAGTGTGCCAAAGCAAGTCCCATGGTGTTAGACAGGCCTCTGTAAAGCATGGTGTTGCTTTTCGCCATGCTGGGGTATTCTAAATGCATTGCTGAGGGCTTGGGAGGGTGGATTTTTGGAGGTGGTCTCTGTGTGGAGAGGGAGAGAGAGTTTCAAAGCAGCTCAGTAACATCATGCTCTCCTTCAGCACGAAGACCACAGTGTTTCTCTTTGTACCTGAGGCATACATTTTGTTTGTGACTTCCCTTTAAAAGCATTCCTCAATTCTGTCTTTCCCAATCTGATCAAATCTCCAATCTGTCTCTGCTGCCTTCAAAACTGCAGGATGAAATGGAAACTTGATGCTTTCAAAATGTATGTTCCTGGGGAAAGTAGCTGCAAAGAGATGCCAAATTCAGTAGCAAAGCAAAACTCCTCTGCAGGAGGCTGCGAGGACCCTGCTGGTGCTGGACTCAGTGAGTGTGTACACAACAAACAGTGCACAGTTACAGGACACCCAGGTGAGGTGCAGAGAAACCCACTGGCAATGAGATGCCACCATTCAGATTGCTCCACCAGTCAAACTGGCTGTAAAACAGGCCTGAGATGGTCCAGCATCTAAAAAAACCTCCTGGGTTTGGTGTTTTGCTTCTCATAGGAGAGCATTCCCAGTTAGGAAGTGAGTTTAGAGTGGTAGAGGACTCCAGCAGCACCAGGAGAGGCTGCCAGGTTGAACAGGAGACTAAAAGGGCAGCGATGCAGAGGCTGTGCTGGTGAGGCTTTCACAGAGCAGTTGCCCTTCAGAGTCAGAAAAATGTGGGAGAGCTTGCTTCCAGCCATGAGATCCAGCACACATTTGGGCTGGTGGTAAAGCTTGGCTCAGCTCCAGCCAAAACCTGGGTTTAGCCCGGGAAGAGCAGTAGTTCTGCTGCATCCCATGGGAGTGAGGGGTGGTGGTCACTGAATGCTCTCTCCTCCATCTTAACTCTTACAAAGGAAGGTCCCTTCTTAATCCCTGCTCAGGATTCCCACTGCCAGAGGGCAGGGTTAGATGTCATACTGGGAAGAAATTCTTCCCTGTGAGGGTGGGCAGGCCCTGGCACAGGTTGCCCAGAGAAGCTGTGGCTGCCCCACCCCTGGAAGTGTCCAAGGCCAGG